>VZRO01008088.1:0-37684 GCA_013397915.1 Daphoenositta chrysoptera
TTTTTTTCCCAATTCCCTCCCCATCCCACCAGGGAAGGTGGGGGATCACTGTAGTTTAGTTTCTCCTGGGGTTAAACCACAACAGGGGAGTTTAATGAAGCTGAGCCTCTCTCCCTGAACTCCTCCCTTTCTCTCCTCTGCCCCTGCCCTTTTCCCGTGTGGAAAAGGAAACTTTTCACACCCAAAAAGTGGATTATTCCCAGGAAAATGCAGTGTCTGGCCAGGCTTTACCAAAGTAAGGAGTGAGTTTAAAGAAACCTCTTTGCTTTGGAGGCACTTTGGACCTTGATCCAAGCATCTCCTCTTTTCGGGGCTGGTTTAATTCAGGGGTTTGGGTTGGCTCCAGCTGTAGTGGGGTAGAAAATCACCCACATTTCATTGTGTCCAGTTAATAAAGTGCTGGACATTGTTCTGTGCCACGGGGCTGAAATTATTGCAATTATTTTGTACAATGATGAGAGGAAAATACACTCACATCGCTCCTGCAAGTGAACACAACGTGTTTAGTGCAAAAAATTAATAGATTCTTGTAAAAAAATGAATTCCTCACCCTTGGAAGTGTTCAAGGACGGGGCTTGGAGCACCCTGGGATAGTGGAAGGTGTCCCTGCAGGGCAGGGGTGGAACAAGAGGAGCTTTAAGGTCCTTTCCAACCCAATTCTGGGATTCTATTAATTAAAATAGAATGCTTCTATACGGTTACCAAGCTGGGAAATGCTTTAAAATAACTTTAAAATGCTTTAAATTTTATAATGCTTTAAAAAAAAGCATCTTTATTTTGAAAACCATGCCTAAACATAATTTTCCTACATGCCAGATATCCCAGATACCAAATTCTTTGCCCATCCTTTTCCCCTGATCTCCTCTCTGCACATCAGAAGGATCAGCTCAGCGGCAGAGCTCACCAACCTCTTCAACATTGTTCAAAAATCATGGAAAAACTCTCTAAAACCGGAATTAGACACCCTGTAGGAGATTTTCTCTTTCCTCAGTGACAAATCTCACTGCTGTGGTGAGCCCAAATAAGGCAGGCAGAGTTTCAAGGAGATCCATCAGCAATCACAGCTTTTTTTTCCCTGGCTTTTTGAAGTGCTGGACAGCACAAGCCTCATTTCCAGACAGAAGGAACATCGTGGCAGACAGGAGATTATCCCAATATTTAGATTATCCCAGTATTTTCATGCCCTGTCTGGAATCTGCAGCAGGAGCAGGGTTGGGCACCAGCCCCCAGCTGGCTGCAGGCAGGAGGAGCTGGGAAATTTGGGAATGAGGTTGGATATTCCCTGCTCCATGGCCAGGCTGATCCAGAGGGACACTGGGAAGCCCTTCCAGGTGAATTCTCCTATCAGTTCCCTGGAAAAGCTCACCCTGGCTGGAAAAATCTGCTCCTCACTTGGAATAACTACAGATAAAAATGATGTTTAAGGTACAATCCTGTGCTGAGGGTTTAAATTTTCCACCAAGTGATCCAGTTTTTCTGTGTGCAGTGACACCAACAAGGTGAACCAGGATTTACAGATTGCTGGGGGAAATCCCAGGGAGCTTCTTGCACCTCCTTTGGATGTCCTGGAATTTTTTCCTATGTGTTTTAACAGTAATTAAACAATACTTTGACAATTTTTTTTTTTTTTTTTGCCAAACTGATTTTTAAAATCAGTGCTTTTTTAAAAAAACCACACAGATATTTTAGGTAGAGGAAAATTTGTAAAAAGAATGAATTCTATTAATTAAATATAATTATTTATTAATGGTTTGTCCCAGAACAAACCAGAGAAGATGTGACAGTCCAGATTAAGACCCTCTTGCCTGATATATTCTAGAAAATTAACTTCAGCTCAGAGAATCCCAGAATTTTCAGGGTGGGAAGGGACCTCTGGAGGGACCCAAGCAAGGTCACCTGGAGCAGCTGACACAGGAACACATCCAGGTGGGTTTGGAATATCTCCAGACATGGAGACTCCACGCCCTCCCTGGGCTTCCAATTCCCAATTTTCTGTCCGAATTTCAGGCTGGGAGCCCTTTCCATCACTGATACTCTGTCCAGTTGTGTCAGGAGAGATCCAGGGGGACATTCCTGGGAAAAAGGACAAGTGGAGGCTGTGCTTTCCCTCGCTCCACTGACTGTGAGACCTCAGGCTCCTCCAGGCTGGGTCTCTCCAGCTCTTTCCCTCCTCCTGATGAACACAGAAAATCCTCAGGCCTATCCCGAGGTCCCACAGCCAGGAAAATCAATCCTGACACATTTTTGTGGCAGGAATTTTTCCTCCTCTCGCCCAGCTCTGCTGGTGAGGCCTGTGAGGTACAAACAGCAAAGCACAAGTGAATTTCCACTAAAAGCACAATTATTTTGTGTAGATCCACCAAAACTTCTGCTGAATCTCTGTGTGTGCCCTCTCTTTCTCTTGTGGAAGTGCAATTATTCCCTGGAATTAACCCCAGGAATTAGGTCATGGAAGTGAAGTAAAAGTCATGGAGCATTAGGGGTTGAAGGGAGAAGTTGCTCATGAAAGTTAAATGAGTTTGCAAAATTACAGCCTTTGCTTTCTTTTCCCTTTCCCCCATCTCAGCTTCTAAAATCCCAAGCCCTTGTTTGAGTGAGTCCCAAGTCAAGCATTGCTTTGCCAAAAGCCTCTTTTGTTTCCTTCTGGTTTGCATCTTCCCAAAGTGCCCCAGGAATCCGCTCTGGCCACGGCTGAGACAGCAGAGCTGGAGGTTGGTCTGAAACAGAAGGTGCAGGATGAGGCCCAAGCCTCAAGCACCAGCTCAGGGAGCAACCAAGAAAACAAAATACAGGCACAAAGAGACTCCTCTGTCCAAGGGAAAGCTGCTGAAAACACAGCATGGAGTCCTGGAATATCCTGAGTGGGAAGGGATCCACCAGGATCATCAATCCCAGCCCTGTCCCTGCCCAGACCCCCACCAGCCCCAGCCTGGGCATCCCTGGCAGCGGTGCCCAAAGGCTCCTGGAGCTCTGGCAGCCTCGGGGCCGTGCCCATTCCCTGGGGAGCCTGGGCAGTGCCAGCACCCTCTGGGGGAAGAGCCTTTCCCTGCTCTCCAGCCTGAGCCTGCCCTGGCCCAGCTCCAGCCGCTCCCTGGCTGCCGGCCCTGGCCCCGGAGCAGCGCCCGGAGCTGTCCCCTGTGTCCTCTGCTCCAGCTGGACAAACCCAGGGCCCTCAGCCACTCCTTGTACGGCCCCTCCAGAGCCTTCCCCACCTTTGTGGCCTCCTTGGGACACTCTCTAAGAGCTTCAGATCTTATATTGGCACACCCAAAGCTGCCCCGGGACTCGAGGTACGAGAGCAGCCCTTGGCAGAAGGTTCTGAACCTCATTCAGGCACCTCAATCCCATTTCTGAGCTCTGGGGGGGTGAAGCTGGACCCCCTCCCTCACCCTGAGCAGGAAAAGCCAGGAATTTGTCACCAACATTTGTCACCTCTGCAGTGACTCCAAGCAGGGCAATGGTTGTACAAACATCAGAGGAATTGTTCAGACAGGAACATTTCATCATGAATATCTGCAGACACTGAAAGGTCCCATCGCTCACCCTCAGACAGGGCTGAACAAGGGACCTACAACTTAAAGGTCAAGTCCTGTGGCTCAGTGTTTATGTAAACCAGGGGAATTTGGCAACACAAAATTCAATTTACTCCCTGTGGATGCTGCTTACTCAGACTTTGAGCACTTGGAGCCCCAAAAAAGGGTGTGACTGGGGCTCCACACCTCCCTTGAACTAAAGACCTTTGCTTTTATCAAATCCAGTGCCTGGTGTTGCCACACAAGAGTTGAAAATACCTGGTTTTCCACAGAAATGAGTTTGGCTATTTAATCTCTCAGTTCCTCTTGTGGACTAACGCTCCATTGTAAACTGGGAACTCACAAATTCCACGTGGTTCTGCCTGGGCTTTATTTTAAGTTCTGGAACCCTTTTTTTATTTGCTTCCCTGATTTTCTCTGCAGCTGCAGGGAGATATAGTGAGCTACTGTGGAGCATTCTGAAAGCAGGGCCTCTGAGAAGTTTCCAAACTGGATACAAGCAGGTTATTCTTTGCCTTGTTTTCCTTGGCTCGGCCCGAGCAGCGCAGGGTGAGTCAAACTGGATTAACTTTCAAGAGGGAAGTGGTGTGGTCAACCCAAACTGTTTGTGGTGAGATTGGGAAGATACGTGGGGCAGGTAATGAGGAACAGCCCGTGGTGCCGGCTGCAGGGAGGAATCAGGCAAACAGAATCCTTAATAATTAAATCAACGCCATCCCATAAAATTTCTTTTTTTCCTGCAGCTTTATGTGCTGAGGGTTGGGACACAGCCTGGCTTTTCTGGACTGGTCAGCCCCAAAAGGTGGCCTGGTGGATGTGGGGCTTGATGGCTACAAACTCAATGGAAGAATAAAGGAACAAAGGTCCGGCACTATTAAAAAAAAAAAAAGTATCCATGTTTTGTTTATGACTGGGTAAATTCTTTCTGGTGTCTCCTCCCATTTTTACACGCTGTTCCTAATCTGTTCCGTGATTAAGGAAGGCAGGGAAGATGTTTCCATCCTTCTGTCTCTTTAGGATGTGTTTAAGTGATTTATGGGCACATTGTGTCCTTGTAGGACAGACAACTCCTGCCCTGATGATTCCCAAGCAGAGTCGAGACGGCCTCTCATGGAATCATGGAATGGTTTGGGTTGGGAGAGACCTTAAAGATCCCTGTTGTGGGCAGGGACCTTCCACTATCCTGAGTTATTCCAGCCTGGCCTTGGGCACTGCCAGGGATCCAGGGGCAGCCACAGCTGCTCTGGGCACCCTGTGCCAGGGCCTGCCCACCCTCCCAGGGAACAATTCCTTCCCAAGATCCCACCCAGCCCTGCCCTCCTGCAGTTTAAAGTCATTCCCTGTGTCCTGTCCCTCCAGCCCTTGTGAAAAATCCCCCTGCAGCTCTCCTGGAGCCCCTTCAGGCACTGGAAGAACACAATTCTCTCCCAAGCCTTCTCTCCCTCACGCTTTGCACACCCTCCCACAGCACACACACAGGATCAGCCTGACCAAGATTTCTCATTAACCCTGGGAGAAAATGCATTTCCTCCTTGCAATTCCCAAAGAGCAGGAGCACAAATGGAGATGCAGAGCAAAAGTAAAGCCTTTTTTTACATTGTTCACCATGGATAATAAAGGATGAAGGAAAAGCTTGCAGTGTTTTTGTGTGGGCCTGCAAGGAGGGAATGCTACAGCTGATAATCCAGGGCAGGCAAATTTGGGAGGAACTGCAGTGCAGGTGGATTTTCACTCTTCCCAGCTGGATTTCAAGAAAAAAACATAGGGGCTGTTCACTGAAAATGCTGCACAGCTTCCTGCAGCCTTTCCCTTACACACGTAGTGTTTTTGGGAACTTGTAAATAAAGAATCTCCTCAAAACCTGATGTTTGAAAAAAGCTCCTGCACTGCCAAAATCTTGTTTGGCAAACAGGAGTGTCTGAGCTCTCCAGGAGGGGTGAAAGTTTCCCTCTCCTTCCTCCCAGCCCCCTCAGGAGATGAGGAAGAGGAGGCCCTGTCTCCCACCTCATGTGGGGAGTTGGGTGAAGGGATCAGGTCACAGAGGGAAAGAGAACTCCGAAGGAAAACTTCTCATCTGCCAATCCTGAGGAGCAGCGGGATTGATGCTCCAACAGCCCAGCTTTGCCAGCAAATCTCCTTCTGGGAAGGGTAAAGGCAAAATAACTCCCTAAAACCCACAACAGGCAGCTCCATTTTAGAATCCAACTCCAGGTCCATCCTTTCCCAGCCCCAGCATCTGCTTCAAACATTTTGTTCCCTCACGTTTCCCTATTCCTACGGAAAATGTTCCCTTCCCAGAAGATCTCGGTCTTGTTCACTGATTTGAACAGCTACAGAACCTTTCTAGTGAGTGCAGTTGGCAGGAGAAAGTCAGGCCTCGTAAAACATCTTCAGAAATAATCTAATCTACATTCACCTGATCCTGGTTTTGTCACAGCTCGGCGCTCTCAGCACAGAGAGATCAAGGAGGGTCACCAAAATGATTAGATTTCAAATCACATTAACACAAGAGGGGTGAAAAGAGAGCTGTGTGGGATGAAGTGACTGAGAAAAGGAGTTGAAATAATTTCTACAGGAGTGGGCCAGACTTTATTTCATCCCTAACTCACAGTGCAGCAGCTCTGGCTTCCCGTGTCCCTGATTTCTCAGGGAAGGAGCTTGTCCTGTCAACACTTCTGTTTTTCATTTTAAAAAAAGCCAAAAAATTTGGGAAGCAATTCTGTAGGATCTCCTGCACTTCCAGAAAAGCAGGTGTCACCAGGTTTCCTGCTCCACATATTTGACCACTTTATTGAACTAAATAAATTACAAATTCCCTGCTTCACATCACCCAATCTCAGCTCTCCAGACTCAGCAGCGAGATTGATCAATGCCATGATACAGATCCCATTCCATATGGAAAAGGAGGGTCTGCACCATGAAACCTCAAGGATGGGAGTGTTAAAAACCTACTGAGGTCCAACTTATTGATAGGACATTAAGGATCCTCACCATCACTGCTCTGCCAGAGAGTGCCAGGCATCCCTATAAATTTAATAACCCTTTGCACTGGCAACTAGTTGAATTCCATAAACTCCATCCAGTACATAAAGGGGATACAAAAAGGCTGGAGAGGGATTTTCACCAGAGCATGGAGTAACAGGACAAGGGGGAATGGCTTCAAACTGACAGGGAGCAGGGTTAGGTGGGATATAAGGAAGAAGGACAGCTTAGGAGTGGCTGGAAGTTTGCCATGAAATAATCATATTTCAGTTATATCTCCAGACAAAAGGCCTTGAAACCAAGAATTCCTGTCTTTCCTTAAAGGGATCCTTTATTTGTTAGAATTCAGAGATTCATAAATTTTGTTCAAAATTAAAAAAAAAATGGAAGCATGTATTGAAAAAGAGGTAACTTTGCTTTCTTACAGAATTTGTATCATGGAATGGTTTGGGTTGGAAAGGAGCTTAAAGTGCCACCCCTGCCATGGTCAGGGACCCCTTCCACTGTCCCAGGCTGCTCCCAGCCCCAGTGTCCAGCCTGGCCTTGGGCACTGCCAGGGATCCAGGGGCAGCCACAGCTGCTCTGGGCACCCTGTGCCAGGGCCTGCCCACCCTCCCAGGGAACAATTCCTTCCCAAGATCCCACCCAGCCCTGCCCTCTGGCACTGGGAAGCCATTCCCTGTGTCCTGGCCCTCCAGCCCTTGGAAATTGTCTCTCTCCAGGTTTCCTGCAGCTCCTTCAGGCCCTGCAAGGCCACCCTGAGCTCACCCCAGAGCTTCTCCTCTCCAGGCTGAACAATCCCAGCTCTCCCAGCCTTTCCTCCCAGCAGAGCTGCTCCATCCCTCTGCTCATCCTGGTGCCTCCTCTGGCCTCTCTCCAGCAGCTCCACGTCCTCCCTGTGCTGGGCCCTCCCTCACATCTTTTCTCCTAAGTAACTCTCAGGCCCTGTAATTCCAGGTGAATTGAAGGATCTGATAATCCACCGCTGAAATTTATGTGCTGGGTATATTCCAATAACAAAATGCTTCATGGTTTTTTCGGTTTCTAAGTTGTTATTTGGTACAATTCAGTCTCCGTTTCCAAAATATGAGGCACTTGCAGCAGAAAATGAGCAAGAAATAAAGGCATTAATATTATTTCAGCCCATTGGGATGAAAAGGCTTTTTTTGGGGAACAGTTTGACTTTTATTATCATTATATTATGAAAATGTTGTTGGGGTTTCCCTAAAAATTACCTCAGGCAGGGCCAGATTTCTTTCAGAACAGAACCAGCAGTTTTTAGGCTCCTTCTCAACTCCTGCCCAGCAATATATTCCCTCTCTCCCCACTCCTCAGTATCCCACTCTTGGACATTTTTTCCCCCAAATGTATTTGGGAAAACTACATATCCAACAGGGAATAATTACATTTAATGCCCAACTTAACTTCAGACCAAGGCTAAATCCATGTAGCCTTTTCCTTTCACATCACTTTCAGGCACCTGGGCCACGAGTGAATTTTTCAGAGCTATGTAGGTTAAAACAATTCAATGAGGAAAACCAGAAAAAAGCAGTCAAAAGAAGAAAAAACTCTAATTTTTCTGCAGATGTACACAGTAGGTCAAATGGCCTAAGGGAAATATTTAATTTAAGGCTCAGACTATTTCTACCAAGTTTCCTAACCAAAAGTATTTTCATCAGGAGCACTACTCTTGATCTGGTTACTGCTAATGATTTTCCCCATGGACTTAGCTCATAAAAACAGAAATTGCTTTATGAATCATAGAATCAGAGAAGTTGGAGAAGAAAATGATGGGTTAGGTCATCCTGCCCTTCTCCCTGACAGTGCAGCAGGATTTCTTTTCAGAAAAAAAAAACATTTTGAAAATAAGCATTTCTTCAGAAGCGGGGAGTAAAAATGTTCAGTTCAAAAGAGGTTTTAAAAATCCATAAGAAAGCAGGGGAGGAAGTGCCAGGTTTTTAAGTACCTTGGCTCTCTTTACGAGCTGTGACAATCTGAGAAGTTTTGTCTGGGTAGGCACGGACAGGAATCCACTGGCAAAAAATGGAAAATGTGGAAGTGCCACTGATGGGAATTTATCACAATTTTAAGTGAAAATTTAGACATGTAAAGGTGCTGCTGGATAAAGACCTGGACATTCCAGCAATCAGGACCTAATGAACAATGGGATGTGCAGGAAGATTATGTCCACAGGCCTTTGTGCAGAGCAAAGGTGGCCCTGTGACAGTGTTTTTGTCACCTATTGTCACCTCCACACATCCCAAGGAGCCCAAAAGTCACAGAATCCCAGAAAGATTGGAAGAGCCCTTCAGGATCATCCAGTGCCACCATCACCACCCCAAACCATGTCCCCAAGTGCCACATCCAGACTCCTCAGGGACAATTCCAGAGCCAGTGACTCCACCACCCCCTGGGCAGCTCATCCCAAGGCCTGACCACTCTGGGAGGGAAAAATTGTTTCTAATCCTTAATCTGAACCTCCCCTGGCCCCTTGCACTTCCTGGAATCCAGGCTGTCTGAGAACCATCTCAAACATAAAGGAAATGAATCAAAAACGCTTGCTGGAGTTGGTTTTAGAAAATAAACCAAAAATTCTCCTTGGAGTTGGTTTTGGACCTCACCAGGTTTTTTTCTAGGTCTCTGGAAGACAGCAGGATCTCATTTTGTTCCCATTGCTTCCAGAGATCTCTGGTGAATCAGGAGAAAACACATCTCGACCTATTTGGAATTCCTTCAGCTCAAGTGACTGAGTGAGTCATGGATCTGTGGGAATATTCCCAAATATTGATTACTAACACTAAAGCACTCTAATCCAGCACTTTTTGATTCTCATCCCAATCCAAGAAGGTCGAGATCCTTCTAAATCCCTTCAGTCCACAGCAGGCCAAAGATCCTGTGACTGAGCCAGGCCCAATCCATGTCTCCATCACAGGTCTTTAGGGAAGAGACACTGGAGTGGTCGTGGCTGCGGCTGTGATTTGGAAATCTTGGTGAGAAGTCAAATTTGAGAACTTTAAAGCCCACTTAAAAATGAAGGGAGCAAAATATAATCATTGGAAAAGCTGGGAGAGCTGGGGGTGTTTGGCCTGGAGAGGAGAAGGCTCCAGGGAGAGCTCAGAGCCCCTTCCAGGGGTTCTAAAAAGGAGAGAGAGGGAGTTTTTATGCAGGAAGAGAGTGACAGGAAAAGGGGAATGGTTTTAAAGAGGGGGCAGGGTTAGATGGGATATTGGGAAGAAATTCTTCCCTCATACCATGGTGAGGCCCTGGCACAGGGTGCCCAGAGAAGCTGTGGATTCTTCATCCCTGGAAATGTTTGAGGACTGGCTGAACAATGTTTGGAGCAACCTGGGATAGTGGAAGGTGCCCCTGCCCATGCAGGGGGTGGAATAAGATGAGTTTTAAGGTCCCTTCCAACCCAAACCATTCCATGATTCCACAATCCCTTCTATGCTGTGTCACGAATGACTCAGCAATAAAAAAGCTGTGAATTCCTACTGGGGGGAATTCCTACTGGTGGGAGTCCAACCTTTCCTCACGAGATCCCTAAAACCTCCCTCACTGTGCAGCTGATTTGCCTAAAACAAGGGATATTAATTCCAAGGAAACCTTTGCATACATTTGGGTCGGGCAGATCCGTGTGCTGCTTCCGTATGGATCATATCTCCACTTCCTTTTTAAAATGCAGAATCTTATTAAATATTAACTCTTCTCCCAACTGAAGAATCGATTGCCAGCAGAAGGTTTGCCTGCAGGAGGATTTTGTTTCAAGCAGATGCATAGTCAAAGAACTGAAGTTTATTTGTTGTCTGCAAACCGTGAGCATGCCCAGGTAATTGCATACGCAAATCTGGAATTTGCATACACAAATAGCTTTTTTATGTGCACAGCTGCCTGGTTCACTGAGGATATTTTTCAGGGACAATTCAACCACAATTTAAATAAAAAAACCCAAACAACAAACCAAAGAAATAAGAATAAATAAATAAGGAGCCTTACCCTGACAGAGTATTTGTTTTAAGGCCTGTCCTCAAATCTAAAAAATATAGGTCAGATTTTTCCACTAAAAACATGGATCATGATGCAACTCAGGTAAATGAAGGCTCCAGAAGAAAACTGGAGTTTTCTAAGCTGTTTTAGCTGAAGTTTCAACCATTTATTTCCTGCTTAAGCAGCCCTGAGCTGTGAGTCTCGTTCCCTGGAGGGTGTTTGAGTCCTGCTGCTCTGTTCTCCTGGGACAATTCCACTTAAGCAACATCCAGAACTTCTGCCAAGAGTGTGGGAGGGGTGCAAGAAACTCATCCCAAACCTCAATTTACATTTTGATAACAATATGCAAATGCCCCACTCAGGGTAGTGACTGAGGCCAAGGATTGCCTCTGGTGATGGGCAGAGACTTTGGGATCCAGCACAGGGAGGACGTGGAGAGAGAGGCCAGAGGAGGCACCAGGATGAGCAGAGGGATGGAGCAGCTCTGCTGGGAGGAAAGGCTGGGAGAGCTGGGATTGTTCAGCCTGGAGAGGAGAAGCTCTGGGGTGAGCTCAGGGTGGCCTTGCAGGGCCTGAAGGAGCTGCAGGAAACCTGGAGAGAGACAATTTCCAAGGGCTGGAGGGCCAGGACCCAGGGAATGGCTTCCCAGTGCCAGAGGGCAGGGCTGGGTGGGATATTGGGAAGGAATTGTTCCCTGGGAGGGTGGGCAGGCCCTGGCACAGGGTGCCCAGAGCAGCTGTGGCTGCCCCTGGATCCCTGGCAGTGCCCAAGGCCAGGCTGGACACTGGGGCTGGGAGCAGCCTGGGACAGTGGAAGGGGTCCCTGCCCATGGTTTGGGTTGGAATGAGATGATCTTTAAGATCCCCTCCTTCCCAAACCATTCCCTGATTCTGTGATCTCTCCTTGCACATCTGCTCCACCCTCACTCCATTTCTCCCAGACAGAAGAAGGAAGGAAGGAAGGAGAAAGAAAGAAAAAAGAAAGAAAGAAAGAAAGAAAGAAAGAAAGGAAGGAAGGAAGGAGGAAAGATTTGCTGTCTGTACAAATAAATGGGTTCTCCCAAGCTGTCCCACAGCTGAAGTTCAGGGAACTCCAGGAAGCAGCAACCACGGGATTTATTCCTGTTTGCAGGGTGGCTGAGCCTGAAGGGTTTGATCAATGCCCGTATTGGTTTCCAATGCTTTAAAATCCTCTTAACATCTGAAAAGCAAGAAATGATGTGCAAGGTATTCACTGCCCACCTTTTACCAGCATCCCTTCTCTCAGCTCTTGGAGATGAGCCAAGCCATGCCTGGTTGGATATTTCAGAAATGCAAGTCACTGGATCAGCTGGACACCAGTGAAAAAGAAAACCTCAGGAAGGCAGGATTAAAACCATTTGTGAAGCTGAAAATATTCCCATTTCTCCACATGCATCGGATTTTGTGAGGATGGGGATGAGCCCATACATTAAATCAGTTTATCCCTCAGGAAGTTCTCTCCTGATCTCACTTACTTCGGGGTTCCCGGGGTCCATCCACGGTGATCTTGATGGCTCTGTGGTACGTGGCTACTTGGGGGGGATTTGTGAACACCGTGATAGTCAGAGTGAAGCTCTTCCCTGCAACAGGAAAAAAAAAAAACCAATGTTACTGAGCAAAAAATTCCGGGAGCAAGTGTTGAGAAAAGCAAACTCCTCGTTTCTGGTGGAGCTCGAACACCCTGCAAGGCACTAAAAGGTTTTATGGGGTGTAGAATCCTGGTGCTGGATTCATTCCCTCCGTGGCAACTGCTCAAAGCTTTCGGGGAAACAAAATTAATTTATATTTAAATCATCTACACTCTGTTTGTAAAAAAAAAAAGGAGGTTACCCTTAACAGTCAGGGTTTATCTGATATTCCTGACTCTGGGGTGTTATCTGTGCTTTCTAAAGGGAGTTCGTTCAGGGAGGCTGGGAAATCGTGGCTGGCTTTTCCAAACCTGCCGCGGGAATCTGAGCAACAGCACTTGTTAAAACGAAAGAGAAGTGGGTGCTCAGATCCCCCAGGCAGGTCGTAAAATCCCACGCTCCGTGGCTGAGGCCAGCAGGAGATCAATTCCACATTGTGGAGCAGAGCCCTCTGAAAATCATCTGCTACTGCAATGCCAAGAAAGAAGGGAATGGAAAAAAAAATAAAAAATCCCTACAGCTCGTCCACAGAGAATTAAAACATTTTATGAAGCCACAGCAGAGCTGAAGGCTCAGTTTCTCTATTATTCAGCAAGAAAACTGCGAAGGCCTTTTCCAAATTGCTCCGTGCATGGCATGGTTCTGCTCTGGGAAAAGTACTGCTACCCCTGGATTTCCTCCTGGCGTTTTTTTAAGAGCAGAAGTAACATTCTGCATCTTTGATAAGACCTCAAATGATGGTGTTGGCCTTGGCAGCAGTAAAAACATTGCCTGGCAGCAGCTTCAGCATCGTTATCTCAGCATCACAGAGGACTCAGGGGCTGACAGGAATCTCTGTTATCAGCCAGAGACATCAGGGGACATCACCCCGAGTCGGATAACCAGGAATTGTTGTAAGAAAATTGAGATTCTCTTCCTTTGGAGGATGTGCCTCCCTCATTTCACCACCTGGCTCTGGCCTGAGTACGGAGTTTGTTCCCTTCCACCCATTTTTATTCTTTGCTTCGATGAGCTCTATAAATAAGGCTGAATTTGAATATAAATGTAAGTAGAAGTGCCTGCCTGTAGCAGCGATATTCCCCTCCCTGGCAGTTCCAGCCTGCCCCTAATGCGGCGCTGATGGTCCGCAGGCACATGGCAAACCCTGTTCTGGAAATTGTCCTCATCGCATCCCTGGGGATTCGGGACTCAGCCTCCCCCCGGGGATCAGGAGCTGCGGGGAGGTGAAAAGTCTTGGCCAGGAGCTCGCAGGAAGCCAGGGATGGATGGAGCCACTCGGCTGCTGCAGCTGAACCCGGCTCAAATCCGGAATCACCACAATCCAGTGAACGCAAGCCTTGCAAACCCCAAGGGTGTTCCCACATCCCCATCCTCGCTAAACAGCAGTCCTGGAGATGGATGGAACTGTAAACATCATTTCACATCCCCCTCTCAGGGCCTGCATCTCCCCCAGCGAGGATGGCTGAGCTGGACACCCTTTAAATAGCAAATTTTGTGATAAAGCTTTACAGCTTTGTTCGTCTTTCCCTGCCAGCACAACAGAAGAGACATGATTAATAAAGTCTGACAAATTCCCTCCGAAAGCTTTATCACCCATCAGAGAGGCACCTGTAGATCACAGAACCACAGAGAATTCTGAGCTGGGACACACAAGGATCACCCAGTCCAGCTCTCAAGCTATCTCCCATACAGCTATTTTCCTCCTTTCCAAAGCATAATTCTGTAATTCCCTGTATCACAAAATACAACACTTAGATCACTAAAACAGAAAGGGAATTAAAAAATGTATTTTGTTTACTGGTCTAATCTGCAGTATTTCCACCTGGCTTCCAGTTTGGGGTTTATTTTTGTCAACTGCTCTGCTAGAAAACATAATAAATTTATTTCTTTAGAAGGTTCTGGAGAAGTTTCTATCTAGAAAATGAATGCAGGAAAAACCCCAACAACAGCAGTGAAATGCAGGCAAATGTGTCCGTAATTCCAGTCTGTGAAACCAGAATTAAGAAGAGGAGATAGAAATCCACAAGGATAATCCAGTCCAGCTCTCAAGTGAATGGCCTGGACAGGGATCTTCCTTCTTTCCAAATAGAATTCCCTGTATCACTAAATACAACACTTATCAATAAAAGAGAAAGAGAATTTGAAACCAAACTTTATTCTCTGGGCTAATCTGCAGCATTTCTGTCTTGCTCCCAGTTTGGGGTTTATTTTTGTCAACTGCTCTGCTAGAACGTGAAGTCAATTTATCTCTTTAGAAGGCTCTGGCGAAGTTTCTATATGGAAAATAAATGCAGGGAAAAAATGCAATAACAATGTAGTAAAATGTGGCCATAATTCCAGTCCATAAAACCAGAATAAAGAGGAGGAGGGAGAAACCCACAAGGATCATCCAGTCCAGCTCTCAAGGGAATGGCCTGGACAGGGATTTTCCTTCTTTCTAAAACAGAATTCCCTGTGTCACTAAATACAACACTGATCACTAAAACAGAAAGAGAATTTAAAACTAAACTTTATTCTCTGGGCTAACCTGTGGTGTTTCCATCTGACTTCCAGTCTGGGGTTTATTTTTGTCAGCTGCTCTGCTAGAACATGAAGTTAATTTATTTCTTTAGAAGGCTCTGGAGAAGTTTCTGTATAGAAAATAAATGTGGGAAAAACCCCAATATCAATGTAGCAAAATGTGTCCGTAATTCCAGTCCATAAAACCAGAACAAAAAAGAAGAGGGAGAAACCCACAAGGATCATCCAGTTCAGCAGTCAGGTGAATGGCCTGGACAGGGATTTTCCTTCTTTCCAAAATATATTTTCCCTGTATCACTAAATACAACACTTATCACTAAAACAGAAAGAGAATTTAAAACCAAACTTTATTCTCTGGGCTAATCTGCAGTGTTTCTATCTTGCTCCCAGTTTGGGGTTTATTTTGTCAACTGTTCTGTTAAAGCATGGAGTCAACTTATTATTTTAGAAGGCTCCGGAGAAGTCTCTAGACAGAAAATAAATGCAGGAAAAACCCCAACAACAATGTAGCACAACGTGGCCACATCGCCAGGCTACAAAACCAGAATAAAGAAGAAGAGGGAGCTGCTTTTCTGTTTTTTAGAAGGTCGTGTGGGGCTGTGACAGGAGCTGGCAGGAGCAGGAAGACACTGGGGTTCCTCCCTGCTGCCAGCAGACTCCTCACCAACCACATCCTGGTTAACCACAGCCCGAAGAACCTTCAGCCTGGGTGTCACTCACCAAAATTCCACCTGGGTTTTATTCCCTGCTGCTCCTGGCCCATTTACATCCAGCTTTGCTAAGTGGTTTTATCGCTCCTGCATTATTCATCATTTACGGGGCTGGTGAACGCAGGGTTAGGTTGGAGGGATTGTTAGTTAAATCTGGGGTTTGTGGGTATTCCTGGTTTGGGATGACAGCAGGGCCATAAACGTCTCCTCCTGGCTTTTATGTGTTATGGTACAGATTTTATTTCCAACAGCACTTGCATAAAACACCCAGAGTGTGTCTGCACAGATTGCCCAAAACTGACTCAGGCAGAGAGGGCCTGACCTCGCTGGTGACTGGAAAAAGGGACCAGACACCCCCAAAAGTCATCCTGAAACTCTGGCCTTGTCTGGACGCCTCCAAGAGTCACACTGAAAGTGTCACAGCAGTCACAGCCAGCCAGCAGCACGAGCTAACATCAAAATCTGGGAACCTCTGGGTTCAACATTCCCATAAATCTATGGAAAACCACTCAGAAATCAGCTCAGGTCTGCGTGGATGGAAGCCAATCGTTCCTGGGTCATCCTGGGAGTCTTTGATGAGGATGAGAGGGGTTTTGGGGTGCAAGAGCCACTTGAGACCCCGTTTCTCTCTAGAACTGTCCCTGGTGGTTCCTAACACCAGGCACCTGATGAGCACAAGGATTGAATTCTCCAGAGGTGGGACCAGCTCTGCCTTTGGAAACCCTTCCCACAAACATCAAGGCCTCAAATGTGTGAGGGCACAGCCCAGGACTCACTGCTTCCACCAGCTCTTCCCTCCCAGCCAGGAGAGGAAAAACCTCCTGGGAATGTTTGTTATTGCAAGAGCTGTAAGGTCAGAACCCTTCCAGGAAAAGCAATGGAAACAGTGGCAGTCCTGGATGGGATACACGGCTGAGCTTGGAAATGTGATCTGGACACTCTCTTGGGGGGTTTGATAGAGACTGGACTTCGAAAGTGCCCTCAAGTGTCACTGATTTGGCAGCTGAAGTCACAAAATCCCCGAATCCCTGAGGCTGGAAAAGCCCTCCCAGCCCATCAGTCCCAGCTGTGCCCGATGCCCACCTTGTCCCCAGCCCAGAGCTCTGAGTGCCACCTCCAGCCCTTCCTGGGACACCTCCAGGGATGGAGAGTCCAAACCGCAGATGGATTCTGAGCTGTCCCCACATGACTTCACAGGATTGCTCAGGAGGCCCCTTGAGATTGGGAAAAACTGAGAGAACTTCGGAGGAAGCAGAAAACACGAAGTTCTACCTGGCAGGAGGAGAGGGAATGGCCTCAAGCTGTGCCAGGGGAGGTTTAGATTGGATATTAGGAAAAATTTCTTCCTGGAAAGGGTGGTCAGGCCTTGGAAAGAGCTGCCCAGGGAGGTTTGGAGTGCCCATCCCTGGAGGGGTCCCAGGAAGGGCTGGAGGTGGCACTCAGAGCTCTGGGCTGGGGACAAGGTGGGCATCGGGCACAGCTGGGACTGATGGGCTGGGAGGGCTTTTCCAGCCTCAGGGATCCTGGGATTCTGTGCTATTGTCCCTTCAACCCAGGCCATTCCATGACTCCATGATCAGCCTCCAAGACTGAAGCATCTGATGATGTTTTGCCTGTGCCCTGCTCTGAAATCCAGGAATTTGAAGCCCCCATTCCACGTCCATCCCAACTCCAGAGCTCCCATCCAGCAGGATCTCAGTGGTCTCCAGAAATGCCCTGAAGAGCTCTAGAGGGAGCTGGTGGCTCGTGAGCTGCAGCCCCTGGGAATGTCTGGGAGGAACCAAGAGGGAAAACATGAATCCCGGGTGACAGCACGGTCACATGAAGCTCCTGTGTCCTGCTTGAGTCATCCCTGGGCAGTGTCACCATCAGCTGGGGCTGCAGCTTGGGGGGAACCCTTAAAATAAAAGTGGCTGCAGGGGCAGATGGAAAAGGGAGTGAGAACTGTTGGGAAAAAGGGCCACAACTTGAACCTCTCCCTTCACTTCGATCCACTTCTTTCTCTGGCAGAAAAAGCCACTTAATCCATGGATAAAGGGTGATCCCAATGGGAAGAGAAAAGATGGAGTGAAACCTTTGGAAATTTGGCTGTGGAGGGGGGGAAAAAGGCAGGCAAAGGGATGAGGTCGGTGCAATCACTGCCTTTTACTTTTGGGCTTTGTTCTAATAAACATCCGTGCCGTTAAATTTGGTTTGGTTCTTTGGGGTTTCTTTTTCTTTTCAAAATATTGTTACAGCGAAATATTAGATAAAAAGAAGGGAAAAAAGAAGGAAAGCAGCCAAGAATGTCTGTGCTGACAAGGACAAAAGGTATAGGTGGAAAACCATTAAATGTAAGGCACAAATGCAACACAAATGACATTACAGCCATTTCTATTCTATTAGGGAGAGAATTCCAGGTTCCAGGAAGAAAGATGATGATTTTATTTTGGGGTTTTTTTAAATCCAGTTTCTACTTTTCAGCCCCTCTGTGCCGCTATTAAACCACGCTAAATGATCCATTTTCCCCATCTTTATGGTTCCCTACAGCGTCTCCCTGGCTCTCTGCCAAAGCCAGCAGCTCTCCTGCATTTAAACATCTCCAGGACGCCATCCACACATTCCCCATCCACACCCAAAACATCACCTCCCAGACACTGGGGCCAACCGTGGCTGGTTCTTATCTCTGAGCACTCCAGATCTGGTCAGTAGGAGGAGAAGGGCTGATACCACTTGACCCTTCACGAGTTAACAGCAGCTCACCCCGGGAGTGAAAGGTTTTTGTGGGTGTTCCAAGCCTGCACGAGGCAAAATTCTGTGCTCAGGTGGTGGCTTTTTCCTCCTGTCACCAGCCATGGTTTGGCACAGAGTAAAACTTTGCCTCTTCTGTTTGCTCTGGTGCTGTTTCATCAGGGAAAAAAAAAAAAAGCTGCAGCTGGAACAAGAGGCATCAGAAAAAATACCATGATTTGTTTACCAGCAGCACCACAGAGGCCACTGGATTTAAATATGAAATAAAGCTGTTATTGACCCCAGCTGCTCCGAGCTGGAAATGCTTCGTAAATTGTGACCACCGCAGACCAACGGTCCAAACACCCAAATGAGGGTGGTGGCCCAAAATAATCCTCCAGGGAGGACTTAGAGCCTCGTCCAGGGCCTAAAGGAGCTCCAAAACAGCTGGAGAGGGACTTGAGCACAAATTTTTTTGGGAGCTTCCCTGGAGGAGCCTGGGGCTGCTCCCTGAAATCTCAGCTCCCTCCAGGAGATGGAAGGGAGGTTTTAAAGTCACTTTTCCCCTCTTTTGAGCTACCAGCATTTAAATCCCTTTCCTCAGAGAAACATCTCCCTGATGGGATGAACACCCAGCAAGGCAGGAACGTGTCAGTGCCATTTTTAAAATCCCAAGGGATGGAGGGACAGGAATGGTTTAAGATGGAGGAGGGCAGGGTTAGATGGGATTTTGGGAAGGAATTCTTCCCTGTGATGGTGGGGAGGTGCTGGTACAGAAAAGTTGTGGCTGTCCCTGGATCCCTGGAAGTGTCCAAGGCCAGATTGGAGCACCCTGGGATAGTGGAAGGTGTCCCTGCCCACAGCACTGGATGATTTTTAAGGTCCCTTCCAACCCAAACCATTCCATGATTCCAAANTCTCAGTGGTCTCCAGAAGTGCCCTGAAGAGCTCTAGAGGGAGCTGGTGGCTCGTGAGCTGCAGCCCCTGGGAATGTCTGGGAGGAACCAAGAGGGAAAACATGAATCCCGGGTGACAGCACGGTCACATGAAGCTCCTGTGTCCTGCTTGAGTCATCCCTGGGCAGTGTCACCATCAGCTGGGGCTGCAGCTTGGGGGGAGCCCTTAAAATAAAAGTGGCTGCAGGGGCAGATGGAAAAGGGAGTGAGAACTGTTGGGAAAAAGGGCCACAACTTGAACCTCTCCCTTCACTTCGATCCACTTCTTTCTCTGGCAGAAAAAGCCACTTAATCCATGGATAAAGGGTGATCCCAATGGGAAGAGAAAAGATGGAGTGAAACCTTTGGAAATTTGGCTGTGGAGGGGGGGAAAAAGGCAGGCAAAGGGATGAGGTCGGTGCAATCACTGCCTTTTACTTTTGGGCTTTGTTCTAATAAACATCCGTGCCGTTAAATTTGGTTTGGTTCTTTGGGGTTTCTTTTTCTTTTCAAAATATTGTTACAGCGAAATATTAGATAAAAAGAAGGGAAAAAAGAAGGAAAGCAGCCAAGAATGTCTGTGCTGACAAGGACAAAAGGTATAGGTGGAAAACCATTAAATGTAAGGCACAAATGCAACACAAATGACATTACAGCCATTTCTATTCTATTAGGGAGAGAATTCCAGGTTCTAGGAAGAAAGATGATGATTTTATTTTGTTTTTTTTTTTAAATCCAGTTTCTACTTTTCAGCCCCTCTGTGCCGCTATTAAACCACGCTAAATGATCCATTTTCCCCATCTTTATGGTTCCCTACAGCGTCTCCCTGGCTCTCTGCCAAAGCCAGCAGCTCTCCTGCATTTAAACATCTCCAGGACGCCATCCACACATTCCCCATCCACACCCAAAACATCACCTCCCAGACACTGGGGCCAACCGTGGCTGGTTCTTATCTCTGAGCACTCCAGATCTGGTCAGTAGGAGGAGAAGGGCTGATACCACTTGACCCTTCACGAGTTAACAGCAGCTCACCCCGGGAGTGAAAGGTTTTTGTGGGTGTTCCAAGCCTGCACGAGGCAAAATTCTGTGCTCAGGTGGTGGCTTTTTCCTCCTGTCACCAGCCATGGTTTGGCACAGAGTAAAACTTTGCCTCTTCTGTTTGCTCTGGTGCTGTTTCATCAGGGAAAAAAAAAAAAAGCTGCAGCTGGAGCAAGAGGCATCAGAAAAAATACCATGATTTGTTTACCAGCAGCACCACAGAGGCCACTGGATTTAAATATGAAATAAAGCTGTTATTGACCCCAGCTGCTCCGAGCTGGAAATGCTTCGTAAATTGTGACCACCGCAGACCAACGGTCCAAACACCCAAATGAGGGTGGTGGCCCAAAATAATCCTCCAGGGAGGACTTAGAGCCTCGTCCAGGGCCTAAAGGAGCTCCAAAACAGCTGGAGAGGGACTTGAGCACAAATTTTTTTGGGAGCTTCCCTGGAGGAGCCTGGGGCTGCTCCCTGAAATCTCAGCTCCCTCCAGGAGATGTAAGGGAGGTTTTAAAGTCACTTTTCCCCTCTTTTGAGGAACCAACATTCAAATCCCTTTCCTCAGAGAAACATCTCCCTGATGGGATGAACACCCAGCAAGGCAGGAACGTGTCAGTGCCATTTTTAAAATCCCAAGGGATGGAGGGACAGGAATGGTTTAAGATGGAGGAGGGCAGGGTTAGATGGGATTTTGGGAAGGAATTCTTCCCTGTGATGGTGGGGAGGTGCTGGTACAGAAAAGTTGTGGCTGTCCCTGGATCCCTGGAAGTGTCCAAGGCCAGATTGGAGCACCCTGGGATAGTGGAAGGTGTCCCTGCCCACAGCACTGGATGATTTTTAAGGTCCCTTCCAACCCAAACCATTCCATGATTCCAAACCTCCCTGTGCAAATCAGTCACAGGGGGAAACGGAGCTGTTTGTGTGTTTTTATGGATTTTTTTTTAGGGTTTAAGCACGTGTCAAGCTGGAAATTTGGGAAATACACCCCCTTTCCTCCTTCCACAGCAGCCTGGCTCAGATCAACCCGCACTTGGGAACATTTCTGCCGAGTGTCTCACTCCAGGAAGTTCTTTTCTCTGTGTTTGCACAGCATCTCCTCACCCAGAATGAAATCTCCAGTGCTCTGAATCAATAAATGTTTTGTTCTGGATTTCTGTGGAGCCAAAAGGGGTCCTGCTGCAAACTGGAACCCCCAGAAATACTGGATTTTTGTGCAATAAGGGTGGAAAAGCAGCTTGGTCCTGCAGGGACATGGTTGGTCCTGGCTTTTCCCTTTTCCTTTCCTTCTCAGCTCCCAAATCATGAATATTTTTGCATTATTTGTGGAAAAGCAGCTCATTCTTGCAGGGTCATGGTTGGTCCTGGCTTTTCCCTTTTCCTTTCCTTCTCAGCTCCCAAATCATGAATATTTTTGCATTATTTGTGGAAAAGCAGCTCATTCTTGCAGGGTCATGGTTGGTCCTGGCGTTTCCCCTTCCCTTTCCTCCCCAGCTCCCAAATCCTGAATTTTTTTTGCAATAAGGGTGGAAAAGCAGCTCATTCCTGCAGGAACACAGCTGGTTGTGGCTTTTCCCTTTCCTTTCCTCCCCAGCTCCCAAATCCTGATTTTTTTTCACAATAAAGGTGGAAAAGCAGCTAATTCCTGGAGAAACATGGCTGGTGCTGGCTTTTCCCTTTTCCTTTCCTTCCCAGCTCCCAAATCCTGATTTTTTAATGCAATAAGGGTGGAAAAGCAGCTCATTCCTACAGGAATATGCCTGGTGCTGGCTTTTCCCTTTCCCTTTCATTCCCAGCTCCCTGCAGCCCTCCAGACATGCCCTCCACACTCTTTTCCTCCCATTCCCCAAGTTTTTCCCTGGCTAACAGCTCCATTTCTGGGGTGGAAAGCAGCAGAGCTGCTGTGGGATTCCCAGAGCTGGGAGGGCAGGAGAAGGTTGTGTCTTGGGGTGGAATCCTTTCAGTTATTTTGGGGAAGTCAAGGTGATGGTGCTGAGCCAAAACGCACCAATTATTGTGGCACTTTTAACCCGAGGCAACACAGGAATTACATTGAGCAACCCAAATTACATCACTGAAATCAAGCAACCTTAACAGAGACGTTGTCAAGCTCAGCAGGCACTCAGATTGAATTTTACCTTATCTGGGTGATAAGGAAAGTCCCTGTCACTCTGGTGGAAATTTTCCCTGCCCATCTGCTTCTTCCAGAAGTCAAAAATATCATTTTTGAGCTGCAGACGTGAAATATTGACCCAGGAAGCTGCTGCTGCACTCGGTGTTATTTTCCAGCTGTTCAAATCAAGCTGACTCAGGCCCTGAGTTTTGCTGCTACCTGGGATCTCAATTCCTTGGAGGAGACGTGAAAAGACTTCCAAAAAATGCCTGGGAGGAGTCTCAGGTTCCATGAAAAGAGAAAAATCATCACAGGCAGGTTCCTTGCAGGAGGCTGGAGCTGCTAACAAGTGCTTGAATCAAGGGGTGAAAAGACTCTGGGAGATGCTCAGAGGAATTTCAGGTGGATCCCAGGAGACCAAAAGAGCACAAATATCTTGGGGAGCTTCCCTGGAGGAACCTGGGGCTGCTCCCTGAAATCTCAGCTCCCTCCAGGAGATGGAAGGGAGGTTTTAAAGTCCCTTTTTCCCTCTTTTGATCAACCAGCATTCAAATTCCTTTCCTTAGAGAAACATCTTCCTGATGGGATGAACACCCAGCAAGGCAGGAACGTGTCAGTGCCATTTTTAAAATCACATTTCTGCTCGAATGCTGCTTTCTGTCCCTTCCTGGAGCAAGCAACACCTTCAGCATTTCACCTGGAGCCCTCAAAGCCTCCCCCTTGCACAACAGGGATTGCTCACCCTGCCAAGAGCTGCGAGGGCGGGACTGAGCTCACTGAAACAGCCACGATGTTTCTGTCTGTGGGGTTTTTTTTGGTGGGGGACAGATGTTTACACTCGGATTTGACAATTTGTGTGCAGCCAGTTTCACTTCTGTGCTGCTGAGGGGTTTCACTTCCCCAGGCCGTGTGCGGTGGTGACGACACCGTCCTGTGCCAGTCCCTGCCCTGCCAGCCTGAGCCAGGGTGGGAAAGGGCAGCCTGGTGGCACCTGATGGCCCTTCCCTCCTCCAGCAGCTTGGATTGGATGTGCATTCCTTGGAAAAGCTCGTGGCTGTGATGTGAGACAGGAATCTCCACTGGATTCCTGGGTTCTCCCTCCCTCAGGCTGCTGCTTCTGCCACCTTCGTGGGATTTTTCCTGTGAATGTGCTGGAGCAGAGAGGCCACAAAAGCACAATTTGTTCTGTTTAGAGAATGCAGATAAGAGGCAGTTGAGTTGCACGGGGAAGAAATGGTCGTGGCCATTGATCAGGAAGGAGCTGCAGCAGAAAATAACTCTGAGAATCTGGGAGAGGGTCTGAATAAAAGAGGACATAAAACAGAGGAGGTCTCTGAAGACGGGGTGTCCTACAAGAGAATCCCAGAGTGGTTTGGGTTGGGAGGGACCTTAAAGCCCATCCATTCCCACCCCTGCCATGGCAGGGACACCTCCCACTGTCCCAGGCTGCTCCCAGCCCCAGTGTCCAGCCTGGCCTTGGGCACTGCCAGGGATCCAGGGGCAGCCACAGCTGCTCTGGGCACCCTGTGCCAGGGCCTGCCCACCCTCCCAGGGAACAATTCCTGCCCAATACCCCACCCAGCCCTGCCCTCTGGCACTGGGAAGCCATTCCCTGTGTCCTGGCCCTCCAGCCCTTGGAAATTGTCTCTCTCCAGGTTTCCTGCAGCTCCTTCAGGCCCTGCAAGGCCACCCTGAGCTCACCCCAGAGCTTCTCCTCTCCAGGCTGAACAATCCCAGCTCTCCCAGCCTTTCCTCCCAGCAGAGCTGCTCCATCCCTCTGCTCATCCTGGTGCCTCCTCTGGCCTCTCTCCAGCAGCTCCACGTCCTCCCTGTGCTGGGCCCAGGGCTGGGGCAGCTCTGCAGTGGGCTCTCACCCGAGCAGGGCTCAGGGACACAAAAGCCACCCCAGGGTGACACCCAGGAGCTGGCACAGCTGAGTCACCTCTGCCTGCCCACACCAACAGCCCCCAGCACCAAACCACCGGGAATGCCCCGTGTGCTGATGGCCAATTCCAGAGTGGGACTGCTTGGAGCTCTGGGAGGAATTTGGCTGCCAGGACCGTGATTTGTGTTTCAGCATCCTGAGGTCCTGTGGAAATGCCAGTTTTGGGCTTTGTGGTGGAGGTGGTTTCTGTGGATGTCTCTGCACCAGAGTTACCCAATCTCTTGGATGGTTTTCCTTTCTGTTCTCAAAGACAACCCCAGTGACCTGTTGGAGCTGAATTTTTGGGGTGGGCTGCTGCCTGAGACTGAAAGCCTGCAGATCAAGTTTCCAAAATGGATTAAAGCATTAAATCCATGGAGCAGAGGGGAGGAAGGAAGACCTTTTAATGGAAAAGCCAAGCAGCCTCTACTTCTAAGTGGAGCTGCTGCAGTAACCACTATAAAATTCTTATGAACTTGGGTGGAGACAATAATTACAGCACAGCAGGAATGAAATGCTTGGGGTGCCTGGCCCCAGCACGAGTGGAGCCCTTAGAAATAATAATTACTATTAAAATATTTTAAGGCTTGAAATATAGCTCCTCAATTTCCACAAACACAATGTTTCAACACACGTTTTGAGAGGGTGGAATTCTTTTTTTCCCCAAAAATGACTCTAATGGAAATTTCTGATGCTTCTATGCGTAGGCTACCCCAAAACCTGAACCTTTGCTTCCATGCTGGGATGTAAATATCTGAGAACTTTGATTTTTTTCCCTCAGTGGGAAATCATTTTTGTTTTAAATGAAGTGCTCGCCTGGCCCAGAGCTTGGCTGGTTGGGGAGTGCTCAGAAATGACCTGGCCTCCACAAAGTGCATCCAGCTCTGTCCACAAACTGTCCTGGCTGCTGTGTCACCGCTGAGGAGTGCAGGGAAAGGGAAAAACAGGAACAGCAGGTGGAAAGGACAGTTCAGGATGAAACGGCTCCAATGCAAAGCTGCTCCCACCTTCTCACCGAAAATGCCTTGGGATCCTTAAGCCTAATAATAGTCCTGAGCCCAGCTATAATTTCAGCCCATTCATCACCTTTTTGAGGTAGAAATTATCCCCCAGACTTTATAGGGATGACAGAGACGTGGAAAGGTTAAGGCCCAGCTTCACGAGCGGATTTATCCGTCTGAAGTGGGATTCAGGCTGGGTTCAAACGCTTCAGTCCAAAACTGCACCTCTCACCTCTCCCATTCCCCCAGTCCAGGGGGGTTCTGAGGGGGCTTCTCCTGAAAAACACCCCCAAGAGCTCGAGGCCTCAAGCTCAGGCCCTCAGAGGGGTCACTTGGCCTTGACCTGCAGCCTCTGTCCCCTCTCCTTGACTCTTTCCAAGGGCTGGAGGGACAGGACCCAGGGAATGGCTTCCCAGTGCCAGAGGGCAGGGCTGGGTGGGATATTGGGAAGGAATTGTTCCCTGGGAGGGTGGGCAGGCCCTGGCACAGGGTGCCCGGAGCAGCTGTGGCTGCCCCTGGATCCCTGGCAGTGCCCAAGGCCAGGCTGGACATTGGGGCTGGGAGCAGCCTGGGACAGTGGGAGGTGTCCCTGCCCATGGCAGGGGTGGAANGCACATCCTACTCCCAGGCACATTCATGGTGAATTGTCCTGGGAACCTGGAAAAATCCCTTGGAGACCTGGATTTTGCCTCAGTCCCTCTCCCTTTTGCCAGCATTGGTTTCCTTTTGGAGCAGCCCAAGTCTGGCTCCCTGTCTGGGCAGATGCTGGACTTTTTCCAAGGATATGGGGAATGGCTTCCCACTGTGAGAGTAGGGTTAGATGGGGTATTGGGAAGGAATTGTTCCCTGGGAGGGCGGGGAGGCCCTGGAATGAAATTCCCAGAGCAGCTGTGGCTGCCCCTGGATCCCTGGAAGTGTCCAAGGCCAGGCTGGATGGGGCTCTGAGCAACCTGGGATAGGGAAAAGTGTCCCTACCCATGGCAGGGGGGTTGGAATGAGGTGATCTTTAAGAGCCTGTCCTTCCCAAACCATTCCATGATTCCATGGCACAGTGCAGGAGCTGGGAACAAACCCCCTCCTTGCCCTGTGGAGCTCCAGGGAGCAGGGAAGGTGTGGATTCCCTGGAAGAGCAACCCCCTGTCTGACCAGGAAAAGCATTTATCCCTTTTATCCCCATCAGTGACATTCCAGCAGCGAGGAATTCCACCTGCAGTGGAAACGGATCAATCCCAACCTGACAATTCCTTTCTCCAGCAGCGCTCTGAGCCTGGGATCACCCTGGGACTGTTCCCTTGGAGCTGATGTGCTTGGAGCAAGGACTCTCCGTGCTGCCATCCCACTGATGCAGCACACATTGATCCCAGAGCTCGGAAAAACCCCGGGATCACTCCATGGAGATCCAGGGAGGGGGGAAAACGCTGCCATTACCAACCTGGAAGCTGCCAACTTCCCCCAGAGACATTTCCGTGGCCTTGGAGATGGACAGGGCTTGGAGCTCAAAGTCCAGCCTGGGGAAAATTTGTGGCTTTGCCAAAGCTTTTCCTTCAGCTCCTCCCTGAACTTCAGGGAACTGATGTGGGCACACACAGAGCTCCGAGCACTCCCTGCTGCAGAGCTCTCCCAGCAGCTGCTTCCCTCCTCCTTCCCTCTCCAGAACCTCCTCCCTCGCCCTCCCCACGCGGCAGGTTCCGTGGGAAAAGGAGACAGGAATTTAGGATCGTTCCTTGCATCCTTTTTTGAGCCCCAAACCTGCCCCGGTGCTAAAGGTTCCCAGGGAATTCCCACCCTGTGCCCAGAGGCTGCGGCTCTCCAAGGGGACTCCCAGGAAAATCATCAAGAGAGGGAGGAAAGGGGGCAGAGATGAAGGGAATAATTTGGAGAGGCTGTGTGGAAGTAATACGGTGGGAAAAATATTGGGGAGCAGGATGGGGCCAAAAAAATGTGAAGAGATGCAGCGTTAAAGTAATAAAAAATTTTTTAAAAGTCTATTTTTCATATTTTTTCCTGCTCCTAAAGGGTTTTTGGAAGGGAACAGAGACTGATTCAGCCGGATGAGGGTTTCTGCACATGACTGTGCTGGAAAAGACTCTCTTGACAGCGATTGTGAGCCACTGATTTGCAGCATCCTCGCTCCTGCTCAAGTTCTTGGGCCAGCCCTAAGCCTGATTTATCTCCCAGCAGGATTTTATTTCGGTGACAAAATAGCTGCTCTTGTTGGAGTTGGGATACAAGGGGCAACAAATAGAGGTACCCCAAAAAATTCGATATATTTTGACCAGAACTCCACGAGCTCTGAAGGGCGGCACCAAAAAAACCCCAGCAAAATACAAACAAATTTCAAAACAACTACAAAACCAACAAGAAAAAAGCTGCAGGGCAAACAGATCTCTCGAAACTATGTAACCTTTTCATCTCGAGAGGTACTTTGTTTTCCCTAAACAACATTCTGGGAAGCCCTTTTATCAGGGCAAAAAAAAAAAACCCGGGAAAACGCTCCGAGGACGGCGTCTGCCTCATCCTCGCCGCTGCAAAAATGCCCAAGAGGAGCCGTGCAGAACCAAAAAATAGATTTATTGTTATTGGACTGAGGGCAGTGGTTCAGCACTTGGCATGGCCACTGTTTACAGCGGGAATGCTCCCGGAGACAGGAAGTTCTCCGAGCCCTCTGCCATTATTTTTCTCCTGTTGACGCGTTCGGAGCGGGAGGTTTTTCACCCCGATGAAGTTTTCAGAGAGGGGTTTTTGGGAGCTGGCACAGACACTGCAGGCATGCTCAGCCTCACCCCGCAGGATGGGTTTGGGGAGTCCAACCCCTGTGAGGAGCAGCATCATCCGTGGGGTTAATCCCACAATCGGGGATTCCCAAATCCGGCTGCTTGGAGAGAGTGAGTGCCCTGTGCAACTCTGGGCACCGGGAAAAGCTTCTCCTCTCCTTTCCTCCTTCCCCTGCATCCCTGCTGAGGTTTCCATCCCTTGTAGGGCTGGGTTTCCTGCTGAGCCTCATCCCACAGGATGGTTTTTGGGAGTCCAACCCCTGCATGGAGCAGCATCACCCATGGGGTTAATTCCGCAATCGGGGATTCCCAAATCCGGCTGCTCAGAGCGAGACAACCCTGAGCACTGGGAAAGGCTTCTCCTCTTCCCTTCTCCGGCCATTACACCCCTGCTGAGGTTTTTATCCCTTTGGAGAGCTGGATTTACTGCTCAGCCTCATCCCACAGGCTGTTTTTTGGGAGTCCAACCCCTGCATGGAGCAGCATCACCCATGGGGTTAATTCCGCAATCGGGGATTCCCAAATCCGGCTGCTCAGAGCAAATGTGTCCAAGGAGCCTCTGGGCACTGGGAAAAGCTTTTCCTCTCCTGTCCTCCTTCCCCTACCGCCCTGCCGAGTTTCCATCCCCGTGGAGGGCTGGGTTTGCTGCTCAGCCTCGCTGGGATTGCACGGGAATCTTGGCTCAAATTAACGACACAACCAAGCCACCCTAAGTCACTTAAAAATAAGATTATCACTCCTGGCCTCTGTTTTTAGGGAAAAATTCCCTGTTCAGAGCAGAATGGAGGGAGAACAGTCCTTGTCCTCTAACACACGCCCAGGGCACAGCTCCTTCATTTCACTGAGTCGTGAAATCATGGAATGGTTTGGATTGGAAGGAACATTAGGGATCATCCCATTCCTGCCATGGGCAGGGACACCTTCCACTGTCCCAGGCTGCTCCAAGCCTCAGTGTCCAACCCGGCCTTGAACAATTCCAGGGATCCAGGGACAGCCACAACTGCTCTGGGAAATCCATTCCAGCCCCTCACCACCCTCACAGGGAAGAATTTCTTCCCAATATCCAAAGAAAATTCCCATCTCCCTGCAGCCAACCCTCCTTCCCACTGGCTGTAGCATCCTTCAAATGCCACATCCTTATCAATCCAGACTCAAAATAAATATTTTGTTTTAAACTCTATCAATTGACCCTTTTTTTCAGTCGATTGCTGTTGGATTTCTTCTTATTTCCATCCCATCTGGCAAACTCTGCTTATTGTGACTCCAGGATCTGATCCCACGTCCCCTGCAGCATTCCAAAGGCTTGGATCAGAACCTGGACGCCTGCTTAATACTGGTTTTATGACCCTGCTGAAGGGCAGCATCCTCTGTTTTGCACATACTTTTATAATTTTGAGTGCATTTAAGTAAAAAAAAAAAAAAAAAGAAATCAACTTCAACCAAGTGCTCAAATAACGCAGCCACGAAACGAAGCTGCACAGAAGGAGCAAAACTCTGGCTTGGGAAGACCAATAAAAATAATTGGATTTGGAATCCCGGCCAGTTATTTTGGAGTATTTTTGAGATTTTGTCTTAAAGTGATTTTTTTTCCCTGAAAATGATATCCAGAAGGAAGAGTCCTGACGGCAGAAATTGTGCTTGGGGAAATCTCTTGTGTTCTACACCTGCTTTGGCTCTGTGGAAATTGAAAACTCCCACAAAATTTACTGGTTCCTCTCAATCCTGAGGAAATACATGCATGGATTTAATTTTTCCATCCTTTCCAAGATGCAGTTTTTGAAATCTTCCTGGAGCTCCAGCTCTCAGGTTTAGATTGAGATCTCCTGCAGCAAGCCAAGACACTTCTCCATCAGCTACTCTGAGGATAACCCATTAATAATAATTTTCATCTGGAAAACATGTTTATTTGTTGGGATTTTTGGAATCTTATGTCCTACAAAGAAGATAGGAACTGGGATTAATGATTCCATGAGGAAAATATGTCATGTTCCCCAAGCCACAGAGCTCTCCCTCTCCAAAATAACTATTTATTTTTCATTTCAGCCAATGAACTTCTACGGTGTCAGGCTTTTTGCATCAGATCCATTTCATCAGAGTGACCTAAACCAGTTCTTTATCCACTAAAAAAACAGGGATACGTTGCAGCAGGAGCAGTTGGGAGCTCGGAATGTTCATGAACGGAGGGCGAAAAATCAAGATTAATTTAGTTTTAAGCAGGTAATCAGGCCAAGGGGGGAGGCTGAGATTGGCTGGAGTTTTAAAAGGACATTTTTCTTTCCGAAACGACTCGGTGGGGCTCCCGAGCCAGACGGGCAGGTTTGCCCAGCAACATTCTCCAACTGGGCTGAGGAATCGGAGCCCTGGATTCCGGCCAAATCCAATGGAAATCTCTTTGGTTGAGGAAAAAAAGCCAAACTGCTTTTCTACCACATCTCCAGGTTTTGGGTGACCTGTGATAGCGCAGCTCCCACTCTGAGTGGGACGAAAATCAAATGTTTTGGTTTTTTAACTCTAAACAAGGCTCAGCAGCACAGGGCAGCAACCTCTGGGTGTTGGACACGGAACGAGGCTGAAACTTTGGCTGATATTTGGTGCCAAATATTGATTAGGGGAAATCAATCCCCCTGATCAGGGGGAGTCACTGTAGCCCTCCCAAAACCAGGAGGAAAACATGGGAAATAATGTTTGATAAAACTGTCTTGCCGGATTTCATGGAAGAAATTGAAACTATTCACGAAGAGCGTCAAGAACGGGAATTTCCTCCTCAGAAGGGACAGAGCTGTGGCTGCTGAGGGGATTTTGATGGGGGTGGCTACACCTGATGTTCACCACTCAAAACCACTCCTGGTTCTCCATCAGGGATTTAAAACAGGGATTTTAAATCCCCTGATGGGCACAAGGAGCCTCCTCCGTGCCCCGAACCAGTGTGAACTCCCCGTCCCTGCTCGCACACCGCCCCTGGCGCGGCACTATCACCGGTGGCACTGAGCTGATCCCAGCTCAAATATTCCACGGCAAACAAAGTCGGGGTTCGTTTTCCTGCAGCCAAGTATCAAAGGCAGCAGCGGCCTTTGAAGCAGCCACCTTCTGCTGCAGGCTTTGTGCAAATGCCGCGGAACAGCAGCTCAGAAATCCCGCACAAAGGCAAACAATCCCCACCTTTGGAAAACAATCCCCTGGCGGAGGAGTAAACAAAAGCATCCATTAGTCACCGCCCCAAAGATGGGCAGCCCGGGCAGGTGAGGATGTTTAAACTGGGAGCCTGACTAATAGCACGCAGCATTCCCAAATCCCTCCACTTAAAGGATCCCCAGGATCACGCCTGGATATCACCTGGATACCCCGGGCTGGTGTCTGTGGGTGAGCGAGCGGCTGCTGGAGCAGGGTAAGGGCTCGGCCACGCTCCCTGTTCCCAATAAATAGGCCCTGTTTTGTCCCAGCTGCTGGATTTTGACCTTGAGGCTCCCCCAGTTGCCTGTTATGATTTCCAGCTTCATTACCATGGCCAGGAACTGAACTACAGGTTTGTTTTTATGAGCTTCTCCAGCGCTCTGCCAGCTATTCATTTGAATCTTCTAAACAGTCAGCTCTGAATCATAATGCAAATTCCATTTACTGAAAAGGTGGTACCTTTAATATACCAAATGACCACGTTTAATGACTGATACTTTTAGACATTACAGCATCTCTCATGTTTTCAGTAAATGGATATAATTTGCTCTGCATTACCCTATTATTATTCCTCGCTGGCATTACGAGGCGACGTTCTCAGCTGCGGGTGTTTTCCACCGAGCGCATTTGAAGGCGGCCCAAACAACACAGTTTGAGAGACAGCTGCCTCCGTACCCTCAGCTAAAAATGCTGCAGGACCCAGAGGAAAACTGGATTTTATCCCTAAAATGTATTTACTGCTCCGGCAGGGCCGCGCTTCCCCAGCGTTGTGGCCGTGTTTGTGTTGGAAGAGCATCCACGGGTGCTTTTCACTTCAAAGGCGAGGAAAGGCTGTTGTGTATAATCAGGAGAACTTCCTTGCTCTGCTGCCTGACACGTCTCCCGTTGGGAATAAAAGCCAGAAGTGGGTCAGCTTTGGGACTCTCCCGAAAGGTGCTCAGGAATCCCTGTGTGGAACCAGGACACGGCCTGGGTGTCCCATGGGAACAGAGGGAGGGGAAATGGGGAGGAAGTGGCAGCAATCCCTGACTGCTGAGGGACACCAATTGCTCCGAAATGAAACCTCCTGAAGTTCAGGAGACACTGCCCTGTTACTGAATTGTCCTGGGATAATGCTGGAACTCCGTAATGCGCATTCCCATTTTAAAGACAAATGCAACAGAAAAATACAGAATAAAACATAGATTCCCATTGGAAATGTGATGGATTTTCACCCCTGACCTTAAAGAGCGAGGCTGCTTCTTCTGCCGAGCTTTTTCTGAGTCCAAATTTGCTGGCTTCTCTTTGGGGGTTTGACTGAACCTCTCTGAAATCCCCTCATCATTCTGTTGGTTTATTTTAAGTGCTTCTCATGGAATTTATGGGATTTAAGATTAAGGAACAAAGTTGATTTTTTTGGGATGAAGCATTGTGTACCTGCCCACTCACAGGCAATGCATCAGGTTCTGTTTAGAGCTTCCCAAAAACATTTTTATATAGTCCCAACCTAAGGCAACTTCAACTCTTATTTGTTATTTATGCTCCAAAAGCATTTTTAATTAAAATTGCTGTAATTCCTGGTTATAGCAGAGATACAGTAAATCAGATTTTAAACCCCCCTGTCCTGCCCGTTCTCTCCCATCTGCTTTACAGGAGACATTAACTGCCAGGACTGTTGCATTTTGAGAGAAAAAAAGTCAGAAAAAGAGCCTTCAGCAGGTCAGGAACCTGCAAAATTTTTAGATCTGTATGGGAATTATTTGTATTTTTAGCTTGGAGAGATTTTGCAGCGAGTGCTGGGTAGCCCCGAGATGACCACAAGCTGAAAATTCTCATTTTAAATTGAAAATCTGCCACTTGAACCTAACCACAGGGAATACTGTGCTGCCTAAACCAGCAGGGGCAGCTGCCAGAGTTGAAATGTCACTCTCTGGGTGGTTTTAATTTTTTTTTTCCAGTGAGATGTCACCATTCAAAAATCAGAGTAACGCGGAAAACGGGCTGGGAGAAAACACGGAAACCCATCCAGCTCATCCCGCGCGGTTGGAACGCACCTCCAGCACATCTCCCAGCATTCCCTGGTGGGTAAAAATGCCCAACCCCATGTCCAGGGGCAGCAGATGCCCCAGGAGGCGCTGGCACAGCCCCGTACCTCTGCCGCTCCTGCCCACGAAGCGCAGGTCGTTGAACCGCGCCACCTGGTTCTTCATGGCGGCCGTGGCGTTCCGCAGCTCCGCCGAGTAGTTCTCGTCATTCCCGGCCATCACCGTCACCAGGGTCCCGTCGGGGACGTCCCCCAGGGCCACCACCTGCAACAGCAAGGAGCAGAACGCTCGGATTCCTTCGTTGCGTTAAAGAGGAACAGGGAAAGAACGGCGGAAAGAATCCGCGGTAAAGATCGGGGTGGGGCGAGCAGGTGTTGGAGGAGATGGGAATCGTCCGGAGTGGAAATCCTCTTCTTCCCCGAAATGTTGTGCCCTTCGTTGGTCTCTAATCAAGGATTTGTAGTTTGGTTATGGAATTCGAGGTCTGCAATGATAAATTCCACCCGCACCCACTGCTAAGCGGTGTCGTGGTGGTTGATTTGTTGCTGCACTAAAATGTTTTCCAAGCGGGACGAAAATTCTTCTCCCCATTTCCTGGAGAACCAAAGGACCTAAGATAGTGAATTTTTTTTGTACCATTACATCACCATAACTTATATTATTTCAAATGCACATTTTTACTCCTCACGGTGGATTTCTACCACTTTAAACCCGATTTTTCCTAATGGTTGGACAGAAATTTCTCTCCACTGATGCACCTCCGAAACGCCCACCTCGATGTGAAATGAAAAATGCTCTGAGATGAAAAATACATGAAATGAGCTTTCCAAAATCTCTGTAATTGTCAATAAATAAATTCAAGTCACAGCACTCGCTGGTTTGATTTATATCAGGAGCTCTTAACGGAGCTGCCCAAGCAGAAATCCAGAATTAGGCCTCAATCAAATGTTTAATCCCAATTTACTGAACAATTCCTTCTTTTCCTTTAGGAGCAAAAAGCAAATAATTTTCAGCTCTCACCCTTGAGTGGATGGATGGAAATCATGACCTGAACTAAGGAACTCTGCCAAATTTTCCCAAAATATTTGTGCTCCTTGGTACCAGCATCCATCAAATATTTGGGAGCATGTCATTCACTAGGTTTTTGATGAGAGATCTAAAGATTTCTGAACTTAAATATTCTGATTTGTTTCCACTGTTCACACTGGTTTAAGGATGAATAATTTAATTTTTATTGTATCTTCTGGAATTCCCCAAACAAATTCAACCTGCTGGGATTCCATGGATATCTGGGCTCTCTCTCCATGTCCTCTGACAAAAATCAGAGGTGGCATTATTTTGTCAGGTTTTCTTTCGAGCCCGTTGCTGTTTCCCCAATTCCCCAGCAGCGAACCCAGCACTACCACCACCAAAAAAAAAAAACCAAAACCAAACCCCCCCAAAAAAACCCCAGAGATAAAAATCCAGCTTGCTTTTAATTCCTCTTTTGCCCTCTGGAAGAGGAACCAGCCCTCCTTGCGTCCTCCGAGTTGCAGCTCGAGATTTTTCCTTCCTCTTAACGTTTTCTGACTTCAGTCCAGGCTGTTACAACTGGCTGAAGTTTGTCACAACCTGATTTTATTTCTCTTTTCTGACCTGTTTGTTCTTTAAAAACGGGATCAGCAGCTCCTTTACTTGATCCATCCCTGAGTTTTATTCCCCAGCCGCAACCACCTCTAAAAACTAGGAGAGAATTCCCCAATTTTAGGCATTTCCCAGCTTTTCCTCCACGGGAGGCTGAGCTTTTCACTTCTGAGCTCTCCCTTTGCTCACCCCTAACCCTGATTTTCACTTCCACATGCAAAGCTCAAATCTCTGGGTCAAAATTCCCTCTTTACATCTCTATTTCAACTTCCTCTTTCCCTGTTCCTCCCCGGGCCTGAATTTGGGGGTTTTGTTCTGCTCTCTGTGCTGTAATTTGGTTTTTGGGCCTGCTCTCGGCTCAGCTTTTCAGATCTCCCTGATTTTGGCAGAAATGAGGCCCTGCTGGAAATGCTGAAGCTTGGAAATCTTCACAAAATCAGCAGCTCCGCAGCCAGTTCTTAAAAATTCCTGCAAAACCTCACTGCTTCCACATCTAATAGGGGGAAAAAAAGGGAAAAGGGAAAATCAGGGCATTGCCCTGCCATGCAAATATTTAATTTAAGGGAATTTATGCCAGGATTTGAAGCTTTCCCCGAGTTTTTTGTGGATCCAGGGCCAGTTGTCTCTGACAGAAATATTTTAAAGCTTTCAAATCCCACCAGAGGCAACCTCGGCGATAGAAAATGTGAAGAAAATCTTAGAAATGAGTCAAAAACTGACCCAGCCCAGAAAAGAAACTGGACGTGAAAGTCACAGACAATAGAAACAGAAGTACAAATATTTACATTAGAAAAAAGACTAAACAGATAAGCTGGGACTTGTTACTGGAGTTATCAAGGACTTTGTTGGACTTTTTACCTCTACAAATTTGTGTTTCCTGAGGAGCAAGAAGCGAATCAGGGCTGCAGTGCTGTGGGATGTCTAAATTAACTTCTTAAATTAATCCAAATTGGCCTCTTAAATGAAGATTTGGATTCTTAACAGCACTTGGACATTGAATTTATGTGGCACCTTACTGGTTATTGTGTATTGTTTTCTAAGTTTCTTAGAATTGTTCTTAAATCTAGGAAAAATCAGTGGAAATTGATCACTTGGTTTTGAAATAACACCCCCATCCTGCCGATCGAACAGCACGAGTGGATTTTTCTAAATGTGAAAATCATCTGTCTCTTTTATTCATACAGTGAATAAAAAAACCCAAATATCTGATAAAACTCAGCGCTTTTTGTCCGATGCAAATAAAATTTTGGCAGCAGAGGAATGATCTGACTGAGTTACTTTGTTTTTCCCTGGGGCAAACGATCTGAAAAATCCCGATTTTTAGAAATACCTTTGCAAATATTTGATATTTAGTAGAAACCCACTGAGATGTGGCAAATTATTTCAGGAGTTATTTCTCAGCCGTCCATGGAGAGAGAATTTAGGGATGAAGATGAGGAACACGGAGTGCCCTGGCCAGCAGGTGCCTCCCAGCCCACCCTTCCAGGCTCTCCTAATGAAACCTTTTCCTACTTTTAGGGTGGATTGGATTAATTTTTTCTCCCCTGGCTATTTCCAGGTTAAATTATCCCGGTATTCCAAACTCCTGGAGAAGCTGCGCGGGGAGCGGGGGAACACTGAAGCTGCGGGCGGGGATAGAGGAGGAAAAGCGGCTGCGGGCATCTCTGAAACCCCCTGGAATTTTTTCCAAGGGCAATTCCCACATTATCAGGGCATTCCCAGCTGCCGAGGCGGGGAGAGCGGGAGCGTGAGCGAGCAGGAGAGGGAAGAGCCACCTCTCCTGTCCTTCCTCCGCGCCGGGAGGTGACCGGGACCGGGATCCCCCAGGAAAAACCGGGATTCCTCTTATCTCCCTTCCCGGCGGGGCGGAGCGGCTTTCACTCCCGGACTTCTGCCTTCCAGGAGGAAAACTCCCCGGGTAATTAACAGCAGCCGCCCGGTGCGTGGGCAAGAGTGTAATAATTAATCTAAATGTGGGAATTTAGGAAGTGACCCCGTGATCAGCTCTTCCCTTTGCCCCGGCTCTTATCTGCCTGCAGCAAGACCAGACATAACAAAACTTTGCCCTAAAGCCGCCTCGTCAGCAGCGTTTCCCAAAGCTGAGCTGGTTCCCTTCTCCCTCGTTTCTCCTCTCCCCAAAAAAAAACTCGGAAAGACTCGAGTCTGGTGGCCTCCAACACAAAAAGGGTTGTGCTGCGGCGGCCGGGATTTCGCGGTGACCGCAAAAGAAAGCGCGGGCTTGGCAGATCCCGGTGCTAACGCGAAGCCCGGGGCTCCCAGGAGCTGCGTGTCCGTGCGGCTCCCGGCTCGGATGGAAGCGGAACGACAGTAATTACCTTCTCCTGCCCTCGCTCGGGAGCCCGTCTGCAGCAGCAGCGAGAGAAGCAGCGAGCTCAGGGAGGCAGCGACAGTCCCGAGTGAGAAAAGGAGCGTGAGCGAGGGGAGGATGGTTTTACTGCAGGGGAGGAGGATTTTCCCGGGAGCCGGGTAACGGGAAGGGAGGAAAGCGCCACGAGCATCCCCCGCACCGCCCGGCAGTGCTGGCCGGGACAGGAGGGCCGGGATGTGCTCTCCCATTCCCTTCTCCCCATCTTTCCCCCGAGTTTACTCGGATTTAGCAGCGGACTCTGGGAACGGGGGGAGAACTCCAAGCGGTCTGCCCGGGTTAGGCCACGACTTCTGCTGTTATTAAAACCAGCCAGGAAAAGAGGAAATGTGGGTTTTTGGGATTGTCGCTGTGTTGTTTTGTGGTGTTTTCTCTCTCCGAGAGTCCCTGGCAGGGGAAACCCGGCACGTCCCGAGCGGGGCCGGGGCTGCGGGCGGGTGTCCCGTGGGTGGCAGAGGGACACAGGGACCCGCCAGCGCCCTGGGCGACTTCTGGGGGATCCCAGGGCTCCTTCAGCTCCGGCCCGCCCGCATCCTGCGGCATCTGCTCCCCAGCGCGGCCAAACTCCGCGGGTTTGGCTTTTTAAAAGTTAATTTTTTTTTTTTTTTT
>VZRO01008088.1:46523-69492 GCA_013397915.1 Daphoenositta chrysoptera
CAACTCAACCCAACCCAACTCAACCCAACTCAACCCAACCCAACCCACTCTGGGATTTTATATCCTCCTGAAGCTGTTTTAATCCCAATCCCAGAGATCCCACAGTTGGGAGACTCCCTGTGGGTACAGGGTGCCATGGGGGGTGTTGGCATTCCCAGGCTCGGAGCTGCCCAGCACAGGTGGGTGTTGAGTGGGAAAATCCCAATTTAGGGATTCACTTGTGGCTGTGAGGCTGCATTAACAGAGCACAGCATGGTTTCCTCCTCCAGCCCTGCTTCCATCTGGGAATGGTGCAGTGAAAGTCAAAAAATCCCAGGATTTAGGTTGGAAAAGCCCTCCCAGCCCATCAGTCCCAGCTGTGCCCGATGCCCACCTTGTCCCCAGCCCAGAGCTCTGAGTGCCACCTCCAGCCCTTCCTGGGACACCTCTGGGGATGGGCACTCCAAACCTCCCTGGGCAGCTCTTCCCAAGGCCTGACCTCCCTTTCCATGAGAAAATTCCTCCTGGTGTCCACATTTGAGCCTCCCCTGGCCCAGGCTGAGGCCGTTCCCTCTGCTCCTGTCCCTGTTCCCTGGGAGCAGAGCCCGACCCCCCCTCAGCTGAGCCCCTTTCCCAGCTGTTTCATTTCTTTTGGTATTTTTTCCCCAATTCCACTTCCTTTTCCACTCCAATCCCGGTTTAACACCAAAACTTCTTTTACAACTCGATTATTTCAGGGATCTGCCACAGTTTGATTATTTTAGGGGACTCCTGAGCTGTGGAAGAGTCCCTCAGTTAAACCAGGAATTTCCAAGCCATTCATATCCATGATAGACTCCTAAATTGTCTCATTTCCCAGGTAATTTGAGGATCTGGAGGCACCAGAGTCCCAAGGATAACTCAGGACAGACCTGGATATGCAGAGATGAACAATTTTTGGGTTTTTAGGGAAGAAAGCTCCTTTTTTTTTTCAGTCTCAGCATCACTTCGTGGCTCAGTGTCACTGAGATGAGGAATCATCTGCAAACCCCAATCCATGTCCAATCAATTAATCCTGGGATAAATCTGTGGGACACGGGAGGTTTCCAGCATTTTGGGGGAGTATGGAGCAAAAGATAAGCTTAAATTTGAGGGGGAAAAAAAGATCTCCATTGGTGAGGGGAGAGGATTCCTGAAGAAATCACATCCTAGGGGATGATCCCACAGAGGCAGCACTTCCAGGGATCCCTCTGGCTTCCCTCTCCAGCAGTAACTGGAGTTAAAACACGTGGAAATCATGGCTTTGTTTTAATGGGAATAATTCCCATTGGGAATAATCCCAATAATTGGAAGAATTGGTGGGTTTGATGTCTGGAGAGTTTTGAGATTGCCAGGTTTGGCACCCACTGCCGCTGATCCCGAGCACGGATCTGCTCCGGGGTTTGGGGAGGAGAAAATTCCCATCAAAGCCTCTGTTCCTCTTTGTTCCAGGTGGGATTTGAGTGCCAGGGTGGGAACAGAGGGAGATTTGAGTGCCAGGATGGGATCAGAGGGAGATCCCTGTGCCAGGAGGAGATCAGAGGGAGATCCCTGTGCCAGGGAAGGATCAGAGGGAGATTTGAGTGCCAGGGTGGGAACAGAGGGAGATTTGAGTGGGAACAGAGGGAGATTTTAGTGCCAGGATGGGATCAGAGGGAGATCCCTGTGCCAGGATGGGAACAGAAGGAGATCCCTGTGCCAGGAGGAGATCAGAGGGAGATCCCTGTGCCAGGGTGGGATCAGAGGGAGACTTGAGTGCCAGGATGGGAACAGAAGAAGATTTGAGTGCCAGGATGGGATCAGAGGGAGATCCCTGTGCCAGGAGGAGATCAGAGGGAGATTGGAGTGCCAGGATGGGAACAGAGGGAGATCCCTGGGATCAGAGCCGGTCCAGGGAGAGGGAAGGAGCAGCCCAGGTGATCCAGGTCCCATCCCACACCCCAAGTGGGGATCCTCCTGTCCCTTTCCTTGTCCCCAAACGCCGACCCTGAGCTTGTCCCTGATTCCCTGCTCACTCAATCCCACCCCGTTTGGGACAAAGGTCTGGAATTCCAGCTTTTCTCGGCACCTTTCCCTCCAGTCCTGTTCCAAGCCTGCCCTAAAACCCCTCCAGACCTTACAGACTCTCCAAGAACTGGTTTTATTTATAATAACCGACTCCCTGAACACTAACATCAAACAATGCCCAAATTTCCAAAGGAAATTTGCTGTGGAGTGAACAAAGCTGAGCAGGATCAGCCTCAGATCAGATCCATGTCCCATTTTCCAGGTCCAGATGTTGCCCCTGACACCCACAATGTGCTGGAAATCAGCTGGAAAGTTCCTTTTACAGCACCAGGACATTTTAATCTGATTTTCCTCCCGTTCATAGGCACAGTGATGAATTTAGGGGCTGTGAACTGTAAAACTGTAAAACTTTAGCTTTTCTTGGCCAGCACAGAAAATCCCTGCAGGATTTCTAGGTGGGAATAATCTGAATTATCAGCATGAAATCAAATCTGTGCATGGCAATATTAAACAAATATTTGGTTTATTCCCTGCACAGACCACCTCTCCTGACAGCCTCTGAATATTCCATTTATCTCCTGGATCTGCAGCTCCTGGGGAGCAGGAATTCCACCTGAAACATTCCTAACTGGACCCTCATATCTGTCCTGGGCAGGGATTTTAGACCAAAAAACCTCTCCAACCTCAGCCCTTCTCTGATTCCAAAATTATCCTGTAAATTCCTTCTTATCCTGTGCTCTCAAGCAGGAAATTCAGATATTCATTCCTCAGATCCTACAAAAAAAAGACAACCACGGAGAATTCCTGCACCTGACAGAGCTGAAAACATCCCAGAAACCCCAAAATTTATCCTGGATGTGCCATAATACCCTGGGCAGGTGAAAAAAAAGGATGTTTTCCTATTTTTCCTGCTTTGGAAAAGCCCAATAAATCCTCGGGGTGTTGGGAGCGTGGCAGGAAAGCAGGGAAAGGCCAGGATTGTCCTGAGGGAATGGCTGGGCACAAATTCCATCCCCTCGGTGCCAGGGTTTGCCTGGCACATGGAAAATGATTCCATGCCCTCATTCCAAGGGTTCTGCCACAGAAATGAATTCGGGAGGAACTCCGAGTTCAAGGGATTCAAAAATGAGGATGAAACCTGTCCAACTGCAAAGGGAAACTTCCTGCAGTTCCCGTGGACAGGAGGTGCCGAATAAATCTGCTAAAAATGGTGGGGAGAGAGGGAAAGGGAAGGAATCCTAAAGCAGGAATGAAAAATAACAAATATTCCTTCCTTTAGTCCCAATGTTCATCATCTGGTGTTCGTTTGGTCTTTTAAAACCAAATCCATAACAAAAAAATCCCATTAAAACCTGGTTATAAACCCCTTTTGCACACAGATATCGATTTAATTCAGGGAATACTGAGCAGAAAAAGAGGCATTAAGGGAAGAGTCACAGCAATCTAGGAAATAAATATATTTTACAGAATGCCAGACATTGAAAATAAGGATATGATGGCACAGGGGTTGTTGTTGCCAACGTTCCAGGGATGCTGGAAGAAAGTTTGATTCCCTATAAATGCACAGCAAAATAAACCATGGCAGAGTCTGTCCAGTTAGGTTAAGATTCCTATTATTTCATCCAAAGTATGCTCCTGATGAAGTTATTTTGGATGCTCTGATGGGATTTTCTCTGATTGTCCCAATTTCCATTCTCTGGTGTTCGTTGGGTCTTTTAAAACCCAACCCATTTAAAAAAATCCCATTAAAACCTGGTTATAAACCCCTTTTGCACACAGATATCGATTTAATTCAGGGAATACTGAGCAGAAAAAGAGGCATTAAGGGAAGAGTCACAGCAATCTAGGAAATAAATATATTTTACAGAATGCCAGACATTGAAAATAAGGATATGATGGCACAGGGGTTGTTGTTGCCAACGTTCCAGGGATGCTGGAAGAAAGTTTGATTCCCTATAAATGCACAGCAAAATAAACCATGGCAGAGTCTGTCCAGTTAGGTTAAGATTCCTATTATTTCATCCAAAGTATGCTCCTGATGAAGTTATTTTGGATGCTCTGATGGGATTTTCTCTGATTGTCCCAATTTCCATTCTCTGGTGTTCGTTGGGTCTTTTAAAACCCAACCCATTTAAAAAAATCCCATTAAAACCTGGTTATAAACCCCTTTTACACACAGATATCGATTTAGTTCAGGAAATATTGAGCAGAAAAAGAGGCGTTAAGGACCAAAGCACAGCAATCTAGAAATTAAATATATTTTAAAGAATGCCAGACATTAAAAATAAGGATAAGATGGCACAGGGGTTGAGTGAGACATTTCAGGGATGCTGGAAAAAAGTTTGATTCCCTATAAATGCACAGCAAAATAAACCATGGCAGAATCTGTCCAGTTAGGTTAAAATTCCCATTGTTTTATCCAAAGTATGCTCCTGATAAAGTTATTCTGGATGCTCTGATGGGATTTTCTCTGATTGTTCCAATGTTCATTCTCTGATGTTCACTGGGTCTTTTAAAACCCAACCCATTAAAAAAACCCCATTAAAACCTGGTTATAAACCCCTTTTACACACAGATATTGATTTAATTCAGGGAATACTGGGCAGAAAAAGAGGTATTAAGGGAAGAGTCACAGCAATCTAGGAAATAAATACATTTTACAGAATACCAGACATTAAAAATAAGAATAGGATGGCACAGGGGTTGTGTGAGACATTTCAGGGATGCTGGAAGAAAGTTTGATTCCCTATAAATGCACAGCAAAATAAACCATGGCAGAGTCTGTCCAGTTAGGTTAAGATTCCTATTGTTTTATCCAAAGTGTGCTCCTGATAAAGTTATTCTGGATGCTCTGATGGGATTTGATTTGATTGTCATTTGTGAGGGATTAAATACTCATCAATCCCAGAGGTTGAACCTTGAATTGGGATTAAAAAGCATCACTGGTGCCCATAAACCCAGGATTGGGAACAACCTGGGGACTTAAATCAAGCAACAAAACCCCGTCCTTCATCATCCCTTTTGCTGCTTCCAATGTTAAATCCCACATTAAATTCCAGCATGTGGGCATCACCTCCCAATTCCCTCTGGTTTTGGGGGCACCCCCATGGTAAATACTTGAAATAAAGCGATTTTGCAGTGTTTCCTTGTGAAGGAACCGCCGCGGTTACGAAGGTTTGCAACATTTTTATCAGAGCAACGAAACCCCCCACAGCTTCCTGCTGGAAATTCCTGATTTCCAACAGAAATTTGGGCTTTAATTGTGCTTTCCCCCCCTCAATTCTTCCTGGGAATCCCCACCCCACCACCAAGGAAAACTTTGGGAAGAGAAAAGAAAGGATCTTTACCAAACCAGCCCGAGGCTGCTCTGCTTTTCCTCATCAGGTACACGGTCCAGGAGAGAGGAGATGCCACCCCAAAGTGCCCCCCGGGGTTCATTTTGGGGTTCGGAGGTGCCCGAACCCCGCAGGAGCCCAGCAGGAACTGAGCAGGACCAGGGCAGAGCTTTTCCTCTTCCCTCCCTCCTCTCCTGCCCTCCAGATCGTCATTTACCGGAGCAAATTGAAAAATGACATCCAGCCATGCTTAGGCCGGGTGTTTTTTTATCCCTCCACTAACCAAACTCACAGGAGAATTCCCATCTTCTCCTCTCCCTCCCTCTGCCTCTCTTTCTCCCGGTTTTTTTTGCCTCGGGCGTTTATAGGCGAGTAATTCTCATTTTAGCTCCTCTGATGGTTTTTCCCTGCCCGGTTCCAGTGGAAAGAGGTGAGGGTTTGAGTTCGGAGTTGGGCTGGGAGGGAGAAGGTTGGGATCACTCCTGGATTTTTGGGCTGTTTAGAAAGTGCAGGGATCTCCTTCTGGTAATTATCGACGTGGAGAATTAATTAATTAATGTCATTAATTCTTTTTTTCAAGATTTTTTCAGAATTTCAATTGGTTTTTCACATCCCCCTGCTCACAATATCTTACAGTCCCTGACACCCCACTGGTATAATAAAAATACTTTGAATATGAAGTTTTTTTTCCCCCCACCCTCATTCCATGGGAATAATTCCAGGGATGGGAATGTTGAGGGAGGAAATAAATCCCTAAAATAAATCCCTAAACGTGAGTCAGGATCTGCAAAACCCGGAATTCTTCTGGAGGAAAAGTGATTCCACCTCTCAAACCTCAGGTGTTTAAAGGGAATTTGTCCTTCCTAGGTACAAACTGTGTCCTGTTTGCATGGAATTCAGCAGTTTCATGGGAGTTCATGGGTGGATAAATACAGGGATGAGGGGAGGAAAGAAAGGATGGAAAAACAGGTCCCAAAGTGTTAATCCAAACTCTGAATTTTATCCCATTTTTTGCCCAACATCCAAAATGCTGCAGGCACTGGCAGAGTGAGAAAAAACTGGAGAACCACCAAAATCCAACTTAAATCCAGATTTCCAGAGCACTTTCTGATCTCTCGGTGATCCCTTCCCACTCTTTTCCTAATTTAATAAGGGACAGCCAAATTTATTCCCTGGCCTTTTCCACCTCATCTTTCCTAATCTATTTTTCCCCTAGAAATTGGAGGGATGGTCACAGACAGTGATAAGAAGACACAAAATCAAGGAGGAGAAGTTGGATCTGGATACCAAAAAGCTGCCAAAATCAGTGTTGATATGGGGAGGGAGATGTGATATTTGGGGTTGTTTTATTTTTTGGCTAGTGTTTTGCAGATTCCAGGCTGGGAATTTTCTAATGAAATCAGGGAAAATACGTGGGGAACAAAAAGTGGTGGGATTTGCTCCGATGTCACATTTCACTGACGGAATTTTAAATATTATTTCCTATAAAAACGCTAAAACCTCACTTGCCAAACTCACAAACCTCCAGGCCTTACAAACACTGGAATAGGAGGAAAATTTTGTTTCAACTTTTCCAGGAATAGCTGGAAAATAAAATATGAAAATATAAAAAATATAAAAATAGCTGGAATAGCTGGTTTGGGAGAGCAGATTCCACTTGCTGGGGATCACAGGAACTCTTTCACCATGGTGTGGAAAGCGACAATGAAATCAAACAGAATTTTGGGAAAGGCTCATCCAGAAACTCTTTGGTTGCTGCTCTGGTAGCACACAGGAAAATCAAAAAGGAAAATAAAAATGAAGGAATAAAGGAGAAAAACCAGGAAAAGAATGGAAAGAGAGGGGAAAAAAAGCCAAGACACGAAATGAAACAACCCAAAGTCTCCCCTCTTGCCCAGCCCTGGGTTGTGACATTATTTAACTGCCACGGGAGGAGCTGGGTGAAGTTTCAGCAAGAACCCAAGATGTTTCCTGGGCTTTGCAAGAGCCCCTCTGTTCCAGGGCAGATAAACCCTGGAGCTGCTATCTCCAGCTGCTCCCCTGCAGCCAAAATTCCTCCTTCCCAGCCCTGCTCCGAGCTCCAGTGCTCAGCTTTCTCCTGGTTCTTTTAAATTATTATCAGTTCTCACCTCCCTTTTCCTCTTGCTATCAGCTTGGGAGCACCTGGGGGATATTTGCATAAAGATAAGGAATGATGGGGGTGGCTGAGGGCATCAATCTCCAGGGAAAAGCAAACGACAGACCCAGGAGGGATTGGAATTTCATATTTTAATTCCCTTACGTAATACCTGAGTTGGCAGAGAATTGATGAGACTCTAAAAGTTTCATTGTTTTGGGATTTTTGGGAAAAAATTGTCAGGAAAATGCTTTTGACTCACTCTCTGTGAGACCAAAAATGCTCAAGTGAACACTACAAGTGAAATTCCAGGTAAAATTTGCCACTTTATCTATCACAAACTCATCCTGGAGCTGGTAGGGACAGAGAGAAGGTTTTGAGAGCCGAAAAAATTAGTTATTCTTAATTTTTTTCCTTTTTTCCCCCACTTTTTTCCAGCATTAAGCTGTGAGCCAATCCTTATTTTAGGAAAACAGGTATTTTGGCAGCTTTATAACCTGGTTGATAAAGGATCTGCCTGAAAAAAGTGGGAGAAGCTGGGAATTCCATGCCTTTGGATGGTGTCCCATGAGCAGGGAATAGGAAAAGTGAAAGCAGATTTCACTTGGAGCTTTCCAAAAGAATAAAACCCAGCCCTGCTTACAAAATCAGGATTTTTGTCTCCTCAAATATCGCTCCTGTCCCGACCATTCCAGGCCAATAAAACCTTTCCTTCATGGATCATCCAAGGCAGGAATGCTGGGAAGTGGTGGGATTCCCACACAGATCCCATTTTAATGGTTGGATAAACTGGTATTTCTTCATTTCAATTTCTTCAGCACGAGGGTTTGGGCTCCTTATTGAAATTCTGGGCTTCTGTGCGCTTTGCTATCCCAAAAAACGGCCAAAAAAGGGAATTTTCTCTGAGATTCCTCTCCCCTCCTCACCTCCAGCCCATCTCATTTTGAAGCCTGTGCAGGGACATCACCCGACCCACCGAGCCCAGCGAGTTCCACAAACGTTTTTAGGCTTCTCCGAGCCAAATTTCTGACAGATTTGTGAAAAACCATAACTCAGCCCCAAAAACCCCCGAAAGGGGCGAGTAAGAGTGAAACAGGATGAGCACACGTCCTGTTTTTGACACGCAGCAGCCTCTTGAAGCAGCTCTGGAGCCCCACATCCTCCTTGCAGAGCTTTTACAACCCTTTTTTGAAGCAGGTTGTTCCTCTGGAAGCACAAAGTCAGGGTCAGGGTCTCAGGGAATTGCCAGACTCAGGGATGAGGGTGGATTTCCCTGGAAAACACTCGTAGCTACCAGGGAGATGCAAATGCATATTTTTTGAGGATAAAGTTGATATTTCTGTGCATTTTCACTCGGAAATGCTGAGCTGGGCATGTTCTCCTGGGAAATGAGCTCAGGGAGATTTGGGACCAACAGTTGTGATTTCATTTGATTTGGAGCTGCCTGTGACACCTTTGAAAGTGATCAAAAACTTGTTAATCTCCTTTTTTTTTTGTCATGGCCACTCCTTCCATCACCATCTCCTTAAATGAAGCCCAAGAGTTGGAAAATTTAGGAAATGAGGGAGCTTTGCAGCTTGGAAATGTGTTTGCTGACTTGTAATGCTTGAGACAGAATTTAGGTTAATTCTGGGAGATTTTCTGAGCAGACTCTGCCAGGATCAGTGCAAAAATGAATTTTTTTTTTGTCAGCTCAGCTTCCCTCCTCTCCCTGGAGTTGTAGCAGCACAGAATCCAGCCCAGGGACTCAGCCTGGTGTGGATCTGGTTGGAAAAACAGGGCTGGGAACAACATCAACATGGAATCATGGAATGGTTTGGGTTGGGAGGGATTTTAAGGATCATCCTATCCCACCCCTGCCATGGGCAGGGACACCTTCCACTGTCCCAGGCTGCTCCCAGCCCCAGTGTCCAGCCTGGCCTTGGGCACTGCCAGGGATCCAGGGGCAGCCACAGCTGCTCTGGGCACCCTGTGCCAGGGCCTGCCCACCCTCCCAGGGAACAATTCCTTCCCAAAATCCCACCTAACCCTGCTCTCCTTCAGTTTGAAACCATTCCCCTCATCCTGTCACTCTCTGCCCCTATAACAAGTCCCTCTCCCTGTTTTCAGAAGCTCCCTCTGGGTGCTGTGCCACAGCAGAGCTAAAATATCCCCACAGATAAATATGCAAATAAAACCCCACCCAGAACCCGGCAGAGCTGTCCCCACACAGATTTCAGGAAGCCACCAACATCTCTGTCCCTGTCCCAGGGACCTTGCACCTCCTGATTTTGGGGTTTGATGCAAGGAGTTCATGCCCTGCCTGCCTGTGATCCTTCTGGAAGTTTTCCTGCTCTGTGGGGATTGAAACTTTCCCGGTGGATTTGGGATTTGCCCGAGTGGCCAGGATGAGGTGAAGGTTGCCCAGCAGTGGCCACGGAGCAGGTGGAGCTCTCCCAGCTTTTCCTGGCTGCAGGAATTCCAGGAGCAGGGACAGGGCTGGGGCCTCCCACATCCCAGCAGAGCCTCAGGATAATCTCTAATTTAACCCAACATCCCACCCCACAGGATAAGAACATTTCCAGTCAAAACCAATCCGTATTTTTTTGTGAAAAGCTGAAGTTTTCATGAACTGACTTTTCTTTTTGCCTGGGGCATTCCTAGGGTAGGATTTTTCATTTAACTTCTCAGATGATTTTTCTCTGCTCAGTTGGAATGGGAGAAAGATTTTAAATCCAGATTTTTTTTTAGATCCAAATTTTGGTGGAAGGATCGAGGTTGGGATTGGCTCTTTCAAAGGTCTGCTAATTAATTATCTGCTTATCATCTCAGCCAGAAGGACAGATGAGGGCCCTGACAAATATCCATCAGGAATTTGAGTCATTTGACCTCTCCATTGCCAGGGATATTCCTGGGAAACACCAAACCTGGGAATTCTGTATCTGAACCCTGCAGGGCCAGAATTTCCACTGGAAATTCAGAGGAAAAACCAGATACACCACAACTCATCAGTTATGGATGGAGAAACAGAGAAAAACCAGTCCCAGATCTCCCAGTAATTTTCCAGGCCTCAAATGCTGTTGGAATTTTGGTGAGAGGTTTCAAGGCAGGACTGAACCCCCCAGGGATCAAAACTTGGTGGTGTCTGTGGAGCCTAAACCCACCCTGGGCTGGATTATTTGGGTTCTGAGCTCTTTGCTCCCGTTCCAGCCCTTCCCAAGCTCCGGGCAGAGGGAAGAGGGAGAAGGGTGAAGGAGAAGACCGAGGGTTGTCTATCACAGACTCAGATGGGCTTTTTCCAGCTGAGGAAGGAATTCCACAGCAAACCCTGCAGTATCACCCTCCCACCCTGCCCAGCCTCGGTGGCACTGATGGGACAACCTCCAGCTGCTCTCACTCCAGACCTCCCAGTGCCCTCCAGACCCTGCTCAGTGAAGTTTTCCACCACGAGAAGAGAGAAAATCCCAAACCCAATCCCAATCCCACCTCAGAGTCGCCTTCCCTGATTTATTCCCCCACGGAGCAGCTCCAACAGACCAAGGCCTGAGGAGAGCAGGAGGTGCTGCCCCACCGAGGCTGTGTCCCCTCAGCAATCCAGGGGAAATCCCAGGAGAAAATCCCCAACGAGGGGGGCACAAAGTCCCACAGATCCCTCGGGGAGGCCGTGGAAGGGCAGGGAAGGCCCTTTCTCCTCCCCAGTTTCCAACCATGATTCCCATCTGGAGGTTGTCGCACCTCCAGAGAAAGGAGAATTCCTGGAGCCATCCCAGATCTCCGGTGCCTTTGCTTTGGGAGGCAGAGCCCTCCCTCTCCCCCCTCTTTTGGCTGCTGCTCCCTCCCAACACCGTTGATTCGGCTCGAGGGCAGAAGCAGCATTTTGCACTTTCTTCCAAGCCGGGGTTTCGACAGCGGAGAAAACTCACCCCGGCTTTCTTTAATAATTCACAGGGCAGGATTGTGTGGATACTCCTAACTGCTACTTAAAAGTAATTAATTGATTTTCTGACATATCAGTTAACAATGTATTGCACTGACATGAAGTTGTGACTCCGCTCTTGATTGGGCTGGAGGCCTCAGAGCACCACGCTCGGCTCGGGAGCTGAGCTTGAAAGACTCTAAATATATTCTGCTATAAAAGGAAAGGCATTCTCCATGTAGTGGTGTCTCAAACTCCCATCCGTGTGCTGCCTCCAACGCTGTCAGGGGCAAGGATTTCATTGTTATTTACAGAAGGGTGAGAGGATTTAAATTTAGAACATCCGGGAGGTACGAAAACGCGATTTCTGTCAGCAGCACATGTGGAGCTGCAGGGAGAGGGGAGGCTGCAGAAGGATTTGCACGTGTTTGAAACTGGGAGAGGTTTGGAGCATCCTTCTCCAGGTTGTTGGAAACCCAGGAGCGCTGCAGAGATCTGGGTGGATGAGTGTGAAGCATGAGGACAAAGGAACAGAACCCATTTCTCAGTGGTTTTTACAGCTTTTTTATCTTTACAGGAGGTCACCACTTCTAATAAACCCCAGGGCTGGGTGGTAACAGCAGGTTAAATCAATTATTGTGCTCCAAAAGTTCAAACCAGGAATATTCTGTTGTAACAGAAGATTTTCCTGGCTTTAATGAAATTTAGGAGCCTTTATAAGTCCTCAATCCCCAATTCACAGATCTCCTGTTTATTGCTTAGCCTTGAAAACTCTGCCCTGGATAGATGGGGGAAACTCCTGGAAAAATTTCCATTTTTTATAGAGGATATGAATTTACTTGCCTGTGATCTCTGCTTTGATATAGGAAATCCCATCATGGATAACTTAGGAGGTCACATCCCTGGAACTTTTATGGGTTCCAGGATGCTTCACGTGTCGAACACTGCTTGGCTCCTGCTCTCAAAGAGATTTTTCCTCCTTCCCTTTCTGTGAACCACCACAGAAAAATTATTGAGGAACAGACCAACTCTCCCCTAAAAGTGGTTTTATTAAATAGATATTTTACGGGAAATTGTTTGTGGGGAGCTGCAGGTGTTTTGTTGTATTTTTGTTGTATTTTCTGGTGCCTTTCCCAGTTATTTTTCTCCATATTCACCCCCCGCCCAAAAAAATCCTGCCGTTTTTACCTCGTGTTTGTCAAGAACATCAGAACATTTCTTCCCCACCCTCAGCCTTGTCACCAGATCTAGAAGCTGCTACAGGAAATTAATTTCCCCCAGACCATCCTGTTTGTGCAATCACAGAATTAGTTGGGCTCACTTCTGTGTGCAGAGTCCCACACTGTGAAACAACCTCCACCCTCTGACTTATTTATCACCCATCACTGAGATTTCCTCATTAAAAATACCTTCAACCCCTTCATGACTAATTTGAACTTACATAAAACTTGAATTAAATGCTTAAAAGCACCATCAGCTTCAGCACCGAGCATTTTGTGGGGTGTTTATCCTCACAAGAAAGGAGTTTTGCAGAAGGAGAAAGGCCATGAATTATTAACAGTCCCCTCTGTGGAGGGGAGAAAGTGTCAGGATTTTGCTGAAGTCACGGATTGATTTTCTGACACAACTGTTGGGAAGATGTGGGAGCAGCCACTTGGATGGCAGTGTCAGATATACAATCCAGCAGGAAATGGGATTGCTCCTCTCCCAGCACTGCCCACAGTGAGACAGGGAAGAAAAAGTGGGAAAATTCGGCAACAATTTATAGGGTGGATGAGTGAAAATTAAAGAAATCCTGTTTTATAGAGCTGGATACAATTTCATGGCCAAAATATTTATTTTTCTTTGAAGAAATAATGTAGACTTTGGCTGAACTGACATTTAATGGATTTAGGGCTACTTTAAAATTAGAATCATAGAATGGAATCCTGGAATGGTTTGGGTTGGAAGGGACTTTAAAGATCATCCCAGTCCACTCCTGCCATGGCAGGGACACCTTCCACTGTCCCAGGCTGCTCCCAGCCCCAGTGTCCAGCCTGGCCTTGGGCACTGCCAGGGATCCAGGGGCAGCCACAGCTGCTCTGGGCAACCATTTTTTGTTTCACTGAATTTTGTTCCATGAATTTTGTTTCAGTGAAGGCAAATGTGTGTGGGGAGGAAGAATTTTTTCACCCAGCTGTGCCCTAAACATCTTGACTGACTTCAGAATCCTATAAAAGTGGTCCCTGGCATGAGGTGGTGCAAACCATTGATATAATTTGTCCTGAGTTACATCAGGAATGGCCCCACTTTGCTTCTGCTGAGGTCTGATTGCTGCTTTCCTTCCACCCAAGGGGTGTGAAGGAGAAAATGACAGAACCCCAGAATCATCAAGGCTGGAAGAGCCCTCCAGGACCACCCAGTGCCACCCCGGCAGCACCAGCATCACCCCAAACCCTGTCCCCAAGGGCCACATCCAGACTCCCCCTGAGCACTCCCACAGACAGTGACTCCACCACTCCCTGGGCAGCTCATCCCAAGGCCTGACCACTCTGGGAGGGAAAAATTGTTCCCAATCTCCGACCTGAGCCTCCCCTGGTGCAATTTGAGGCCATTTCCTCTCATCCTTTCCCTTGGGACACGGCAGCAGAGCCCGACCCCCCCTCACTGCCCCTCCTGTCAGGGAGTTGTGCAGAGCAGTGAGGGCCCCCTGAGCCTCCTCTGCTCCAGGCTGAGCCCCACCAGTTCAGGTGCTTCCCACGGGATGCGTTTTCCAGACCTTTCCCCAGCTCCATTCCCTTCTCTGGACAGCACCAGGGAGAGGAAAACCAGGATTTGAGGTGGAAATGGGAAGGTGAGGCCCCACCTGTGCTGGTGAGACCCCACTGGGAGCCCTCTTCCAGCCCAGCCAAGCACTGGGACTCCCTGGAAAGCCTCAGGCAGGGATGGTGCTGGAATCTGTGCCAAAAGGGATTTGAAGAGCTGGGAATCAGGACAGGGGTGTAAAACAATGGTGTAAAACAATGGTTTTACAAAATTTACAAAAATTGCTTATCTGCAACATAGAAACCCAACGGTTCTGAAGGCAGATAAAAGCAAGGCAGTGAAAGGTGACAAGAAAAAGTGACCAAGAAAAATTTAAACCACATTGGAAGGATCGATTAATCTCAATTTTCCAAGGAAATCTGCTGTTTAAGCCCAAGGCAGTGACAGGTCCCTCAGCACCGAGCAAAAGATGAGGAACCTGGTGCAAAGTGTGTCAAATTGGGAGGCTGAATTGCAGTTTCCCGTGGTGGGAAAGGCAGCCTGCTCTGTGTTTTTGAGCTGCCTGTGGCGGAGTGTTTTTGGTGGTCTTTGTTCAGTTCAGTGGTTTGGATCCCACCACACGTCTGGCTCCTTTCCAGGGGGAAAGAAAAATCCTTTAGCAATTAGGATGGAGATAACAGGATTTCCTTCTCCAGCTGGGTGGTCTATTTTATAGCTCAGACTAAATTAGATCCAGGAAGAGACAGGTATTTCTGAGGCTACAGCTTGACAGCATGGAACTGAAAAATCAGGAGTATGTGTCCCACAGTTCTAAGGAAAAAGTCCCACCCCAGCAGCACCAGCATCACCCCAAACCCTGTCCCCAAGGGCCACATCCAGACTCCTCCTGAGCACTCCCACAGACAGTGACTCCACCACTCCCTGGGCAGCTCATCCCAAGGCCTGACCCCTCTGGGAGGGAAAAATTGTTCCCAATCTCCAACCTGAGCCTCCCCTGGTGCAATTTGAGGCCATTTCCTCTCCCCCTTTCCCTTATCCCACAATTGGGAGGAAAAAGGAGGCTTGGAAGTTTGTAAATGCCTGGAAAGGATTGGAAGGAAGAGGAGAGATGGATATTGTGGCTCTGGGGAAGACACAGGGTGCATTTCCATTTCCGTAGCATTCCTGCCTGGGTTTATTCCCAATAAAGGCATAAACTGCACTAGGGACATTCCAGTCCAGAAAATGGGACACAGGGCGGACATGGAAGGAGGCCAGAGCAGGCACCAGGATGAGCAGAGGGCTGGAGCAGCTCTGCTGGGAGGAAAGGCTGGGAGAGCTGGGATTGCTCAGCCTGGAGAGGAGAAGCTCTGGGGTGAGCTCAGGGTGGCCTTGCAGGGCCTGAAGGAGCTGCAGGAAACCTGGAGAGAGACAATTTCCAAGGGCTGGAGGGCCAGGACCCAGGGAATGGCTTCCCAGTGCCAGAGGGCAGGGCTGGGTGGGATATTGGGAAGGAATTGTCCCCTGGGAGGGTGGGCAGGCCCTGGCACAGGGTGCCCAGAGATCAAAGTTGAAGTGAAGTCCACAAAGATGAGAGCAGGTGGTAAAAGCTGCTGAATCCCTGAGGAATAGTGGAATAGGAAAAGAAAACGGTGCTACCAGTGCATGGAACATGAACCTTTCTTGTCAAAACAGTAATAGTGGTACAAAGAATGTGATTCTGAGGCAGCGCAGGCCTCACAGAATTTCACAGGCCTCAGAACTGCGACTCCTGCACTGCTGCTCCTCAAAAATTCCCTAAATGAGGAAAAGGCCCCATGTTTGGCCAGTGGCTTTGGTTCCCAACTCTGCTGGGGCTGGGAACTTGGGCATCAGTGGGAATCCTGCTCCTGAGCTGGGATCACCCCTGAGCCTCCTTGCAGGGAGACCTCCAGCACAGTCAGATCCCACCTCGAGTCATGGAAGGGAGACCAAGAAAAAGGTGCTTTTTCCATGGAATGGTTTGGGTTGGAAGGGACCTTAAAGCCCCTCCAGTGCCACCCCTGCCATGGCAGGGACACCTTCCACTGTCCCAGGCTGCTCCAAGCCCCAGTGTCCAGCCTGGCCTTGGGCACTGCCAGGGATCCAGGGGCAGCCACAGCTGCTCTGGGCACCCTGTGCCAGGGCCTCCCCACCTTCATAGGGAACAATTTCTTCCAAATATCTAATCCAAAACTGCCTTCTTTCATTTTAAAACCATTGACCTTTACTCTGCCTGTATAAAATGTCCCTTTCCTCCTTCCTTTTTTTCTTCTCTTTCTTTCTTTCTTCCTTCCTTCCTTTCTTCCATTCTTCCATTCTTCCTTTCTTTCTTCCTTTCTTTCTTCCTTCCTTCCTTCCTCATTTCCTTCCTTTCTCTTTCTCTTTCTCTTTCTCTTTCTCTTTCTCTTTCTCTTTCTCTTTCTCTTTCTCTTTCTCTTTCTCTTTCTCTTTCTCTTTCTCTTTCTCTTTCTCTTTCTCTTTCTCTTTCTCTTTCTCTTTCTCTTTCTCTCTCCCTGCCTCTCCTCAGTTTTGCTCTGTCCAGCACAGAAAGACAGGTGATGTTAAACTCTCCATGCCCAAGGGTTCCCTCCATGCCAGCATATGAAAATTCCATGCAAATTTTCCAAGCTCCCTCCCTGCCAGGAGGTGGTGGGACATCAGTGAGGCAAATCCAGCAGGGGAATTGTTTGCTTTCCCTCATGGGAAGCCCCTGGAATCAGTGGGAAGCGGAGTAGCCCAGGAATGTGTGGCTACCTGAGCAGGTAGCCAGGTACGGCCTCCCCACCGTCCCACTCGGGGTGGCAGCAGGACAATGAATCCAGGCTGGATTTTGGGATATACAAAGCCAAGACCTTTCCCTGTTTCCACAGAATCCCAGAATTATCAAGGCAGGAAAAGCCCTTCAGGATCATCCAGTCCCACCAGCATCACCCCAAACCCTGTCCCCAAGGGGCACATCCAGACCCCTCCTGAGCACTCCCACAGACAGTGACTCCACCACTCCCTGGCTCCAGGGACTGAACTCTTAGAGAATTTTAGGATTAAACTCCTCCCTGTGAGGCTGGGGAGACTTGCAATGAAATTCCCAGAGCAGCTGTGGCTGCCCCTGGATCCCTGGCAGTGCCCAAGGCCAGGCTGGACACTGGGGCTTGGAGCAGCCTGGGACAGTGGAAGGTGTTCCTGCCATGGCAGGGGTGGCACTGGATGATCTTTAGGGTCCTTCTAACCCAAACCATTCCATGAATATTTGGAAAAATGGTGCTTTAAGCACACTCACTGCTGACTGCTTTCTCAGCAGGTTCCTGTAGACAGAACTTTATCTTCTGGGTTGACAGAAGCTGAGGGGCTGATAAGCAAGAACCGGTGTTTTGGGCTATATTTTATATTTGTCTCCCTTTCCCATCCCTGTGGTGAAATCCTGAAATCCAGAGACCATTAAAATCCACAGCAAACCTCGCCCTTCCTGAGGTGATTCCCAATGTTCTGCGGAGTTCAAGATTGCTCTGAGGGACAGGGAATGGCTGGAGGGACAGGGAATGCCTGGAGTGACCTCTGGAGGCATCTTCCACCCCTGATTTCCTAAAATATTACAAAATTTTCATATAAATTCCCTCAGCTGGGCTGGGATCCCTCTGTTTGAGGCCTGATTCCAGGATGGGATGCTGAGAGCAGCGCTGTGTGTGTGTCCATCCGTGTGTGGCTACCACTACACGTGTCTCTGTAGTATCTTACTTGATCTCCTTTTACAACAGCTTTTCCCCCTGCTCACCCAGGACTGAGTGGTGAACAGAGATTTGACATAAAGGACTCTGTGCTCGCTTATTTTACACATTTGTACTCCCTTCCCTGAATCCTTTCTTTTAACAACCCTGTCATTTCCATAAAATGGTTCGGATTAGAGGAGATCCTGGCTAAATTTAGCTTTTATGGGAGGAGGAATAAAGCAGAATTAACTGTTTCAAGAACAAAACCCAAACCACATGAAGCCACGCAACTTGTTGGCGAGGAATCTGACAGTAGTGCTTGGTAGCAACCCCATCTCCTGGGGAACAGATGTTGGGGATTTTCACACCAAAACAGAAACTCCAAGGCTTTGCTGCCTGAAAAACTGACAGACATGGGGTGGGCACCACGAATTTCCAGGTTGTCCGTGGAAAATGGGAAGGAATTTCCACAGAAAATGGGAAGGAATTAAAGTGGCAAACAGCGGCAAAGTGTTATTGACTGATTTTTTTTAGAGCAAATCCCCAACCTAGAGATGTCTCTCCGCCTCCAGGCAGCTTTTAGTGCAGTCTGAATGGTTAATTATTGCCAGCAGTGCTGGAAAAGCTGCTCTGGAGCCACTTGATTCCCCTGGAAGCATCAGGCTTGGTTTGCAGCAGAGCTGGGCACAACTTTCTATAAATTCTGCTCAAATAAACTTGTTACCCTCCCACCCTCTTATTTTATAAACTGATGTTGGGGCTGTTAAGGTGGAGAAAGTAGAAAAAACCAACAAAATCAACTCCCTTGGGTGGTTTGGGCTCATTTCTCATCAGGAGAAGAGAAATTCAGTGGCCTGATTTCCAAGGGTGACTCTAACACGGAGGTGTAAAATGGCAATGCCTCTGCCAGGCCTGCAGATCGTGGCTTTTAGGGGGAGCAGCGGACTGGGAAGAGAAGGAATTTTAACTGGAGCAGCATCCTTTGGTTCCTGGAGCAATATTTGTGCAGAGCCTGGATGGGTGGATCCATCATAAAAGGGTTTTTTGAACTCTTGTCACTAGGACAAGAGGAAACGGCCTCAAGCTGTGCCAGGGTAGGGTGAGGTTGGATACCAGGAGGAATTTTTTCATGGGAAGGGTGGTTAAACATTGGAATGGACTTCCCAGGGAGGTGCCCATCCCTGGAGGTGTCCAAGGAAGGCCTGGACGTGGCACTCAGAGCTCTGGGCTGGGGACAAGGTGGGCATTGGGCACAGCTTGGCCTCAATGACCTTGAAGATCTTTTCCAACCTCATGGATTCTGGGATTCAAAATAATTCCACACTTTTGGACTGCTGGTTCCCAAACCACCACCAGCGTGGAGCTCTCCTAGGCACTCTTGACCATGACAAAACCTTTTTGCCCCAGAATTAAACCCACCAGAATAAAGAGAGATGAACCCCAATGGATGCTTCTCCATGAATTTTCCAAGTGGATGGAATCTGAAATCACCACAGAATGAAACCCACCAGAATAAAGAGAGACCAAAGCCCCTGCCAGACTCTCCATGAATTTTCCAAGTGGGTGGAATCAGAAATCACTACACAATTAAACCCACCAGAATAGAGACCAAACCCCCCTGGAAGCTTCTCCAGTTTCCAAGTGGATGGAACCACGTATCACCACACAATTAAACCCNCCCTGAAGCTTCTCCATGAATTTTCTAAGTTGGTGGAACCAGAAATCACTACCACAATAAAGAGAGACCAAACCCCCTGCCAGAGTCTCCATGAATTTTCCAAATGGATGGAACCAGAAATCACCGCACAATTAAACCCACCACAATAAAGAGAGACGAAACGCCCTGCCAGATTCTCCATGAATTTTCCAAGTGGATGGAATCAGAAATCACCCCCAAAATAAAGAGAGATGAACCCCCTGAAGCTTCTCCATGAATTTTCTAAGTTGGTGGAACCAGAAATCACTACCACAATAAAGAGAGACCAAACCCCCTGCCAGAGTCTCCATGAATTTTCCAAATGGATGGAACCAGAAATCACCACAGAATTAAACCCACCACAATAAAGAGAGACGAAATGCCCTGCCAGATTCTCCATGAATTTTCCAAGTGGATGGAATCAGAAATCACCCCCAAAATAAAGAGAGATGAACCCCCTGCCAGATTCTCCATGAATTTTCCAAGTGGGTGGAATCAGAAATCACCACGGACTCTCTGCAGCTTCCTCCAAAGAAAGACATCACTCGCTGCCACACACACGGCCCTGAGCTGAACAGATGTCCCAGCAAGGCCCCATCTCACCAAAACATCCCAAGACCCGAAATAAAAACCATCAGGCCCAGCCCAGCCTCCTCCCATGTGTGCACACGCCACTTTCACTTGGATTCCGTCTTCACATCTGCTTCCCTCTCTCCTCCCACCTCCCCTCTCCCTATTTCCAACTGGAGAAGACACAATAAATTGGATTTAAATGTTGCCCCTGCACTGGGTGTTGAGGGAAAACGGGAAAGCCAAAAGGAGAGCTGAAGTTTTGAAGAACCAAGAGCAAGAACCAAGAACCAAGAACCTTCCAGCATCCTAAGGGACTTTTAAGAATGAGTAAGAGGGACTTTTTATAGGCACTCTATTTACACAGAGAGTGCCAGGACGAGGGGAATGGTTTTAAACTGGCACAGGACAGGGTTAGATGAGATTTTAGGAGTAAATTCTTCACTCAAAAAGTGGTGAGGTCCTGGCACAGTTTGCCATCCCTTGAAAACAAACCGATTTTCCTTGGATAGGATTTAAGTGGAGGATTAATTTAAGGCTGACTTATTCACATGATAAGGGACCTTTCACGGTGCTATCACACACATCAATATATTTTAATAATCACACACATTAATATCTTTATGTGTTTATCTGGACACCTGAAACAGCAAAGGGAACCACGGGTACAAAGCCAATTATCCCAAAAATCCCTGAGAACTCTGTGGAGAACAAATCTGGCCCATTTTCCAAGAGGTTTTCCTCATTTTATTGTATTTTATAGGGTTAGAGGGCAGGAAATAAACAAAAACCTGAGGAATTTTTGGAAGGAAACGCTTTTCTAGTGTAGGAAGGATTGGTTTCTGCAAAACTGGAACTCTCTCAGGGCTGTTTCCAGACTTGGAGATGTTTTTGGAAAGCTCCTGAGTTGCTCCATTCTCAGCCTTTCTTAAGCCTGAATTAAAATGAGGCAAAATTTAGAAATTTGGCCCTCCCTGGTTTAACGAGCCCAATCTCATTTCAGTGCTTGGTGAAATGATGGAGATTATTCCTGGAGTTATTGGAAAACTCCTGGAAACAACAGAGTCACTGGAAGCCAGCATGGAAAAATCCTGCTTAATTAACTTAATTTGGACAACTCTCAAGGAAGCCCAGGGTGGGATTTTTGGGGTGTCTGTGCAGGGCCAGGAGCTGGACTGGACGATCCCTGTGGATCCTTTCCAACTCAGGATATTCCAATCATCTCTTTTGCACTCCTATTCCACTCGGGATCCAGCAGATTTTTGTTGAATGGAGGGGAAAAAAAGAAAAAAAGTGATTTCTTCCTAGTCTGAGCTCTCATTTCCTCAGCCTGGAATGAATCTGGGCACGTCCATCTCCTTTCCTAAATTAATGAAGGAATTAAAACAAGCTGGCAGTTCTGGAACTGCGTCTCATAATAATCTTGGCTCCAAAGCCCTGCTGGAAATTCCTGCATATTTTGTTTGAGTTTGCTTCTTCCCCTATGCAAATTTTATGCAAATTTGGTATTGCTTGATGTCCTCCAAACATTCAATCCAGGGAAAAAAATTAGCCCTAAATATGGGGTTTCCAAACCTCAAGAAAGATCCCTTGACCCCATTTTAGCATAATATCCCAAAATTAATTTTTTTACGCCCTTTTTTTCATCCCAAGGGATTTTGTTGAGTGTTTTGGATCATGCAGGGCTTGGAAACACCAAAATAGGAGCAACTACATCTGAGTTGTAATAATAATAATAATAATAGTAGTAGTTTATTAAAGTTTTTGTAGAGTTGATATGGCTTAAAACCAGGCTTAACTTGGGAGCTTTTTAAGATGAAGAGGATAAATTACCTGGCAGGATACAGAGAGAATTCAGGGGCACCCTGTGGTATCCCATTCCTAAACTTTATGGTTATTCCTGACTACGGGGTCAGGCTCTGGGAACAGGGAAAGGAGGAGAGGGAATGGCCTCAAGCTGTGCCAGAAGAGGTTTATTTTGGATATTAGGAAGAATTTCCTCATGGAAAGGGAGGTCAGGCCTTGGGAAGAGCTGCCCAGGGAGGTTTGGAGTGCCCATCCCTGGAGGTGTCCCAGGAAGGGCTGGAGGTGGCACTCAGAGCTCTGGGCTGGGGACAAGGTGGGCATCGGGCACAGCTGGGACTGATGGGCTGGGAGGGCTTTTCCAGCCTCAGGGATCCTGGGATTTATCTAAACCCACATCCAGCCTGGAGGATTCTTCCTCAAGTCCACCTTTCCCTGGCTCGTGGCTGAAATCTCCTCCTTTCCTTCCGAGGAAAGGGAAAAGCAGAACGTGTGGGAAGGACGGGCCTGTCCTGGGATGTCCTTGCCCGATGTGTTCTGGGTCAGGGATCCCAAAACACCACAGGCATCTGCACTTTACTGGGTAAACCTGTCAGGAACCCCAAATAATCGGGAGCACCAAAGGAAGCCGGAACAAAAGCAAGAGGATTCCAGAGGGGGGTGTTTGCACTGAGTTTAGAGGTGCTGAGGTGTTTTCCTGGGAATTTTTGGTGGCACTGAGTCCAATCACCCCCCGTTCAGGGTCTGGGGTGTCATTGTCACCCTTGGGGACATGGAGGGCACAGGGTCCTCCCTCCTCAGCACCCTCCCACCTGCAGCCCTTGGTCCTCCTGGGAGCCACAGCAAGGGCATTACAAGAGGGAAGAGCCACCACTGCAAAAGTCAATTAATTTCTTAATGTAATTACTTAAAACTTCCCATTTTCCTGGCACTGGAGCCCTTTGGAGTTGCTCTTGGAGAGGGACAGGAGCTGATCCACGGGCTCACCCTGACTTCCACACTCTCCTCTTCCCCTTTCCTGATGGTAAAACAATTCCTCTCTCCCAGTTCTGCAGCATTTCCAGCCTGAAGTAGCTATTTTTATTTATATTACATTATTTT
>VZRO01008088.1:69599-91268 GCA_013397915.1 Daphoenositta chrysoptera
CATTCATTTATTTATTTTTAAATTTTTAAATTTAAACTTACATTATAATTTTAATTTTAATTTTAATATTTTATTTTATTTTATTTTATTTTATTTTATTTTATTTTATTTTATTTTATTTTATTTTATTTTATTTTATTTTATTTTTATTTAATTTTTATTTCCTCTTTCCACGTTTTATTTGGGAAAATCTTCCAAGCCTGCTTCCTCCAGATGCTTTGGAAAGGAATTCCTTTTATTTCTAGAAGTGATGTGCCCCTACCTGTATCCTCTCCACCACACCATTTTATAATCAATACTGTATTTATTCAGTGACCTCCCTGCCTTAAAACGAACCCATGCATTTCCCATTAAAACCTGGATATTTTCCTAAATGTTTCCAAGCTTGTTATCCCCCGGCCTTTTCAAATCCTTAGTTCTGCCTGGGTGATTTTTTGTTGATTACAGTAAAAGTGGAGAATCCTCTTAAATGTCAGCCTGCAAAAACCTCACTGCTTTCTCCCCCCAAAACTCTTTTTGATGGTCACTTAACTAACCCCAAATAAGAGCGGGATTAATGTAAAAAATCTCATTTTTTTAATGGTCCAGAGAGCTGCTGCTGATTTTATTGTTTGATGTTTTGCTGGAGACAATGATTTTGGGGTGGGTTTAATTTCTGAGGAGCAGGAATTGCGTTTTTAATGAAAAACATCTGTTGGAAGTCAAGCTTAAGAAGTTAAGCCTGGCTCTGTGTCCTACAAAACTCTGCTGAATCCTTTGATTTATGGTTGGGATTTTGAACCACACAAGAGAATTATCTTTTCCAGTCTAAGGACACAAAAAAAAGAGAGAGAAAAAAAGCTTTAGAGTCCCTACATCAAAGAAACTCCAATATTTCTATTTCTATTAATATTAATATTTACAATTACGACCAAGCCTTTGCTGCTTCAGTATTGTTGGGAGGGTTTGTAAAATTTCCTTTCAGAGGTGACAAAATGTGAATTAATGACCACAATAACCACATTTCAGTCACTTCTCCACACTGGTTTTACCATAAATGAGGAAATTTCACCCTCAGCTCCTTCACTTTCTGGTTTAGTGAAGAGAAACTCCTCAGTGTTGGAGGTTTAAGGTCGAATCAGAGAGTGAAAGTTGAGTTTTAGGCCTGTGTAGGGAGCGAAAGTTGAATAATCAGGGCTGGTATTACACAGAAAACGCTGCAGGACTTAATTGCAGTTATGAACCTGAAATAACCGAGGGGTTTATTATTAATGCAAATTTTCAGGCACAATTTTAGTGCATTTATTTTAAATTCTCTGCTTAATGTACCCACATTTTCCTGCTAAAACCTGGAGTGCAATTTTTCATTCCTGGCATCCAAAACCACTCAGATTTTTGTTCCCTTGCCCTTCTGAAGGGAAATATTTCCTCATTTTGCCTCCATCAAAATATATTTCATTGTGAATATTTCTGATCCTCACAGAAAATCAGAGATTGGAGGGAACTTTTGCAGAGGAAAGAAGAACAGAATAAATAACTGGAGCAAAAGAATAAATAACTGGAGTAAAAGAATAAATAATTGGAGGAAAAAATATTGGAGGGAATTAAAATAAACACTATTCTGGAATTATTTGAATTTAAAAATCCCTGCCCAAGCCTTTAAAAATTGTGAATTCTCCTCTCATCAGAGCAGAAGAAAAATGCTGATTGCAGCAGAAAAAGCACAAATCAGCCAAATTCCTGCAAGTTTCAACTTCAACTTCATGGAAGTTTTCCATTATCAATCTGGTTTTTTTTGTTTGCATCCCTGAGGGTTTTAGTGACTGTATTTTAAGGACAATTGAGTAACACCACAGCATTAATTTCTGTATATTTGGTTAAAATTTAAGCACTTTAGGGCTTGTGATTGCCTCAGTTTAAAAAGTTGACTTTCCTAATTATCTGTAGCCAGGAATAACAACAATAAGGATAATGATGATAATGATGACGATAATGATATTATTATTATCATAATTTATAATTTATAATTATATTATTATTATATTCGATTATTTATAATATTTAAATTATAATTTATTGTTATTATTATTATCCTTTATAATAATAATTAATAATNCCCAAGGCCTGACCTCCCTTTCCATGAGGAAATTCCTCCTGGTGTCCACCCTGAGCCTCCCCTGGCCCAGGCTGAGGCCGTTCCCTCTGCTCCTGTCCCTGTTCCCTGGGAGCAGAGCCCGACCCCCCCGGCTGCCCCCTCCTGTCAGGGAGTTGTGCAGAGCCACAAGGGCCCCCCTGAGCCTCCTTTTCTCCAGGCTGAGCCCCTTTCCCAGCTCCCTCAGCCTCTCCTCCCAGGATGTGTTTTCCAGGCTTTCCACCGTGAAAGGATGACTGGGAGATGCTCTTCAGAGGTTCCATCCTGATCACAGCAAAACCCCAGTGAAGAAACCCCTTTGCCCTGTAGCAAACACTGGGGGGGATACAAAGCTGCATTTTTGGGATGGAATCAGTTCTGCCCTCAGGATCATCTGGATGAGCTGGAAATGGATCCCTGTTGCCCCAGGAGCTGAGCACGGAGCCATCACCTCTCCCTTAGTCCCCGGCTACAAAACCAGTGGTACAAAAGACAAATCCCTCTTTTTCTTGATGGAATTCATCTTTTGTCCTGATGCCTTGAGTGGCTCCCTGGAAACAGAGACTGGACAGGAATAAGGGAATAAAGGTTGGTATTTATTGGAAAGGCCTTCAAAGGTGCACCCTGGGACCCAAAGGCTGCATCCAAAAATGGACCCCAAGATGGAACCCGAGTCATGAGTTCCAAACACCTTTACAGGCCTGGTTCATTTGCATATCTGCATAAATTCACCAATTAAAACTTTAGCTAATGATGTAATTTCCCCTCAGCTCGCCCCCCTTTAGAGGCTTTGGGCCTGGACAGTCTGGGTGTCCTTGGAGAGCAAACCCAGAGAGGTTTTGTTCTGTCTGTCTTGGCATGAGAGAGCAGCAGCTCACAGGCTCCAAGGCACCTCAGAGTTACACACTGGATTTGAAAAAGAGAAGAGTTAAAACCCAAGGCATCAGTCCAAGCACTTGTAGGGTTTGGGGCCCTTTGCTGGCACTTCCTGAGGGGAACTTCCCCACTGACCCATCTTGAACTCCAAAGGCTGCCAAGCTCGTTGGCCACCTCAAAATAACACGACATGACTTAAATGGAGGATTGATGTAAAACATTAGGATGTGCTGGATATTCAGGAATTAAAACCCTCCCGGCAGCTGCTGAAGGAAAAGGTCATTCCCATCCAGCTGAAATCCTTGGAGAACCTCAAAGCTTTGCTGGGTGCACTGATGGAGAAGTGTTAATGACCATGCAAAGCTGTGGTCGGGGCTGACCAGCAGCCCTCAGCCCTCTCTGGAAAATTATTGACAGCTTTATTGCTTATTCTTGTCATGGTTAGGAAATGAAAGGCCTTGCCCTAATCAAGTAATTGCATTAAGCAACTGCTGGGAACATTTGGCTGCTCTTGTTTAACGGCCTCGAAGTTGAGTGGGTTTTAGATTTGTCACCTGTCAGGAGTAGTTTTGGTCACATTTGTTTTTGGAGTAAAATAATGTTGTTGTTGCTGCTTCTGCTCTCGCAAGGAAAAGTTTGGGGTTTGAGTTGGCTGGTGAATGCAGGCTGGGGAAAAGTCTGGGCAGTGCTGGGAGAATCTGCAAGAGGAAAGCAAGGAAAGGGAGTTCTGGGGAGAATGAAACACTAAACAAGGGAATCTGGAGTAATAATAATAATAATAATAGTAACAACAACAGCAATAACAATACTAGTACTACTACTACTACTACTAATAATAAAGATATTATGGAAACAACCCCATCAACACCAAATGGTTGTAAGTGAAGCCATGCAATTCCTGGGAGATTTTGAGCAGAGAGAAAATTCCTTTTTCCTTTCCCCCTTTTTCCTTTCCCCTTTTTCCTTTCCCCCTTTTTCCTTTCCTTTCCTTTCCTTTCCTTTCCTTTCCTTTCCTTTCCTTTCCTTTCCTTTCCTTTCCTCTCCTTTCCTTTCCTCTCCTTTCCTCTCCTCTCCTCTCCTTTCCTCTCCTTTCCCTGTCTCCAGTGGTGCAGCAGAAGGAGCCGTGGTGCCATTTCCTTCCCAGATTATCACCCTGAGGGAAAGAAGCCTGCAAAAGTGTTGCTCTGGTTTCCAGTATTGGATTTGGTGCTTGAGGATGCCCAGGATTTTCTGCTGGATCTGGGATTTCCTTGCCTGTGGTGCTGTTTGTAGGGATCTGTTTCCCTTGGCAAACCTCACTCCTCTTCTCAAAACATCGGAGCTGTTTTAGGCTGGAGCAGCTCTCTCCAGTCTAAGAGAGGTCAATGGCAGGGCAACAACCCCGAGTGACAAAGGACAAGATCCTTGGAAAGGACAAGGATGTGGGAATGTGCAAAGAGGCAGCAGCGGCTTTGTTACCCTTGGGAATTCATTCATTTCTCCCTGGGGAGTGTTTGGAAATGTTCAGTCTGTGAAGTGACCCACGGGACAGCCTTGGCTCATCACCTGCACTCTACAGAACTTTAGAATCCCAGAATCCCAAATCACAAATCCCAAAGTGGTTTGGGTTGGAAAGGACCTTAAAAATCATCCCATTCCACCCCTGTCATGGCAGGGACACCTCCCACTGTCCCAGGCTGCTCCCAGCCCCAGTGTCCAGCCTGGCCTTGGGCACTGCCAGGGATCCAGGGGCAGCCACAGCTGCTCTGGGAATTCCATCCCAGTCCCCCATAACCATCACAGGGAAGAATTCCTTCCCAATATCCCATCTAACCCTGTCCTCTGTCAATTTAAACCCGTTCCCCCTTTTCCTCTCACTCCATGCAAGGTCCCTCTCCAGCCTTCCTGCAACCCCCTTAGGCACTGGATGGGATGGGATGTGAAATAATGACGATAAAAATAGAAATGGAAACAGCTTTGGGTGGAAAATAGGCTCCAATAATTCAGGGAATGTCCAGGATGCAGGAAAACCCCATCCATATCCAGAGGTTTCCCAGGGGATCCCCCACAGCTGCCACAGCAGGACAATGCCAATATTTAAACTCAATATTTAAACCTACAAAAGGTCCAAGTCACTCCCCAAAAAAACCCCCAGGAGCTGAGCTTTGTCCTGCCTGCTAAAACTCCAAACAACCCTGCTGAGAATCCTTCCTCACGTTCTCACCTCGCTGTGAGAGTTTGTTTCATCTTCTCCAAATGAAAAAAAAAACAATAAAAAAATATTTTGGTAACAACTAAAAATGACTCTGAGCCGTTTTCTTATCATTTTTCTCTCTCATTTAACAACTGCAAAGCTGAATATTCTTCCTGAGTTCCTTTTTCAGTATTTTCAGGGTGTCTGGCAGCTCTTGCATTTCATTTTTCTGCTCTTGTATTCCACACTCCGATGTTTTCTCCTATGAAATTGCCCAGCTGCTGGAAGGTCCCTGCTCCAGCCCAAGAGGAAGAATTAAGTATTTAAAGCTGGACTTGGAACGTGCAGGGAAAATATAACTGCTAAAAATATCCTTTTCCAGTTTGATTTAGGGTTTTGTCCAGAGTTTTCCTTTGATTTGTGGGATTTATTTCTTTTTTAGCAGCTAAATTTCAGTTCTGAGCAAGGAATTATTTAGGAATTCTTAATCAACCAGCCAACTTCCTCTGTAAGGATTCCAGCTGGGTGACTGCTCCCATAAATACACCAAAAATGCAGTTTTGAGAGGAGGAACAGCTACACCCCCAAAATCTCTCCTGGAAAATAGGAAAAACCGGGATTTCCTCATTATAGCTGTGTTTGTGGGCAGTATTTGAGGAGAAACCTACTCTGGTTCTTCACCAAACATCAAATCTGTTTCCTGCCTTAAAGAGAATTCCTAAATTTCCAGAGGGGAGATGAGGAAGAAAGGCAAGAGGGGATTTTTGGAGGAAAGCTGATAATTTTTGTAGCTCTGGACTTTTTTAAACTGCATCATCCACTGTTTAAAAATCGGAATTTTGGGATGAAATTGATCATGGAGCCATCAAGTGGGTCATTCCACTCATCAAACCGAGCATGGAGTGAATGTTCCTGAATATTCCTAGAGGAAAACCAAAGTGCTCCCAAAAAACATCCCTCAGATGAGGGAATGTTCAAGTCTCAGCTTTTCACATCATGGAGACATTTGGTTTGCAAGGAAACTCCAGGAATTTGTGTATTCCTGGGAATCCAAAGCTCTGGATTGGTGTTGTTAAAAACGGCATGAAAGGCATTCCTAGAGGAAAAAAAAAGATTCCTGGATGATTTTTGTTTGGAAGGAGGCGACGATTGTGGGGAATGTTTACCACACATTCCAGGTAAAAGCTGAGACGTTTCTGAGGAAAATATTCCAGGAGAGCAAGGGAGGGAAGCCCAGCAGGATGACAGACAGGCAGGATTTGGGGGGAAAAAGACACAATTCCATAAACCCAGCTCCACTGCTAACAGCTGATTCCAGCTCCTTCCCGAGCCAGAAGGAGAGAGAGCGAAGATGAAAAGAGGAAATCTCGGGAAAGGAAATGAAAAGAGCTTTATTAGCGAGGTTCTTCTCCTGCCTGACCCAATTATCAGATTTTGCATTTAAGTTTAAGACAGCAGATCAAACGACGAGAGCCACTTTGTACTCGTGCCAGGAGCCCAGATGAGATCTCTCAGGGACTCTCCTGCATGCCAGGAATAAGAAACTCTGCCTCTTCCCGAGTTTTTTTGTCTACATATGGTGCAACGTGCAAAAAGCAGCCCAATTCAGGAGTGTCTGGAAGAAGGCCAGGATTTATGGCACTTTATCAGCTGGGCTGGGATGGGGGCAGCAGGAGGAAGAGGGAAATCTAATTATAAGTTTCCCCAAAAAATCTAAAAAGAATTGCAAGTCCAAAGGTTGGTGTCATGCAGGAATGAGCAGTTTGGGATGGTCGGGTCCAAAAGCTGCTCGGGATACTGGGGTTTTTTTCAGTCTGTGATAGAAATTCACCTCAAACATCTCCACAGCAGCTTCTGAGCCACCTTCTGAACCCCCTCACTCTTCTCCCTGGGTTGCAGCATTCCTGCCTGGGGGGTTTTAAGGCTGAGGTGGGATTTGGGATTGAACGAGACACGAGATGAGCTGGAAGAGTTTTCCTTCCCCTCATCTTTGGGTACCACCGGGAGCACTGGAACCCCTCCACTCTGCCCATGGATTGAGAACTCATTCCTGGGCCACCATGTCTGGCAGGTCATAAAATAAACGGTGCTGCTTTCACTTGTGCAAATGAAAGCAAAGAACAGCAAAGATCTGGGAGTTAACGGGGCCTGAGCACATCCCTTTAAACAAAACCAGAGACAAACTCTTCTGGGAGAGTTTAAACTCAGCTTTTCCACGGAACAGGTTCCTCCCTCACCTCCTGCAGGAGATGCTCTGGGGATTAAAACCTGCACTCCTTTTCCCAGCTGGTTGTGACCCTTTGGCACATTTGTTCCCAAAGTATTTGAGGGTTTTGGTGCATTTCATTACCGCCTGTGTTCCCGAGTGCTGTTCCTGCCTCGTTTTCAGGAGACAACAGCAATTCTGCATTTATGATCCCCTTTGGGCTGAAGCCACTTCTAATGGACTTCATTATTATCCACCACATTCCTCAGGAGGAAACATCCAGCCCAGACTTGGCTGCCTCAGTCCTAAACTTGTTCCACAGGGAAAAGGAGGCCAGGACTTTTTATCCTCCTGTTTTCCTACCTATTTTCACTGCAGCTTCCAGAGATTTCTGCTGTTCTCTGTCGTCATTCAGCAAGAAACACAAACAGACCTTTTTTGCTTTTATAATTCCCCTTTACACAAATATTTAGGGACAACCATCCTGCTTTATCCAGATGCCAGGTAGCCACTTGTGATCCAGATGTTTTTCCATATTCTCCTCCTCCTGGTGACCAGAAAAGCCTCAGCATAAGCAGAAAAAATATGAAAGAGAGAGGCCTATAAAATCACAAATACAGGGAAGAAAGCGAGGGCGAATATTGTTCACTCAAGGGCAAAACCACTGTCAGGCAACTTTTTTGAAATGACTTTTTCACACTATTTTTAATTAAATCATGGAAATTTTTGCCACAGGAGGCTGCAAAGGCCAAATTGGAAACTAATCCAAAGAAGTTTTGACACGTTCACAATGAATGTGTTGGATGAAGACATGGAAGGAAAGGTTTTTTGCTGTCTATAATAATTTATAAACAATTCCCAGCCCAACAAATCCTGTTCCAAATCCAGATCCTCCTGACCAATGCACGAGACAAGAGATTCTTCAGTGTCACCCCCACAGAATTATTGTGACAAGGAAGGGACAAAGCAGACGTGATGTAGAGCACAAAACAACCTCTCACGGAGCAGCACAGCTCCAAAGAACATTCCTGCTCTCCAGCTCGGAGGCTGAGCTTGGCCAGGGAGGGAAAACCTTGGTTTTCCTTTCAGGAATCACAACTCCTGCCTTTTCCATGGAGTCTTTAGGTTTTATCCTAAAGATAAAACAAAGATATCACCAGGTCGCTGCCGGGGAAAGTATCCCAGAGCTGAACAAGCAGGGAGAAATTTGTTCTCCCAAGGATCCATTGGAAGGAGTCTTCTGGAGGGGGAATACCTGGAGCTGATATTCCCAGCTCCCCTTCCCACCTGGAAGCAGGTTCTGAGGGAATGTGTGGGTGGGAGTACAACAAATCAATCCCCTAACACCAAGAACGGCCCTGCAGGATCTGGGAGTTGCTGTTTCCACAAGAAGATTCCCTGGAATGCCCAGGAAAGCTCCAGTCATGCCATGATCCCATCCCACAGGGCTCTGCCAGGATGAGTGACTGATAATTAACCATGTTGGATTCTTTGCAAGTCAATCTCAATCAGAACATTTGCTCTTAATCCTTTTGGGAAAAGGAAGCCAGGAGTTTTTTCCCTCCTGTTTTCCTACCAGGTCCCAACCTGCTCCATTTTCTTCCCACCTCATCCATAACCACATCACCACCGATGTGGGGCTGGGAAGGGAATCATTTTTCTTGGAAAGATTTTGGTTCACCCATGACAGGTCCTTGTGTTGCAGGGTTTTGTGTTTCTTGGTTAAATCCTGCTCATTGTTTGCTCTCTTTTTCCCCTTTTTTTTCCTCCCCATTTTTTTTCCCTAAGCCACGTTGGAATAAGGAAACACAAATATATAAAAAGCAGCTGTTGAAATGTAATTAAAGAACAGACGGGGCCTTGTGCCAGGCCTGCTGAGGGAAAGGAGAGCCTGAACCCTCCTCTGGACACGCCCCAGCACCGGGATGCAGCTACTGGAAGCAATTCCTGATCACGGAGGGGGAGCAGACAAAGGAGAATCCAGAGGGGGAACAGACAAAGGAAAATCCAGAGGGGGAGCAGACAAAGGAGAATCCAGAGGGGGCGCAGACAAAAGAGAATCCAGAGGGGGAGCAGACAAAGGCAGATCCAGAGCGGGAATAAAAAAGGAGATCCAGAGTGGGAATAGAAAAAGGGAGATCCAGAGCGGGAATAAAAGCAGATCCAGAGTGGGAATAGAGGCAGATCCAGAGAGGGAACAGACAGAGGCAAATCCAGAGTGGAAGCAGAGAAAAGCAGATCCAGAGAGGGAACAAAGACAGATCCAGAGGGGGAACACACAAAGGCAAATCCAGAGTGGGAATAGATAAAGGAAGATGCAGAGTGGGAACAAAGACAAATCCAGAGTGACAACAAAGGCAAATCCAGAGTGGGAACAGACAAGAGACAGATCCAGAGTGGGAGCAGACAGAGGCAAATCCAGAGTGGAAGCAGAGAAAGGCAGATCCGGAGTGGGAAAGAAGACAAATCCAGAGTGGGAATAGACCAGAGAGAGATGCAGAGCGGGAGCAGACAGAGGCAGACCCACAGCGTGCGTTAGTCCCATCACACGGCTCCTTCAGCTGGATCAAAGGCGAAGTAAATTATATTTTCATTCCTACTAAACAAGGCTGTGTTCTTCCAAAGCAAATGTTTAGGAATCGGTTGCATAAAGGAAGCCCGAGCCTGCCCTCTCTGTGCTGTTGGATGTTTCACAGGGATTGCAAGAGCTGCAGAGAGCAAAGCTCTTCTGAACCAGAGTGAAATGTCCCATGGTGTCTGGAGAGATAAGGAGATAAGGAGAGCTGGAATTTTCCTGTGTAACAACCCCTCATGGTGGGTGATTTACCACAGAAAGGTTCTTTCATGGAATCATGGAATGGTTTGGGTGGGAAGGGACTTAAAATCACCCAGTGCCACCCCTGCCATGGCAGGGACACCTTCCACTGTCCCAGGCTGCTCCCAGCCCCAGTGTCCAGCCTGGCCTTGGGCACTGCCAGGGATCCAGGGGCAGCCACAGCTGCTCTGGGCACCCTGTGCCAGGGCCTGCCCACCCTCCCAGGGAACAATTCCTTCCCAATATCCCATCCAGCCCTGCCCTCTGGCACTGGGAAGCCATTCCCTGGGTCCTGGCCCTCCAGCCCTTGGAAATTGTCTCTCTCCAGGTTTCCTGCAGCTCCTTCAGGCCCTGCAAGGCCACCCTGAGCTCACCCCAGAGCTNTCCCAACTCAAGTGCAGCACTCGGCTGTGTTGAACCTCATGAGATTCCCACTTCCCGAGCTTGTCCCTGTCCCTCTGGATGTCCCCATCCTTCAGCAGTGTCACCACAACCCTCACCTTGCTTCTGGGCCAGCCCATGAAAGTTTTAGAGAATTTCCATTTTACTTTTCTAAATATATCCCCCAAGCTGCTTGCAAAACAATTTTCTGCAAGAGTCCCAAAACCTCTCCCAGCCAAACCAAACCAGAGGCAAGGAAAAGCCAAGGCTGCAGCATTTCCAGATGGTTTTGCCTTTCCAGCGGTGCCACACAAACTTTGATGTGCTGGAAAATACCACCTGTACATTTATTTATTGACAGACGCTCGATTTTCCCTCACCTGCTTCATATCCCAAAGTTTTGTCTCCTCCAGACAGTGCCCTAAACTTGAAAATGCCAAGAAAATCTAAAAAACAAGGAGTTTTCTGCAAAAAACACTCCAGAAAAGCAGGGATGAAATATCAAATGAAGCAATCTGGAATTTTATTTCTGGTTCATGTTGTCTTCCAAGCTCACCTTGAATATGCCAGAGGGAATGGTTTTTCTCCTGATTGATGGAAATTTAAGTCTCCTCATAGGAAGGGTTTCCCTTCCAGAAATTGAAAACGTTACAAAAAAAAAGTATCAGACAACACAAAGCTGTGCCAAAGAACAGAATTTTCCAAAGATTTAGCTGGAATAATCACTTTGTTTTACATGGCAAAAATCTGTGCTCTGAGAAGAAAACATGAAGATGTGGAAAATGCAGAAGTTGGATTTGGTTTTAAGAGTCAATTCTATGTGCAGGGTTGGAAATCCAGGATTATCCACATGCTGATAGGTGAAGTCGCAAAAATAAACAGGAATAAGGGAATATATCAAAAAATTCTGGATTAAACAGACTGGATTCTGGATTTAAACAAGAGGATGTGGGTGTCATTACAAAAAAAAGGAAAGTGAATTTTGGTGAGAAATATCTCAATAAATAACAAAATAACAATTTTAATTTAAAACAAAAATAATAATAAAATAACAATTTATCTTCCTAATTCCAGTGGAAGTGTCCCTGCCCATGGCAAGGAGTTGGAATGGGATGAGCTTTAAGGTCCCTCCCAACCCAAACAATTCTGAGGTGATTTTTTTACACCAAGACTAAATTTTGCTGCCTTGGCACCTTGGAATAACTTTATGGAGTGGATGGAGGGAAATGAGAAGCTGTTTTCCTCAGACTGCAGCTCTTGGACTAAAAATCTGGGGAAATTTTGGTCTGTCTCTCTCCAGACTCCTCATGCAGGGATTGCCCTCAGCTGAGAGCTGCATAAACCCCCAAAATTCCTTCCCAGCCCCTATTCACTGATGTGAGAACGTGTTAAAATGGATTTATTCAGACTTTTATCCACGATTTTTCTCTTAGGATGTGAACTCTCTGTAAATCTTGGAGCGTTCTGCAAACAAGGCCCAGTGGCATTATCTCTACTCAGCACATGGGAGTTGGGGTTAGAGGAAGGGGGCTCTTATCAGCTCGGAGTTAACCCCTGACTGATTAAACCCAGCCTATCTGTGAGTTCAACAGCAGCAGAACCCCTTTGGAGTCAGTTTTTAGGGACGTGACTTGGGCAGGCAAGAGAAGAAATTAATTCTGGGTTTCTCCTGCGAGGTTAAGCTCGCTGACTCTCCCGCTTAAGAACAGGCCTGACTTTCCTAAACCGAGTTGTCCCCTTGACTTCTGTGGGACAAAATAAGGTGCTGAAAGTTAAACCAGAGCTTGAAGATGTGCTTTTGTAGGGCTGAGCCCTTCTGAGTCACCAAAACACCGCTGCAGCCCCACAGATCAAGATAAACCCACTTCCAACCCCGGCGGGGCCTGGGCTGGAGGGATCCGTGTGACCCCTGAAGGAAGAAACCAACCCCAAGTGGCACCAGCTCCCCTCAGAGGCCACAAAACCCTTCAAAACAGAAGCACTGCCCTCCCTCAAATGCAGCCAGGCCTGGAACCACCAGGAAAAACAGGAATTATGGAGGAATTAAGAGGGCTCCGCTCTTTCCGAGGGTTTGAAGCTCCCGGTTGTTTGTGCCAGAGACACAGGGCTTAAATTAAATTCCTTCCGGCCCAGATGTGCTGGGAGGGGGAGAAGGAGGCAGGAAACTCATCTTTTCCAACAGATTTATTTAGTCCAGACATCATCCTCCCTCTGGACAGGGTTTGGAGAGGCAGGTGAGGACAGAGTGGCACAGTTAATGCTCACAGACGTGTGGCCACACTGCCCAGAGCCACCAGGACCTTGGGGACACAGCTGGTGACCGCTGGCCTGGCACCAACCTCTGGGGGATCCGAGATTCCCTCTGGGAAGTCTTATCCAGGTGCAATTCCCTCCTGAGCAGGGCAGGGCACTGAACTGGGATCATAGGATCTGTTAAGTCCAACACCGAAATTAAGTTTCCCCCCCTCACTTATCCCAGTCTGGGGAAGGGCTGGGAGAGCGAGCAGATCCTGCAGGTGAGCATCCACATGTCATGGATTCTCCATCCCTGGAGGTGTCCCAGGACAGGTGGGACGGGACATGGAGCACCCTGGGATAGTGGAAGGTGTCCCTGCCCATGGCAGGGGGTGGAACAAAACCATGTTTAACATCCCTGCCAAGCCAAACCACTCCATAATTCCATGATCCGTGCCCTGGAGCCAGCTGGAATCCTCGGCTGGGCTGGAATTCCACCCTAATGGAGCACAGACAACACCCTGCTCCAGCAGCAAGTGCTGACACCATCAGCCGCCACTGATTTAATTCGATTTTCTCTCGTGACTGCCTGGCTGCTCCTAATGAGGCTCACATGGGATGCAGCCGGGATAGGGAGGATCCAGAATTCACTTTGGATGTTGTAGAGTGGCCGAGTCTTAAATTTTGGATATTCCCAGCACAAGGCTGAGATTATTCAGAAACTAAACCATCTTGGATTAGCAGGGAAGGAAATGGGTGCTTTGACACCACTGATGAATCTTTTCTGCCAATATTGTGTTTGTGTGACAAAATGAGGCTGCCAGCGACCACTGAATTCCAGATTTTGGGTGGGAAAGGCTGTGGAGAAACCTTTGGGGCAGCATTCATAGAAAGGAGGAGGGAAAAAAATGCGGGAAAAGGAGGAAAAAGCCTAAAAGAGAGGAAAAATTTCCGGGCCCAGCTTTGCAGCATCAGAGTTTATTTGCTCTGCTACCTGAGCACAAGCAAGCTCTGTGTGTTCCAGCCCATGGAAAGATTCCTACACGGATCCATCCAGAGGGAGGGGTTGGAAAGGCGGTGTCAGCTTATCACAGTCCTCATCTGGGAAATGGTAAAACCAGGAATGACCCAAATATTTCGGTGGATTTCTCCTCCTGTCCCTGTCCCACACAGAAGGAGCTTCCCAGGCTGTGTGAAGTCCCCAGATTTGTGTCCCGTTACTTTTTATCCTGTTTTTCCCTCAGGGAAAATGGGATTGGTGCTGCTGGATGGGGAAAATGCCATTTTCCTGGTGGGAGAAGCAGGAAAAATGTGGAGATACCCTCCAGATACAGGGACAGTGTCAGGGACACCCCAGCCATGGGAAACACAACCCAACGGGACAAGTGGATTTAGGAGGGATGGGATTAATCCTGAACGATTAACAAACAGCAGTTCAATCAGGTTTAAAGGTAGAACTCCCACAAAATTCCTCTGGATGCTCCACTACAGCAAAGTGACCCTCCCTGCTCCTCCTGGCCTTCCCGAGGCTTGGAATTCCATCCCTGCCAGCCTGGCAGGATTTGTTTATTCCGGGCTGGCTCCTGCTGAGGCAGGGCCGGGTCAGGCACAGTCAGGGCTTTGTTCAGGGAGCCACCGCCTAAAGCTGGAATTAAATCCCGTTTAGTCTGCTCCTGAGCCACGTGTCCCTGCATTTTCAGAGGGCAGGGAATGCTGGCGTGTTGGACAGCAGCCCCTGCTGGGATATCCCCAAAAGGAAAGAGAGAAAAAAACCCCAAAAACCAAACTAGCAACACTGAAACCAACCCTCGTCATAAACTGCTCCTAAATTTTGGGAATACGGGAGTTGTAAAGAGAGGAAAGGGGAAAAAGCTGCAGGTTGTGGTTTGGCTGATGGGGTTTGAGGTTATTTTCCCGGAAAATGAGCACATCCAGCCCCTCTGCAGCAGGATGTGAGGCTGCTCAGACAAATCCCCCGTGCTCCAATCCCTTTCCAAGCTCCAATCCCTCTCCATGTTCCTGTCAGGAGCTGGAAATACTGAGCTTGGTCAGGCCGAGGGCGCTGATTTGACGTTGGAGGGATGTGCTCTGGATATGGATCAATATAAATCTTTCTTTCGGGATGTGGCAGCTCAGGTTGGGAGCTGACAACTTCCCAAAAAACCCCTGACTCCCAGCCCGGCCGGAGCTGCACCTCCGGCTGAGGGCCGGGCAGGGCTGGGGGATTGCCTCTGGAAACTCCCATGCTGGAGGAGGGAATTCCCACTCCTTTCCTTAGAAAGAAATGAATCTAAACCAGATTTGGGGACCCTGATGGGGTCAGAGTGTGCTGGGTGAGAAGGAGCTGAAATTTTCTGCTGCCCTCGAAATAAATCCAAACCAACCCAAGCACTGCTCCTGTTTGATATAAAGTCAGGAATTTTTGCTTGAATTTTGCTCTTGATTTAATCATGGAATCATGGAATGGTTTGGGTTGGAAAAATCCTTAAAGATCATCTAATTCCAAGTCTGTACCACGGGCAGGGACCCCTTCCACTGTCCCAGGCTGCTCCCAGCCCCAGTGTCCAGCCTGGCCTTGGGCACTGCCAGGGATCCAGGGGCAGCCACAGCTGCTCTGGGCACCCTGTGCCAGGGCCTGCCCACCCTCCCAGGGAACAATTCCTTCCCAATATCCCATCCAGCCCTGCCCTCCTTTACCTTAAAATTATTCCCTCTTTTTCTATCACTTCATTCCCTTGTCCAAAATCCCCCTCCAGACTTCTTGTAAGCCTCCGTTACATTTTGGAATCTTCCCAATACACTTTCCATTTTTATTTTCCAGCTTTTTATAGTTTTACCTGTATGAAATCAGTATCAGAGACTGGGGAAGAGTCTCTTCAGCCCCTGCTGAAGGTTTTTCTGGGTCATTTTTTAACAAAAACTCATTGCAGAGCAGCCTGGGACAGTGGAAGGTGTCCCTGCCATGGCTGGGGTGGCACTGGATGGGCTTTAGGGTCCCTCCCAACCCCAAACGAGTCTGGGATTTCATTCCATGACTCCCTGCTGGGTGGCAGAGCCACCTTCAGATGTGACAAAGTCCCTCAGGGACCACTGGAGCAGATTTCTGGTGCTGAACTGAGACCACATTTCCCTCTGAGTGGCACAAAATGCTCAGAGAAAGCAACAGAAAAGAGGGGAAACCCAAACAATAGAAAAGAGGGAACAACCCAAACACTTTATAAAAGGTTTTGGGCTTGTCTGTATAATAAAATAAAATATAATGTAGTATAATAGAATAGAATAGAATAGAATATAAAGTATATATATTAATAACAATAAATATAATTTAATAATAATGAAAATTTAAAGTTATCATTATCAAGCTTTAATTATAAAGTCTCGACAGCAGCACAGCCATGCATTTTCTGCTCTCCCAAGCCAGGTCAGCCTGCGAGGTTCCAGCTTTAGCACTTGGATGGGGCAAGCCAAGCTTTTTGGAAAAGAAGTGAGAGGCTGACAAGGAACACAGTGTGCAGGACATGTGCAGGCACTCGAACAAAAATGCAAATCCAACTCTGCAGTCTCCAGCTTTTCCGGTCGGAAAGAATTGCCAGAAAATAATTCCAGTCAGGGAAAACAAAAAAGATGCTGCTGCTGGAGAAATTCTCTTCAGTTGTTTCCAAACTCGTTTTAGTTTTGGAATAACTGAGGAGAACGTCGGGACACAGATCCTGGTCCTCTCCCCCTGCTCCGGGCATGGAGCTGCTCCAGCCTGGAAGGATTTTAGTGGATCCTGAGCCCTTTGGAAGGACATTGAATCCCAGGCCGTGGGGACTTCTGGCTGCCCTGGACAGAGCTGATCTCAGCCAGGTGGGAGAAGGGAAAAGCCAACGTGGGGCTGAACAGGGCTCTGTGATCAGCAGTCAAAAATCAGGGATTCATGGAATGGTTTGGGAAGGAAAGGACCTAAACACCACCTAATTCCACCTCCTGCCACTGACAAGGACCTGTTCCACCATCCCAGGTGGCTCCAAACTCCATCCAACCTGACCTTGGACACTTCCAGGGATGGGGAGTCCACACCCAGAGAGCTTTTTTTCCCCAAAGTGTTTGGGAATAACCTTTTTTTTTTGGGATGAATGAGAAGATGACAGCCAATTCCAGGAGATAAGAGGAGCCCAGAGCCAGCAGAGGAGGGAGGGATAGGAAAGAAAAATCCCTTGGGATCTTCCACCAAAGGAACTGTCGGGTGTTCCATTCTCACCCTGCTCAGGGGAACAACTTTGCAACCAAACAGGGTCCCAGCAAACAAACCCCTGGCTCCTCCAGCAGCACCTAATCCCAGGAAAAACCTCCTCAAACCCCCTCTGCACCATTCCCATGGGATGAGAAGAAGGAAAATGTCACACCTTGGAGTGACAGCTCAGAGCAACCCTCGGTGGGTGAAGAGCCCTGAGGACAAAGGCTCTGCTCAACATCTCATTCCCACTTATCCAACACCAAAACCTCCTGGAATCTTCTCCCAGGCCCCAAAGCAGCATTCAAACCCTGAGTAAGGACGTCCAGGTGGGACATGGAGAAACTCAATCCTTCCAAGCCACTGTCCCAACAAACTCCTGGAAAAACTCGATCCTTCCAATCCATTGTCCCTACAAACCCCTGGAAAAACTGGCCAGAGAGGCAGGAAAATAAATCAGGATGTGCAGCAGCTGTCTGGGACAGGAATCCTTCCCTGCCAGCCTTTCGTGCCAGGTTTAATTCCGGAAGCAGCCAGTCTGAGCATTCTCCCTCTCTCCAGCAGCTTGGATATCACGGAAGGACAGAGGTAACGGCTAAAGGAGAATTATTTAGGTGGTAAAGACACAGCAAAAACCTTAATCTTGACCTGAAACTTCAGCCAGAATCCTGTGCTGATGTAGCTGAGTAAAACTGAAATAAAGGACACGAATTCCCTGAACAAAAAAGGTGCATCCCAAAGCCTTTCGCTCATTTTCCTGAAGGAAACTTTTTCTGCTCTCACTAAGCACTGAAGGATCTTTGTGATGTCCTACGAAGCAAATAAATAGAGAAATAAACAGAAGGAAAATTGGAATCAGCTGGAGCCTAAAATCATTTCTCAGCACAGACGTTTGGGGGATGAAATCCAGCAGATTTGCAGAGTCTGCCCTGTGCTACTCACTGAGATCAAGGAGCTCCAGGCGACTCCGATTCCTGCCTTTCCTTCAAAAGAAGCCACAAAAAATCTTCTGTTTTCTGTGGACAGACAGAGCTGGTGGCCCAGACTCCCTGGTCATTAATAAATCCCCTGTAATCACCCTGCTAATGAGCACTTGGGGTGTTTTGGTGAGGTCAGAGCACGAAGATGTCAACTGGAAAGCACCAAGAAATCATTGATAACATTCTGATTATCTCTGCAATTTCCTTGCTTTAAATATCTCAGATTTTCTGTAGGAACCCCAATCATGAACTCACAGCACACAAATGATTTGGGATTTGAATTTTCATCAGGGCACTGATCTTTGCATCGTTTTCCAAATCTGATGGAAATTCATCCCTTAATTCTGATTTTTCCTCTGCGCACAGGCTTGGAAAGGGACTAAAGGATCAGAGAATGAGCATAAAATTAGGTAATTTCCAGGTCAGTATTGCTCATTAAAGGAGAAAATTTAGTGCTTTTAGACAAAATTTGTAGCAAATGGCTCCTCAAATAGCTGTGAAAATAAATTTGGGTTGACATGAACATGAAAACAAATTTGAGTTTAAATGAACAGGAAAACAAATTTGGGTTTACATGAGCATGAAAGCAAATTTGAGTTTAAATGAACACGAAAACAAATTTGAGTTTAAATGAACAGGAAAACAAATTTGGGTTTACATGAGCATGAAAGCAAATTTGAGTTTAAATGAACACGAAAACAAATTTGAGTTTAAATGAACATGAAAATAAATTTGGGTTTACATGAACATGAAAATAATTTGGTTTTACACCGTGTCTCTTAATATTACAATGCCAAAGGTCCAAGAACAGCCACCAGCCAATTATGAAGATAATAATTAAAAAAATAAGAGGAAAATATGGATTTTGCAGAGGAGGGTGGTGAATTACCAGAGTTAATTAGAGAGATAGATAATATCTCCAGGGGATAGGAAAGGGACTTCCCACAAGGGCATGGAGCAGGAGGAAAAGGGGGAATGGCCCAGTCCAAGCTGGCCTTGGACACTCCCAGGGATGGGGCAGCCACAGCTTCCCTGGGAAATCCATTCCAGCCCCTCCCAGGGAGGAATTTCTTCCCAATATCCCATCTAATCCATGATCCTAAAGCCATTCCCCCTTATCCTCTGAAAATTCCCTTTCCAAGCCGATTTTATTGTTGGCCCAATTGGGATGGGGAGCTCTGGCCAGGATTTAAGGCAGAGATGCCAAATCCTTTGGGACAAACCCTTCCCTCCCGACCTGGAAAACTCCTGGAATCTCGTGGGCAATCCCAGTTTTGTGACAACTCCACCACGGTCCTGGCTGCCCCAAAAACTGTGCTCATTTCAGAGAAATATTTTGGAAGACGTGATGACAACGCGCTGACAGCTCCCCCCTCATCCCGCCGGGATGCTCCCGGTGATGACAGCTGCTCCAGGAAAAACAGGGAAAAACCAGCCCCAAGCAAGCTGCTCTCTAGGACTGCTGGCACGGGATGTTTTTCCAATTTCCAGCGTCACTTTGGGGTTTGTAACCCAAACCGCCGGAATCGGAACCGAAGCTGCGCCCCCGCAATTCCAGAGGGCACCGATCCAAAGGATTCGATGAGGGGACGAAGGTTGGGAAGCCGAGAGTGGACAGAGATAGGATTCCTGGAAAAACTCTTCCCGAATCTGGCCAAGTCTTTGCTGCCCGGCTAAACCCGGGATTAGCTCCCCGATTTGGAATAGTGGAAGTGAGGCAATTAGGAGATGATTGAGATAATTAAGCGCTTCCCTAGAACTGCGGAGGAACCGTCAGCCTCTGGAATTGCAGGAATTTCGCCGGCAGGGCGGGAGAGGTAGATAAGAGTGGAGACAAAGAAGGTGCGCTGATCTTCCAGGGCTTTGTGCCCTCGCCAAAATTCCCCTTTTTTAACAGCCAGGAGAAAAATCCTTAGGATCATCCCGCTCCAATCCTGTTTTCCTGCATTTTATTCTCCCAGTTGAAAGAATCACACCTTTAACTTATCCAGGAGCACTTTAGACTGGATTAAAATTTAGGAGAGACTCCTGTGAGGCAGGGATGAGGTATCCCAAGGATGACTGGGCATGGAAAACCCATGTCCTGGTCTCAGATTCCCCGATCCCGCTGCTGCACGGGGTGTCTGGCTGCAAAGTTTAGGACGGGATAAGTCCGAACTAATTTTAGCCCTGTCTTATCTAAGCCAGTCTAAACTCCGCTCCCTTTATAGTCAGGGGAGGCTGGGAAGGCACTGCCAGAGGGTGATTCAAGCTCCTTATCCTGGAGATTCATCTTGGGATGGGAACAAACCCTAGAAGGAGATGCCTCCCTGCTCCTCTCTCCCCACATTACCCAGGGAACATGGAATAAACTGGAGCTGGATTTTTCCATAAAATGAGCCTCATCCCGAATATCTCTTCCTTTAAAAGTCTCCTTTTCCTGGGCATTTTTTGTGAATTTGAAGCTTTCAGGCAGGTAGGCCCCGAACACAACTTGTAGATAAGCAGAACTGGCATAAATTTGAGATATTTATTATTTATCCAGCACGGAATTATTATCCAAGAGCTCCACAAACTGATCCAACAGCATTATTGTAACGACTTCCCCACATTAACAGGGAACAGGGAATAAACTGGAACTGGATTTTTCCATAAAATGAGCCTTATCCCAAACATTTCTTCCTTTACAAGTCTCCTTTTCCTGGGCATTTTTGGGAATTTGAAGTCTCCTGGCAGGTAGACCCTGAGCACAACTTGCAGATAAGCAGGGCTAGCAGAAATCTGAGGTATTTATTATTTATCCTGCATGGAATTTTATTTCCAAGAGCTGCACAAACTGATCCAACAGCAATTATGTCATGACCAAAAATATTTGTTTTCTGCCCATTCTCTAAGGCTTCATTACAGTGATTAAAGCACAAATAAAACAATAATAAAACCTCTCCACCAGGAATAAATTCCCCTAAAACTTCCAAAGGAATCGCTCCAGGCTTTGGATGTGAACTCTCCATTAGAGGAGCTGCATGGATTCACACAATGCTTTGGAAATTTGTGTGTCCCAAGGATTTTTCCTGCCTGCAAAAGCAGTTACAGCGCTCGAGTTTAATACCGAAAAGAGTGAAATGTCCGAGGTGGATTCCAGGTTCTGCACACAAAGCAGTGAGATCGGTATCTAATTTAGGGAATTACATCCATCCATCCCGTTTTAGCCCTCTTGGAGCAGGGAGACAGCTGGAAGTGAAATCACCGGGGCACATGGGAGTGAGTCAGAGAGGAGAAAGGGGAACGGGAGGCTCCCGCGAGTGGGAAAATCTCTGGATCCAGGCAGAGCCGTGCCAAAGCCATTTCCAAGGGCACATGGCTGAGCCATGAGCTGCGCTTGATGCTGAGTGAACACCAAGGGAAGGAGCTGCCTGTAAGACGTGACTCATCCAGTTTTTCCTTGGAAAAGACAAGGAAAAAAAAAACCCAAAAAACACCCCGTGAAAGAGTTCTGATGGATGACATCACCTCGGGTTCCTTGGTGATTCCAAGAGGAGGGAATTGGTGGATGCTGAACTCTGGGAATTATTTATGGGATATAGGGAGACATGGGAATAACACAAAGGAGAAGGAGAAGGAGAAGGAGAAGGAGAAGGAGAAGGAGAAGGAGAAGGAGAAGGAGAAGGAGAAGGAGAAGGAGAAGGAGAAGGAGAAGG
>VZRO01008088.1:100797-117066 GCA_013397915.1 Daphoenositta chrysoptera
AATAATGATCCTTCCAGCCCTTCCCTATCCTCATTTTGTGGCTAAAATCTGAACCAATTTTGTTCCAAGCTGGGATCTGGCAAGAATTTTCCCATTAAACCTTCTCCTGCTTTATTTCCACAGCATTTCCACCGGGATTTGGTGGGCAGGGAGCGGCCTGGGATCCCTCTGGAGCTGGGCTGGATTCCCTGAATGGATTCAGAAAGGACCTGGAGCAAGCTGGCAGCAAAATTATTAAAAGTAACAGGAGATGGGCTCCTAAATCCCTTGGGAACTGCAATAAATCTGTCATTGTGTCCCTAAAGCAGCCAAATATTGTTTATAACTTTCTATCACAGTCAGTTTTTCCTGTTCTATGGAATCATGGAATGATTTGGGGTGGAAAGATCCTTAAAGGTCATCCCAGCCCACCCTTGCCAAGGCAGGGACCCCTTCCACTGTCCCAGGCTGCTCCCAGCCCCAGTGTCCAGCCTGGCCTTGGGCACTGCCAGGGATCCAGGGGCAGCCACAGCTGCTCTGGGAATTCCATCCCAGCTCCTCCCCAACCTCCCAGGGAAAAATTCCTTCCCAAAATCCCATCTAAAGTTCCCAGTTCAGCTCCAACTACAAGAAAAACAGAATAGCCCAGCTTTGAAATAAACTCCCTGGAAAGCCACCAGACTGACCTGCTCACTTTTCCTTTGGAAACCCAAGGATTCCAGGGAGCAGCTGGCTGTAACAGGAGCCCTGCACCCCACACTCCCCTTTGTGTGTGGATCCCAATAAAAAGTGGGATATTGGATGTCCTTGGGCAGGTGTTACTGGATTAAAGGGGCCGAGCATAAATTTTGATCTGGGTCTTTTCAGCACTATTTAAATAAAAATTATTGACTGTGTAAACTTCAAATCTCTTATCAGGGATTTGGGATTGGTTGTTTGGATTTGGGACTGATTGTTTGGGAATTTTTACAGATATATTTTATTTTAAAGTATATTGAGAGTTTTGTTTAAAATAGACGTAATTCCAGGACCTGAAGGAGCTGACAAGAACGATGGAGAGAGACAATTTCCAAGGGCTGGAGGGCCAGGACCCAGGGAATGGCTTCCCAGTGCCAGAGGGCAGGGCTGGATGGGACATTGGGAAGGAATTGTTCCCTGGGAGGGTGGGCAGGCCCTGGCACAGGGTGCCCAGAGCAGCTGTGGCTGCCCCTGGATCCCTGGCAGTGCCCAAGGCCAGGCTGGACACTGGGGCTGGGAGCAGCCTGGGACAGTGGGAGGTGTCCCTGCCCGTGGAACTGGCTGATCTTTAATGTCCCTTCCAACCCGAACCATTCCATTATTCCATGATAATGCCATTTTTTTGTTCTAAGAAGCTGCAGCATCAGAGAGGTAGAATAATAGAAAATAATCTCCCGATGGAATAAACACACAAACCTTACAGCTTGGGTGTTTTAAAGGTCACTAAATCACATGTTCACGGAAAAGAGTGGGAAAACATTTACCTAGCGGTCAGAGAGATTTTCGTGTTCGTTTGTTTTTAAGTAGGAGAAATAACATTTGGTTTTACTTCTTCTTTGGTTTTACAGCTTTACATCTTTTATGTCTTTATTTTCTGTCTGCAAACATTGATCCTCCTCTGTATCAGCTGCATCCCAGAATCACCAAAGTGGGAAAGGGACCTTCAGGACCATCCAGTGCCACCCCAGCAGCACCAGCATCACCCCAAACCCTGTCCCCAAGGGCCACATCCAGACTCCTCCTGAGCACTCCCACAGACAGTGACTCCACCACTCCCTGGGCAGCTCATCCCAAGGCCTCACCACTCTGGGAGGGAAAAATTGTTCCCAGTCTCCACCCTGAGCCTCCCCTGGTGCAATTTGGGGCCATTTCCTCTCNGGGAGCAATTCCATCTCCTCCAGCAGTGTCATCACCTCAACATATGCAGAAAATGGAATATTCTGGGACAGCCACACATTTCAGGGAGGTTTAAGAGTGACCCCTTTCCTTTAGCTGCTCCTGTGTAGGAAATGTCCCTGGTTTTGACAGTTGCTAACAAATAATGGCTTTAGTGATTATCTGAGTGGAAAACCTTATCAGGAGAGATTGATTTGCATTGCAAATGAGGTGGTTGGGAGTGGACAATGAGCCACCATCTGTTTAACATCTGATGAAGTTCGAGGTTCTCCCTAAGGATCTTCTCTGCTGAGGGTCAGAAATGCAAAACACAAGTTGTGAGGTTTTCCCTACAATTGAAACCAGGAGCTCTGATCCAACCTGAAATCCTGAAGCTGAATCTTCCCTTTGGAGAGTTGGTGCTGAATCAGGAGAGGCTTTTCAGGGAGCTCTGAGTGAGGAGCCTGAAGGAAAAGCCCCCTCAGGAAACCGTAAATCATGGAATATAATATAGAATCATGGAATGGGTTGGAATGACCTTAAAGATCATCTCATTCCATGAGGGACACCTTCCACTATCCCAGCTTTCTCCAAGCCCCATCCAACCTGGCCTTACAAAGAAGAAAAGTAGAGAAGTGCTTTCTAGGAAGAAGATTTAAATAATTAAATAAAAACCCCCAAAGTTCTGCATCCAGGAAAGGCTCATCCACAAGTGCAGATCCAACTTTTTCCCACACAGAATTGTATCCAGTGACCAGCACCAGCACAGCTGGGAATTTTGGGAGGTGTGAGGTGGCACTGCTGCACTTCTCTGCTGTTCTCCCAAATCCAACCAAGACGAGTTGGGAAAAAGGCAAAATCAATGTGAAATGGGAAAGCTGAGCTCAGCTGGGCCTGGCTGTGGCCCTGCAGAATCCCTCAGTTACCTCCACCCTCCCTATCACAGCTCCCATGGAATGCCTGTGGTGGGACTGGTGGTGGACGTGGCTTTTGCCTTCCCACAAGAGAAACCCTAATTCTTGTTGCAGCTTCAGTTTGGGTGAAACTGCTCTGCACCACAGTGACACTTTTGGGAACTACAGATGAAATCAGAGCTAATCAGGGCCCAGAAAGGCAAAGCCACTGCCCAGGGATATGGTCCAAGGAGCAGCTTCTTCCATTGATATGAGGGAAGGGGAAATAGGAGCAAAGCAAAGTGATGTTGTAATAGATAAGGATAATATGGAATATCCTGAGTTTGAAGGGACTCACAGGGATCATTGATCCAACCCCTGGCCCTGCGCAGCCACCCCAACAACCCCACCCTGGGCATCCCTGGCAGTGCTGTTCATGGAAGGAAATTCCTCAGGGTGTTTTCCTGTACCTCTGTGTGGCTCCCAGATGGAGCACGCCAGGAGAAAGCAAAAGGGCAAAGCCACAAGGGAAACCATGAAACTCCAAAGCTTGGGGCTTTGGCAGCATTCGAAATTAAATGAATGAAATGAAAATGCTGTCCACATTATTATTATTATTATTATTTAGGAACAAAGGGAATCAATATTTTATTGAAGCAATTTCCCAACGTATTTTTCCTGGAAATTGAATTAATAAACTCATAGAATCACAGAGTGGCTGTGGTTGAAAGGGGCCTTTAGAATCATCCCATCCCACCCCTGCCATGGCAGGGACACCTTCCACTGTCCCAGGCTGCTCCCAGCCCCAGTGTCCAGCCTGGCCTTGGGCACTGCCAGGGATCCAGGGGCAGCCACAGCTGCTCTGGGCACCCTGTGCCAGGGCCTGCCCACCCTCCCAGGGAACAATTCCTTCCCAAGATCCCACCCAGCCCTGCCCTCTGGCACTGGGAAGCCATTCCTGTGTCCTGGCCCTCCAGCCCTTGGAAATTGTCTCTCTCCAGGTTTCCTTTCAGGTCCTGGAAGGCCACAATGACGTTACCCCAAAGCTTCTCTTTCCAGGCTGAAATTTTCCAGCCCCAATATTCTGATTAAAGAGCAAGAATGGGAAACCTTTCATGTTAACCCAGGACTGAACCTTCAGCTGAGACATTCCAAACCTGTCACGGGAAGCCCAGGGAACATCCTGGTTTCCCACCGAGGGAGCCACGTGTCCAACCCTTTGTACCCAGCGCATCTGTGAGCTTAAGCTTTGTTTTAAGCCTCACATGTGAGCTTGAGCTTTGTTTTTAAGCCTCACACGTGAGCTGGAGCTTGGCTTTGTAAAGCTGAGGGCGCCATTTATGAGGTTACGCACAAAGTCAAGCTCCTCCTGCTGCAAACAGGAACAAAACATGCAGGAATGAACATCTTCATCCCATAAAAAGGCTCCCATCAGACATGGAGAGCCAGAGATGGACACAGCAATGAAGTCACGGAATCGTGGAGATGGGAAGAACCCTTTAAGATCATCCAGTGCCACCCCAGCAGCATCAGCACCACTCCAAACCCTGTCCCCAAGGGCCACATCCAGACTCCTCCTGAGCACTCCCACAGACAGTGACTCCACCATGGGACAATTATTCCAATTCCTGACCACTCCTGTGGGGAAAAAAAGCTCAAATCTCTTTTCAGAACCTCTCCTGGTGCATTTTAAGTCCATTTTATTTCATCCTTTCACTTGAGTCGTGACATCTCCAGCGAGGCCTAAGCCTGCATCGCACTGAGACAGAAACACAGATCTTTGCCTCACTGATGGCCCCTGAGCCCAGAAATGCTTCTCACTCTGTGTCACCAGTTCTGATCTCCTCCAGAAATGCTCTGAGCATGGCTTAGAACAGCCTAACAAAGTGCCCGGGGACATCAGCCTGGCAGGGTGACAGGCGTGGGTGCAAACTCCCGAAACCCCAAACCGTGGCGGGTTCGCACTTTTCAAAACACCTTTTTGCAACCTCCTCCTTCCCCACTGCCCAGCCCCGCGGGAGGGGACAAACCCGTGTCCCCCTGCCAGCAGGAGAGCTCCCGGCCCTTCCGAGAAACCAAAATAACCGAAAAAGAGCTGGGCAGAGCTCGAGAGCGGCGGGGAAAAGGCGCGGGACAGGAAAGCGCCGGGGGAGCGGGGACGGAACTGCTGCAAGAGCAGCGCAGGGCCCTTATCAGCCCCACACAGGGGCTGCGGTTTGCTGCTCTCGCAACCCTCCTGCAACCGTCGCTTGTTTTCCAACAAACAGGATGCCCCAGAGAGGCCGGCAGCTGGCCCAGGGCTCCGGGGAGAGGGGTGTTCGGGGGGCTGTGTGCCAGCGGGGAGCCTCTCGGGGCTTCTCCCGGAGGAAAAGTGGGTGCAGGTGTGTCCCCAGCTCCTTCCTGCAGCTCCGGCTGCTGAGCAAAACAAAAAGTTGTGGTGGCGCGGCCGGGTCGTGTGGCAGGGGAAAGGCTGAGCTCCCGTTTTGCTGCCTTTTTGTGGTTCCACCTCAAGTGAGTTGTTGAGGAAGGGGTTGTGCTGCACTGAAACACCCAGGGAATGTCTCTGGTGCGGCCAGAAAAATTGGGGATGCTCCATCCTTGGAAGTGTCCAAGGCCTGGTTGGATGGGGCTTGGAGCAACCTGGGGGACTGGGAAGTGTGCCTGCCCAGGGTGGGAATGAAACGGGCCTAAAGTCCCTTCCAACCCAAACCATTCCAGGATTCCGTGCAGATTTCCATGATTTCTTTGCTGTGCAGTCCCCCTTCACTGGAGTGAGGGCTGGATTAATGGAAATGCTACCAGAAAAGCCAGAGGAGCAGCTGGAGGTGTCCAAGGAAGGGCTGGAGGTGGCACTCAGTGCTCGGGGCTGGGGACAAGGTGGGCATCGGGCACAGCTTGGACCTGAAGGTCTCAGAAGTCTTTTCCCACCTCAGGGATTCAGGGATTCTGTCCTCACAGCCTGTGGATCCTGACACCATTTCCCCCCAGTTTTGTAGCTCAGCCTCCTCAAGGAGCACGTTCTGTTTTCCAAGGTCATTTGTCCTACAGAGAAACCTGCCCTGCAAGAGAGGCACCAGCCTGGAATTTTACCCAGAAGGGAGATATGGGAAAAGCAAAACAAGCGCTGCCCCTGCTCTGATAATTCCCTGGACAAAGGTCATTCCCTGTGCCAGGGGTGGAGCCTTTTCCAACGGCAGCTTTGGCTTTGCAGCAGAGCTCTGCACCCTGCAAGTGTTTCTGGAACTTCCCAGATCAACCCCAGAGAGAGCAGGGGAAAAAAGTAGCTCTGGAATGAAATTTTTTTAAAAAATTAAGTTTAACTTTTCAGTTCTTTTCTGCCAGAAAGAAAAAAGAAGAAACAGTTTTAAGTGCATGAATAAAGTCTGACATCTCCCTGTCCCACAACAACCTCCTGCTCTGCTGGAGCCTGGGAGGATTTTAGGGAGTCTATCAAGAATATCCTGAGCTGGGAGGGATCCACAAGGTTCACCAAGTCCAATTTGATATCCACAAACAGTTCTTGGTATTTTCAAGTTCTCCCACTGCTCAAAAGTAATTGGAAAAAGCTTTTTCCCTGGATTTTCTTTGTGGTTTCTATTTGAACTGGCTTGCAGCTGAGAGGCACAGTATGAGAGCTCCAAAATAATGTGTGGTGCTCAGGAAATTTCTGATTAAAACATCGGCTTGATTCAATCTGAATTTCGAGGTAAACACGAGATCTTTTGGGAGATAGTTGGGCTCAGAACTGTAAAACTGAGGTTCTCAGAACTGCTTAACTTCTGATATGATGATTCTCCATCCATGAACATGAGGAATATCCTGTTCCCAGAGTAATTTAAGCATTTAAGGATGCTTTTGACTGTCTTTGGGTGTCACTTGGGCCAAACTGAACTGCAAACTCCTCTCTCAGGCTGCTTTTTTGGAGGCAGAGCCTGTGTGATCTCTCCTCGTTCTCTCTGGCCCTCCCCCAGCTTTTGTGGTTTGTGGGTCGACTTCACTAAAGTTGATAGAGCAGAAGTGGGCTGAAGTTCCTTTGGCTTCCATGAAACGTGGCTGAGAGGCTCTGCCGGAGCTCCCAGCTGAAGGGAGCTGGTGGGAGGTTTTAGATTCCTCTAGAAAGGAAAAACCTTCCATCAGATTAAATCCCTCTCAGATTTTAGAAACCTCAGGCACAGAGCACATCCACGTCTGTAGGAAATCAGCTTCCCTGGGGCTGGCTAGGGAAGCTTTTTAATTGCATCAAACCAGGCCTGCCTTGAATTCAGGTGATGCATGAATCAATCTGGAATTTTGCCCTCCATGGGGAAGACTTTTAGTGGCTGTGGACGCTTTCAAGGAAAGCTTTTTGGAATTTCCCACTGAAGCAAAGAAAAAAATTACAATTTTTTTTGTCAAGCAAGACAAAAAAGCAAGAGATTTTCACCATGCCACACAGGTTGTGGGGAAGGCCCCCATTAACAGCATTTGGATTTAATGGAATTAATGCCCATGGAGTAATTGCCCAGAGTGTTCAAGGCAATCAATCCATCCCCATCCCAAGTGATTCCCCAACACTTCCCTCAAAATATGACCAGGTCAGGGAGGGATCCTGCCCTGGGATGATACCTGGGGTGGCCTGAAAACAGAGACTAGACAGGGATAAGGGAATAAAGGCAGGGATTTATTGGAAGGGCCTTCAAAGGTGCACCCTGAGCAGGCCAAAGGTGACACCCAAGACGGACCCTGGGTCACGGGATCTTCACACTTTTATAAGTTTGGTTCATTTGCATATCAGGGTTAATTGTCCAATTATAACCTACGTTTATGATGTCATTACCCCAAATTTGCCCTCCCTCTAGGCTTTAATTTACACATTTTGGGGCCTGGTGTCCTTGGAGAGCAAACCCAGAGAGGTTTGTTCTGTCTGACCAGCACGAGAGAGCAGCAGCTCACAGGGCACAGGAAACTTCAGAGCTACACACCAGGCAGTGCAGGGTTTGAAAAATATAAAAGTTAAAACCTAAGGCATCAGGGAGGCACCTCTGGGTGCCGTGCCCAGCTCTGGCTCCTCAGCACAGCAGGGCCAGGGAGCTCCTGGAGCGGGGCCAGCGGAGGCTGCGGGGCCGAGGAAGGGCCTGGAGCATCTCGGGGCCCAGGCCAGGCTGAGGGAGCCGGGGCTGCTCAGGCTGGAGAGGAGCCCCAGCGAGAGGGGCCCTCGGGCCGGGCTGGCCCCGGCTGCAGGGAGGGCTCAGGGCAGGGCCGGGCTCTGCTCCGGGGCCCAGCAGTGGCACCAGAGCCACGGGCAGGGCCTGAGCCCAGCGATTCCTGCACAGGAGGCAGAACTCCTGCCCTGGTCTAATCCTGACTTGAAGCAACCCTTTGGCTCAAGACCCTGCTCACTTTTTATCTACCACATCACAGCTCACATCAGAACCCTGACACAAGCTGCCTCCCGAGTTTCACATCTATTCAAGAGAAAAACTAACAACTAAGAAAGCAGTTTAGAAAGAATTCTCTTTTTCCTACCGTTTTCTCCCTCCCACGCCCGGCACGCGCCACTTTCGAGCTTTGCATTACCAAAATTAATGTTGATGTCATTGCATTACCAAAATTAACAGGCCCAGGCTCATGCAGGAACCTTCTAGGAGAGCCTGGAAAAAGGAAACGAAGATCCCACAGGAACCTATTGATCCAGTGGGATCTGTGCACAGTGTCCCGAAGTTGAGATTTTGGGAAAAAACCTGAAACCTTGGAGGGGCATTCAGAACTTGTTGACTCAGGATTTCTGTAAACTCAGAATCTACAGAGCAGGAGTGCACAGCAGCTCCAGGAGAAGCCAATCCTTCCATCCCAGAGAGTCTGTGGATTTGCCATCCCTGGAAGTGTCCAGTGCCAGGCTGGATGGCACTTGGAGCAACCTGGGAAAGCTCTAAGTGCAAAGGGGTTGAAATGAGATGATCTTTAAAATCCCTCCCAACCCAAACCAATCCATGAGTCCGTGATTCCACGATCCCTTCCTGACTTTCTGCAGCATTTGGATAGGGATAATAAAGCTCCAGGAATCAGGATGAAAAAGGAATTCCAGGTGCCAGGCACAGAACCAGGATTTCTTTGGGCCACCTGTATCCATCCGATCCCAACCAAAGTGGGAAGACACCAGCGAGGGAAAGGACAGTAATTTAATAACCCGGTGGGATGAACAATGGGGGATTTACTTCAAACACCAAGCTTCAAAAAAAAACTCTGGAAAAATGCCAGCGGATTATTCTGGGAGCACAACCTCGGGGTGTTTTCTTTATTCCTTTATTTTAACTCACGGGCAAAGGCAGCTCCAAACACCTGTGCCTCAAATATCAGCAGCTGGGCCTCAGGTTTCCATCACCAAACCATTCCCTAAATCCTGGCAGCTCCAGCTGGTCGGGAATATGCCCCATTCCAGCTGGAAAATGCAGCACCCAGTGGAAACAAAGGACAGCAGAGAAAAAGTGGTTTTCCTATTCAAGGGCTAAATCAGACACACAACAAAAAACTTCTTCCCCTTCCTGATTTTCTCACCCTCTTTTCTGTACCGAATTCTAGTAAAACAATATTTTAAATGGATTTTTTTTCCAGGCAAATCTTTAATCCTCTCGGTTATTTTATTTTTTGCCTTCGTTTTATGGTAACTCAAATCAGGTTGCTCTCCAGCTGCAGAAATGCAAACCAGCAGCAAAATTTGCAGCCTAAGTCATGCACTAGAAATGTTTGGGGGAATTTGTTGGTGGCCAATGTTGCAAAGAGCAGCATTTCCTCCAAACCTCAATCACAGGGTAGTTTGTTTTCTCACCGAAGAAAAAAGCAGTGAGGGAAACTTTGCTGCAGGTAATTGCATCCTAAAATAGGCCAGCTCATGTTTTTCTATAGGTTATTTATTTAATTTCTCATTCTTCTTTGAACTGGAGTTTCAAATAAGAGAGGCCTTAATTTTCTACAGAAAAAAAAAAAATTAAAAAATCCATCAATTCCTTGAAATATTGAAATTATTCACCTTAATATGTGAGGGGTTTCAGCCAGAAAACAAGTGAAGGAACAGGGAAAAGATTTTCCTTGGAAATGAATTGAAATCTGATCCAAAATTTCTGTTAAATCAAGTTTTGGGATTTTTTTTTTTGACCAGAACCTCTGTGTGAGGAAGTTGTATAAACCTGAAGCTTCCAAGGCTGACCTCATGCCCAGCCTGGTCCCACACCCGATCCCCTCAGACATTGGGATCTGGAGCATCTCCTGATCCCTCTGCCTGGAATGGGCTTCTCCAAAGGCTGAAAATGAGCAGATGAAAAACCTCCAACTGCTTCTGTTTAAAAAGTGCTTTTGCTCTCCAGCTGGGGTGGTTTAGTCAAAACAGGAACACCCCAAAAACCCTCAGCAGCTGCTTTTCCCTCTCCACAAGGATCGGGAATGTGAGCAAAACTTGGAGCTGTCACAGGGGAGAGGGACTGGGAGGGGGCTGCCCCGATAAGCCTGGGAAAAGGAGCCAACCCACCCGAGGGCAGCTGGAACTGGGACCTCTGACCCACACAGAGGCGTTTTTTATTCAGCACATCCTCAGAATGGGGCAAAACAGGGGAGAAGGGCCATGAATGAACCTGTTAGAGCAAATCCAGAGGAGGCACCAGGATGAGCAGAGGGATGGAGCAGCTCTGCTGGGAGGAAAGGCTGGGAGAGCTGGGATTGTTCAGCCTGGAGAGGAGAAGCTCTGGGGTGAGCTCAGGGTGGCCTTGCAGGGCCTGAAGGAGCTGCAGGAAACCTGGAGAGAGACAATTTCCAAGGGCTGGAGGGCCAGGACACAGGGAATGGCTTCCCAGTGCCAGAGGGCAGGGCTGGGTGGGATATTGGGAAGGAATTGTTCCCTGGGAGGGTGGGCAGGCCCTGGCACAGGGTGCCCAGAGCAGCTGTGGCTGCCCCTGGATCCCTGGCAGTGCCCAAGGCCAGGCTGGACACTGGGGCTGGGAGCAGCCTGGGACAGTGGAAGGTGTCCCTGCCATGGCAGGGGTGGAATGGGATGAGTTTTAATATCCCTTCCAACCTAAACCATTCCATGATTCCATGAAGCTGCTCCAAAGCAAAAAGCAGATGTCAAAATGAACTGCTGACCTGGACCATCACCATTTTCTGCAGGACAAGAGTCATCCCAGGTCTCATCCAAAGCCATCAGCCAGGTCTTTCCAGTGGTTTCCTGGACTCTTGGATCAGATTCCATGTACACAAAATACTGGGTTGCTTTAATTGCCCCGGTAAAACGTGACCCTGAATAATCTTTCCTTGCCTAGAAATCAGTTTAATGACACAAATTCACCCCACAGGAGAACCTGAAAATACCTCTTCATGTTGGTAATGTCTTGTTATTCCAAATGGGATTTATTGACTCATGGAATATCCTGAGTGGGAATAAAGCCACAAGAATCATCCAATCCCAGCCCTGGCCCTGCCCAGACCCCCACCAGCCCCAGCCTGGGCATCCCTGGCAGCGGTGCCCAAAGGCTCCTGGAGCTCTGGCAGCCTCGGGGCCGTGCCCATTCCCTGGAGAACTGCTGACAAAAACGACTATTTCTATTGCAATCCCTATTAGAGGAAAAGAAAACCACCCCAGTATTAAAACTCCTGATTGTTACTCTAAAATCTCACTTTTAAACCCCAAAAGTTTATCCTGTCTCTGGTTTTTAACCTTGAAGGCCGTTCACATTTAGTTTCCAGGCACAGTGTACATGAAACCCTGCTTCATTTAGAAAATTAAATCATCTCCTCCAGTGTAGCAAGGGACAGGCAGAAGAAGTTCATGTTCCTATGTGAGACCTGACTCTTGGTTTCGATGTGCAAAGTTTTTTTTATGCTCGGCGTGAAGAATGTGTGGGTGTTTAGCCCCATCCATCGTCACTTTCACAGGTTTGGTAAAGAGAGAACTGGTGCAGACGGAGGGGTCTTGTTCCTCTCGGAGGTGGCCGAAAGGATAGAAAATGGTTTCTAAATTTCTTGCAAAGGGTTTGGAACAATGTAACCACCACAGATTGCAGCAAGTGATTCACCAACACTCACAAGCACAGACTCAGGATGGTTTGGGTTGGAAGGGACTTTAAAAATCACCTTATTCCACCTTATTCCTGCCATGGGCAGAGACACCTTCCACTGTCCCAGGCTGCTCCCAGCCCCAGTGTCCAGCCTGGCCTTGGGCACTGCCAGGGATCCAGGGGCAGCCACAGCTGCTCTGGGAATTTCATTCCAGTGCCTCCCCACCCTCACAGGGAAGAATTTCTCCCTAATATTTAATTGAAACCTCTCTCCTTTAGTTCAAAACCTTGTTAATGAAATCTTAGCTTGAGTGTATCTTCCAGATATGAATTCTGTTCCACCTGACTCATACAAACCCCAGAGCTCATTTACGTGGAGGTCCTGAAAACCAGAAGTGTTTTACAGAAGTCTGATATTATCTGGTAACTGAATTCTAAAATACAAAGCCCTGCCCATGAAGTGGGTGGAGCCCTGCTCTCAAATCCGTGGCTCTCTGTGTGATGAGCACTGGAGTCTCCCCTGGTCTTTCACAGAATCTCAGAATCATCAAGAAGGACCTTCATGCTCAGCCAGTGCCACCCCAGCAGCACCAGCATCACCCCAAACCCTGTCCCCAAGGGCCACATCCAGACTCCTCCTGAGCACTCCCACAGACAGTGACTCCACCACTCCCTGGGCAGCTCATCCCAAGGCCTGACCACTCTGGGAGGGAAAAATTGTTCCCAATCTCCGACCTGAGCCTCCCCTGGTGCAATTTGAGGCCNCCAGGCACCCCTGGCACACATCTGGATGAGCTGTGGTGGTGACCAAGGGCAGGAGATGAACCCCGGGGCTTTCACTACTGATACTGAACAGCCAGGGCAGATTTAAGGTAGCACTGCTTCCAAACATTCCTGCAGCCACATTTCCCCTTTCTTCGGGGAATGAAAAGACATCCCAGAACCAATTCTTAGGAAAATCCTGGATCCCCCCCAGACAGGGACAAAGTGGCCATCAACTGGTTCTGGGGCAGAGGAGGCTCAGGGGGACCTCACTGCTCTGCCCAACTCCCTGACAGGAGGGGCAGTGAGGGGGGGTCGGGCTCTGCTGCCGTGTCCCAAGGGACAGGAGGAGAGGAAATGGCCTCAAATTGCACCAGGGGAGGCTCAGGTCGGAGATTGGGAACAATTTTTCCCTCCCAGAGAGGTCAGGCCTTGGGATGAGCTGCCCAGGGAGTGGTGGAGTCACTGTCTGTGGGAGTGCTCAGGAGGAGCCTGGATGTGGCCCTTGGGGACAGGGTTTGGGGTGATGCTGGTGCTGCTGGGGTGGCACTGGGCGATCCTGAAGGGCTCTTCCAACCCTGATAATTCCACGATTCTGCAGCTCTGTGAAACCCATGTCTGGCTGTGGTGGATGCCATAAAACCACATAGAAACTGAACTTCTGAGAGCTGCAGGTGGTGCTGGGGCTTTGAAGGTCCGGGACATTTGTCACAAAGGACACACACGCTGTGCTTCACCCTGAACCTGCCAGGGATTTCCCAAACGCTCCTTTCTCTTTTAAACACCACAAAAAGCCGCTGGAAGGGCTGGGTCAGAGCTTCTGAGCTGCTGATTTGATGAGGGTGGCAAGGCTTGCCCTAAGTACAGCAGCTTGAAATGTTTATAGCAAATCACATAAAACCTGTCAGGTTTCAGGTTTCCGTCCAGCGCATTCACAGAAAGATTCCTAAGACATAAACCTTTCAACCTGCAGACAAAACCCAACCTAAACGCAGCTTCTGGGCTTTCAAAAGCACAGCTTCAGTGTGAAAGCAGATGAGAGAAAACACCCTGCAAGACAAAATATTCATGAAGCATAAGAAAAAAAACCCAAGTCTGTCTTCGACTGCTTATGGGGTTCACTGGAATCAGAAGCTCAAACTAAAAACTTCAGGTTGGAAACAAAAATGCCCAGACTGATCAAAGCCAGAGAAAAATGTTCTCACAGATCTTCACGAAATGAAACTGCCCAGTTTGACTGAGTTTCACTCGCAGGCAGAAGTGGGGAATCCTCCAGACGACATCAAGGATGAACTGGAAACTCTCCCAGGTGACAACTCCTCTCACTCTCTCCTTCCTGGCTTCACACTCAGTCCTTCTATGGCCTTTTCTTCTTCTATTTCAATGGTTTGAACAAATCTTTATAGAAAGTTTGATGTTTTGGACTAAAACGTTTCATTTTACAGGACTAAAACTAAAGCTTAGTTTTAGTTTTACTATTAAATTTAAGCTGGTTGTAAAGCCAGGCTTTGGCTGGGATCTCAGTGAAAGAAAAGCCATTTATTTTTAAAATTACAGTGGGAATCTGCTTTCCACTGGCAGGAGTGACATGCCTGAGGACATTCTGGTGTGTGCACAGGCTTCACCCACAACCTGCAGCCCCCTGTGGCTGCTCTGATGCTTCGGCCACCACCACTGCTGTCACCTCCACCGGTGCCACCCCACAGAGCTCAGAGCCGCCCTTCAGAGAGGAGACACCGCTCCACAGTTTGGGAAGCTGACTCAAGTTTACACAAATATTACCCGGCCTCTCCAGAGCAGAGGCAAGGAGGGAGGGCAATGTTTTCTTGTCCTCTGGGCCCAGTGAGTCAGCCAGGCTGTGGCCTGTCCCTCTCCAGGGCCAATCCCAGATGTCCTGGAGGAAGCCACAAATCATCTGGCAGATGACAGAGCTGCTTACAGGGGATCTTTCTTGCCCAGCTTCAACAGGGTTTGGTTTGTGCTCTGAAATAGGGCAGGGAAAGGCAAAGGGAGAACTTAACCCTTCCAAAGCTTTTTTTTTTTTTTTTTCTCTAAACCTGGCTGGTATTGATTAAGAAATTGTTGATGATCTTAAAGGGCTTTTCCAACCTAAACAGTTCTATGATGCTCTGTTAGGTATAGACAGATCCAGGTGTTTTTAGGATTCTGCTGAAGCCTTGGATTCAGTGGTGTTTTATGGCAATGAAACCTCCCCTGGTGCAGTTTAATGCCCACTCTGCCTTTCAGCCTTGTTCTCCATTCCTGCCTGGCCCTCTGGGAATCCCTCCGGATGTGCAGCAGAAACCCCTGGAAGCCAGCAGGTACCATTTGCACGTGGCAGGCTGTCAAAGGCAGATATTTCTCCTCTTTTGGGATAACCTACAGAGAAATCTGCTGTTTCCTTAGGGTTGTTTCTCCTCGGCTTTCCAAAGCCAGCACAGCTGTTCCTAAATCCAACAGCAGTAATTTCCTTGCCACTCTTGGTTTAGGTACAGACTCTCCCCTCTCAAATAACAGCATGATTGAGGCACTCGTTCTTTATTCTGAAGTCAAGTTTCATAAATTACTTTCATAAACTTGCCACCACCACTGGCCTTCACATGCATTTCAAGATAAGCAGCCTGTTCTTTTGGGGTCATGCCTCAGCAGTCAAACTAAATCATGATTATCTGCTGGTCATGAAAAAAAAATGCAGTTTATTTTCTATTTTTACTGCATCCCCTGGCAGCCTCGGGGAGATACTTTCATTTTCCACCAGCGAGCAGCCTCAGACCTGAGGTAAAACACCCAACAATCTCTAATTAATGGCCGAGTGATAAAGGGCAAAGGCAAAACCATCTGAGGGATGTGCAGGGCAGACAGAACCTAAACCCTTTTTAGACTCAGCACAACACATCCCTGGGCTGAGCGTGGCTGCTCAAACACTCAGTGAAATATTTTGGCGCAGGAGAAAATCTCTTGATCTCACCAGAGCAGCGTGTTCAGCCCTGTCAGACTTTTTACTTCCTGCGTTCAGGCCTCGCAACGTTTCTCAAGGCTTTTAAGTGAAAAAAGAGCTCAGGCTGTGTAAATCAGACATTGTGCAAGGTTTTTCTACTTGTAAGCCAAGGTTTTTATGAGCTTTAGTTCAATTTCCTATTCACAAGCTGCAGTCAGTGGTTTATAATGCCGACACAAATTAACTCTTTGGTATGGGGCAGGCAGCCTGAGAAAGGCCTGAAAAATTCTCTCTGCCAGGAGAGTGACAAGGACAAGTGACAAGGGAATTTATGCTACTGGAAAAAAGAGAATCCCAGACTGGTTTGGGTTGGGAGGAGCTTCAAAGCCCATCCAGTGCCACCACTGGCCTGCCATGGGCAGGGACACCTTCCACTGTCCCAGGCTGCTCCAAGCCCCAGTGTCCAACCTGGCCTTGGGCACTGCCAGGGATGAGGAATCCACAGGGAGGTGATGGGAGGGAGCCCCTGATCATTTCAGCCTCCACTCCCACCCAGCACCAGGGACTTGGAGACTTTTCCAATGTGAATCCCACCACAAGGAAAGTCAGAGTCACCAATTTTCAATGAGACGCAGAGTGCTTAGGGACAAGTGTCCCTGAATCCAGGCAGGGAGGACCTTCAGAGCAGGAACAGCTTCTCCATTAAATCATCACAAGCCCTTCAGGACCATCCAGTGCCACCCCAGCAGCACCAGCATCACCCCAAACCCTGTCCCCAAGG
>VZRO01008089.1:0-43175 GCA_013397915.1 Daphoenositta chrysoptera
GGCGATGGGCCAGTGTTAAACCATGAAATCACTCAATTTTGATCTGGATTTTTACTGGTGGTTAAAACTATGAGTAATGAAATCTAATTCATACATTCTCTGCCTTAAAGATATATACATTTCCATAGGCAAAGGTCAGTCTATGATCTCAGGAAACACACAACTGTTTATTTTTAAGATCTGATTGGAAGAGCAACTTGGGAGATTAATGTGGGCAAATACTCTGACCTCTGAGCAAAATGTTTGTTTGTAGATCCACCAGCTCCGGTCCCAAGCAGTTTGACTTGACTGGCAAAAATTAACGCGAGGAAATTTTTCTGTCTTAACTTTGTGAAAATGGGAAGAAATATTAATGTCAGGCTGAAGAAGGAAATGAATAATGTATGCTGAAGTCAGTGAAAAGTCCAAACATAATTTGCTTGAGCTCAAAGACTTCTACATATGATATATTTTAACTGCTACATATGATATAAGGTATGCACAAGCACAACATACATGGTGACTGCAAGTAAAATCTTGTCAAGATATATTCCAGATAATAAATAATTGTCATTATAGGCACAGTTTCCAGTATTGCCAGTAAATAAGGCCACTTGACAGTTCAAGATATTTGCCAAGAATAAGATTAAGGGAAGATGAATATTAAAGACATAATCACACAGTCCTTTCTCTTGCAATAAAATACTTCCTGTGTTCTTACTTCCTCTGTCAGACTGTACGAATAAGTAGGTGGTTAGATTTTCTCCAAAGCAGGTTAGAACTGGAAATTTGTTTCTAGATAAGTACTTCAAATTAATACAAATATTCTATATTTATAAAAAATGGAAATATTTTTGCATTGTAATTGCTATAAACAACTTCAGATAGCAACAAAATCCAGAGAACATCTGTTATATATACCCATATAAACAGACAGGAGATTTTTAAATATTTAAATTTGTAAATATTTATATTTTAGGTTTGGCATTTGTTATAAGAATTTTTGAAACCTTTACAGTAAATTTCCTGTAATATAATTAAATTTTCTATGGATTTTCTGTGGTCCAAATTACGCACGATTTTTCTTCTATTTTGTTGCCATTGTAATATATCTTTGTAACATATAATTGTAACATATCTGTCAAACTTGGCATCTCTGCACAGGAAAAAATTCAGAATGAACCCATCAGCAAATTTTTCTACTGATGAGATAGATATATGTTGACAATGTCTATACTTGCTGCATAGACAAACATTGAAAGAATTTGCAAGGCGAATGCTCAGGAGAGGGAGAACACCAAAATAAAAGTTACACAACCAACCTTAGGTTTGTTCTTTGTGTTTTATAGATAAAACAGAGCCCTGTGTACCACCTTTGTGATAAATGGCTGCATTTATTCTCTTTGTGCACTGTTCCTTGCATAAGTCCTCCTTGGATTTCAAATGTTTATTTTTTTTTTTCTGTTATAATGATTAGTAAAGATATCACAGAAAACTAGACCTCATACAAAGGTCAGGTAGGTTATGTTAAACATCTCCTCCCAGCCTGATGTATTAAGCATATGTTCTTCAGAGAAAGTCCTTAATTCGGGAAAACATTTTTATATAGAAATATTTAAATGACACTTTGTTTCTAAAAAGGCATCTGTGTTCTTGTATGGTGAAACACTTGCTTAACAGCTTTCCTAAACTGGGGCTTAGGTTGAATATTTAAGTTTATTTATCTTGGTTCTATTACTCTGACCTTCATAACTTGGAGAAAGGGAGTAGGTTTGTCCCTGAAAAGGTGCTGAACTACTGAAATATTTATCTAATTGCCCTGTTTGTATACGCAAATCCAAACTTGGAGGTTTACATAATAATGTGTTCCCAAAGGGCAAGCATTTAATAATATAAACCTATCTGTACTGAGAAGTGGGAAGTACATCCATATTTATTCGTAGAAAAGCTTTCATAAAATCTTCAGAAATTCATGGGATTAGTGGCAGTGAGGACAGTGAGTGAGCCAAGTTTCAGGGTGTCTGAGAAAGTTAGGCTCCTCAAAAAAAGGGCAGCTGAGGATAACAGGTTGTCTGATGGAGATGGTATTCTTATTAAGTTAATAGGTTTTGTGCTAAAACAAAATCTGCATTAAAGTCATCAATTTTGTAAACAGGCTGTCAACAACAGTTTTTATGTATTCATATTATGTTTTGGGTTATTATTCTTAGTACAACTAATGCCAACTTGCGTTACATTTGATTGTGGAATGCTAAACACATCGCAGTGATAGCACATATAGGGATTCATATAGTTTTCACCTCTATAGGGCTTATAAGCATTTTGTGTACCATAAATACACATTTAGCTCTTCCATATGCTTTAAAAAGTCTCATAATAGCAGGAGGTAAGCAGCACTGGAAATGCTGCATCTTGTATTACAAATCAGAGGATGATACAGGAAAAGGATGGCAAGATAGTCATTGCAGCAGATGAGAAATGAGAGTTTGCAATCTCCATGCCATTAAACAGGACAGTTAGAGTCAGACCTGGTCTCTTTTCTACATTTCTGGTTATTTGTGCCTGGCACCTGGGTGGGAACTTTTCACTTCTGTTGCATTATCATCATTATGTATCAGGGAGATGAATTAATCAGAGTTGCTTCAAACAGCACAGCAGTGATACTTACTTCGGTAACTGAAGGATGACAAAGGAAGTGAAAGAAGAGGGAATTTCTTCAGCCTTGCTCATGAGCCAAACTTACCCCTGAGGATGGAGCCATTGATTCTGACACGAGACATGTTTGCACCTGTATTTTGATGGCTCCTCCTCACAGAAGACTTGATTTAGGCCCTGCACAATGAATTCTTGAGGGGTGAAATGGAGCAAGAAGTAGGTCTTTGTCATTGGTGGGCTGTTCAAGAACCAATTCTGACTGGTAGCATGAAAATAACACCTCCCTTAAAACATCCTGTGGGTCACAGATCGCAGTGGCTTCTTAGAGCAGCGTCATTTCACAGTGAGTTGTTCTGTTTTGCTGGAATTTTATAGTTAGTCATTGCCTTCAATGACCCTTGAAAGCATCTGCTCGGGGCAGCCAAGGGGGCCATTACAGGGCCAAAAGCAAAAAACAATGAACACGAAGAAAGCTCCCTGGAGAAGACAGATGCAAGGGAAGCACCAATAAACTCCTGGCTGCACAACTATCTCTGCTTCCTGGAAAGAAATTACTTGCATCATTTTTCCTGGAGCTGGAACGACCTGCCCTCTGTTGTTGGTGTAGTCATAGAGGCTGGTGGGAGTGGGATGAGGCTTCATGGCCATAAGCAACTGTCAGCAATAGTGTCTTGTAAGGAAATTTCTCTCCTGCTACAACTGGAAGGGAAAGAGTAACTGAGCCACAACCAAAAAGCCTGCAGGGTACTTTACAGTGTTTATGTCATTGCAGACACTTTTAGGTGGAGTTTAATACTGTTTTTGTGCAAGCATAGGTAGTTGTGCAAAGACTTCTCTTGTCACCCATTACACCTTGTGCATAATTGTCTTTGTTTCTGTGCATGCATTTAGGAACGGGCCAGTGTAAATGGTAGATAAAACCGAGGAGGTGCAAAGGAAAAAGAGAATCCTGTGGTATAAGGATGGTCCATAGCCTATGCCTATGTCAAGTCTGGAAATAAGTGTAGCAAGTGTAATATGCTCAAATGACTCTGAGTCTTGAGGTAGTACTTTCCCTGCACAGAATTAAGTGCAATCCCTACCTCAGTGATATTCTCCTTTGAAGTGATACTATGGTGCCTATTAATTCTAACTCTTCTGATCAAACTAGAATGTTTTGTTCAGTGTTTTTAGATGAAACCCTGAAGTGGTCCTCCTGTTGAAAATTTTTGCTATGTGCTCTTTTTCTCCCCATGTAGGAAGATTTTTTGATTCCTCTTGCCTGTTTTGGAGGAGGAGAATTCCTTCCAAGTCTTCCAGCAGCTTTCTCACATATACAGAATACAGAATAAATAGGTGCCTCTTTAATGTCTCCTAAAGAAAGGATCCTGTAAGTTAGTAGCTTTGGAAATGTTGTAGATTTGTGCTAATGTTAAATTACACTGCACTTGAAAACCTAATACATGAATTGAAATTGAAATTTAGTTCCTTTTCTAGAAACTGAGAAGCTCTTTTGATAGAATATGCAAGCCAGTATAGTAACATAAAGGGACTGATGGCATATACATCTATAGACAACTCACAAGAGGGGTCAGAGAAAGCTGGCACAGAAAGGTCTACTTAGAGGTTAACTTTGTCACACTTAATGGTAACACTTCTGTGACCCAAAATGCAGAAAGATCATCCTGTGTTTTCTGCCCAGAGAAATCCTGCCTGGTAAATCTGTTGTGCCTGTGTTATAAAGCACATGTTTTCAGGAAAAAGCAAATGAGATGTAGCTCTTCTTCTATCCATATCTCTGAGAAAAAAGCAGATTAGTAAGCTGATGGGGGCAAAAATCTGTCTTTCCATCAGTATCTTTTCTCTAATAAATAGTTTGTTTGCTACTGCATTGACATACACTCGGCTCTGTTATTAATGAGCTTAACTCCACTGATTATGCTTTGTTGTGGAAATTTCTGTAATACAGAGACCTCTCTGGCTCTGCTGGCCTGGGTTCATTAGTACATAATATTGTGAAGTGTAGCCCTCCCACCTTTAAGACTGACCTACCGAGGATCTTGCTCCAAATTCCTGGCTCAAGACTGGTTTCTGTGATGATGCACCTGCTCACACTAGAAATAAAACTGATGCTCTCTATCCACTTGGTATGACAAAGGATACAATAATTACAACAGCTCTAACTCTGCTTTGTGCTGGTTTGTTAAATGTGATAAATTGATATAAAAATCCCTTTTAATGTGAATACACAGTAGAAGAAAACCAATTAATTAGAACTTGGATTAACTGAGCATCAGTGTTTGTTGTGGAAGTGGTCCCTGCTGCTATGTAGAAAGCCTCAGCCCTCAAGAGTCTGTGACTAAAGGACACCAGACTGAATCACTTAAGTAGTCGTGCTGTCAGTAAACATTAATGAAGTTTGCTTTTGCATACTAATAATAGACACTCTGGTCTCTATCGTGTGAATCTTTATTATCCTCTATCTAAGAATGCAAACCAGCTGCAAAAATATTAGTAGTAGGAAGGGATGAGCATAACAGTTATTGCTGTCCATCTGTGCATGAATTATCTGGTTTATCAGATCTACTGAGATGCCCTTGGCACGCAAACACTGGTTCAGTCAGCTGATATCCGTGGTGCCTCAAATGCAATGTAATTGCTATGAAACTCAAGAGAAAGGAGGATTAGTTTGTACAGCAGTCTTGTTCTCTTTGATCTGATTCATAACTGCATTTGAAAGGTGTTCAAAATATGCAAGTATCAGGTTACCTCCCCAGAGTCCAGCACTGACTGTGGTGGATCCCTGCACAGTGTGCAGGTGGATATTTCTGCCATCTGCTTTGGACCTGAGCTTGTGTGCAGTGAAGAGGACTGAAGTTAGAAACCCAAAGCTTTAAGTCTTAGCTCAGAACTGTAACTGTGTGTATGAGAAGGAAATTAAATTGCCTAAACTGACAATAATATTCTTTCTAAAGAATATCCTTTTACCAGAAAGCATGCAGTCAAAGTCTGTATCTGAGGTGTCTTGGCATGAGAGGATCCATGCAGGGACTGGAAACTTTTGTTTGAAAGCTGAATCTATTGTTTGATTGTAGAAGTGAAACCTTTCTGCAATACGACTTGAGGCTCCGTTAAAAAGCAGCTCTGTGGCTACTGCTGCAATTCCTTACCTCTTTCTTTTCCAGCCTGACTGTTGCTTTGCTTTTGTGGCTATTAGCTGTATTCCTGCCCTGCAGATTTTCCATTTCTTTTATGAATACGCTCTACTGATACAAACACATTAAGCTCTACACTGCTGAGTCAATGCTCGGGAAGTTTAGCTAGTGCAACTATATAGCATGATTAAAGCAATGTGACTTTCTGTCATTATTCTTTCCCTGAGACTCTTTTGCCTCAGATCCATGATCATTTGGTCTCACTAGAATCCTCCTGCTTTTACTACTTTTTAATTATTTTTCTTTTTATTTTCTCTGTGTACATTTCCCATTTCTGCCTTCTGTTTTCCTCCTTTTATTTTATCTCATAGACTTCTGGTTTTGCTTAACTTCACCTAGCTCCTTATTGTTTTCCATCTGTCTTTTTATTATCTTTTCTGGCATTATTATGCTGCTTCTCCCATATTTTTACAGGCTTCTTGAACGTGGAAATTGGACCATTTTGTTATTTGCCTATTCTTTGTCTTTTTTTTTTTTTTTTTTTTTTTTTTTTTTTTTTTTTTTTTTTAAGGTATCTACTCAAGGTAAATTGTGCAAAAAGTATACTTATTTAATTCCTGTTTCCTTTTGGGGAGGGAAGAGAAAAGATAATGTTGCTTTTACAAGTAATCTGTAACTCTGCCATTTTTTTTCTGTTTCTCACCTAAGTTTGAGAAAAAAGAAAATTTTGGACATTTGTCTGGTATTGTCTGTTCAACTCTTCATTTTATCATAGAATCACAGAATGGTTTGGGTTTAAAGGAATTTCAAGGACCATCCAGTTCCAACCTCCCTGCAATGGGCAGGGACACCTTCCACTCAAAGCCCCCTCCAACCTGGACTTGAACACTTCCAGGGATGGGGCATACAGAACTTCTCTGGGCAACTTGTTCCACTGTCTCACCACCTTCCTAGCAAAGAGTTTTTTGCTAATATCCAAACTAAACCTACTCTCTTTCTGTTTAAAGCCATTCTCCCTTGTCCTGTCACTATATAACCTTGCAAAAAATCCTTGGCACCCACATAGCACACATTTCTGTCCAAGAAATCCCAGATAGAAAGATGAGGATGCTGCACCTTACAAACCAGGGTGTCACACTATGACTACTGGGTGGCGGCAGGTGTAACACCATTAATCACGTTCCTGGCATTTTGCACTAAAAATTTGTCACACCTTTATTTTCATGTGCTTGTAACTTTCCTCCAAAGAGAGGTTTAAAAATTAGAAAATACATTTGTGTTACTACACATAAGGTTTAAACAATAAATGCAGAAGTGCTACCTTGTAAGATAGAAATTATCCCCATGGTACTTAAAATAAGAAAGCCTTTGTGTCTCATGATAGGACAAAATCAAAGAAGTTCCATCAGAAAACAATCTTAAGGATAGGCAAACAACACAACCACAGTCCTAGCAGAGGTTTGGGATGCCTATTAATTATAAATGCACTAATTAGGATATAATTAACAATGGGTTGTTTAATACCTAAGTGCTCCAAACCAGTGTGGTCCACAGCAGCATGAAAGTGTATTTTGACTATGATGGCAAGACACAATGTTTAAGCATTTTACAATGGTGTGCAAACAAGTTGAGCACTAAAGGGACAAAGAAAGGCTTATGCAGTAAGAGGGGAGGCATGGGAGAACACACAAGAAGAAATTCATGGAACCAAATTTCAAGCAAAACTGCATTAGCAGGAGTGAGTTGGTAATGAATAAACTTGTTCGGTTTTTTTTTTTAAAGTATACCTCTGGACTGTGTATAGATGCATATTTAGTTGCAATGCAAGGCAGCATATTGTGGTGGATCTAAAGGGTTTCTGTATTTCAAAGCTGAGACTAAAAGGAGAATCCTGGTACAGGGTCAAAGTGGCACTGGCACTGACAGCTGAGAAGTCTGACACTTGCTCTTCCTTGGCAGAGTTGCTTTCTTCAGAGAAAAACCTTTGATCTCCAGCATCTTCTTGGTCTTCTAAGTTTGGTTATTCTTGGAAGCCAAATGCCTACAGCAACATCTTGCTGAGATACAAGGAAGAGAAAATATTTGCCTTCCCTACCCATGGAGTTTTAGCAAGGAAGAAGAGATTTTTTTGTATTTGTTCCATTTTCTGTAACTCCTGAATTTCATGTGAATAGGTGCTAAAGGCCCTGGCTCCTACCTTCAAGTGTATCTTCTTTCCATAGGTACTGGTAGGAGCAATTTTGATTATAGCAATAAATCCAGGAGTTTATTGCTATCTGATACCCAGATAATTTCAGGGATTATAATAATTTCAGCACAGCAACAGCAAATGTTAGGAGGGCACAAGGAAGACATGGCCCCTGGGATTGTGGGGAAGTGGTGGTCACTGCACTCTGCCTGTGGTTTGGATCACAGGAAAAGCAGTCTGGAAGTGAGGTGGAAAGAAGCCCCATAATGCCAAAGAAGCTTATCAGAAATAACAAACTGGCACCTGTGCAAGGATTAAGGAGAGTTAGGCAAAAATGCTTCATCTCAGGTGGAGGAAAAGAAAGGCAGGAGAGGGGAGAAAAAAGGTGATTGTGGGAGTTTGTTCTGAATGACTCTTGGGTCTGTCAGGAAGGGACAGGATGTCTCTTCAGCTTGCCAGGGCAGGAAAGACAAAGGTAGGAAAGGTTTGGCCCCATTATGTAAAGGTTAACCACAGTCCCAAAGGCTTGTGCAGTGGCAAAGGTTTTATAAACCAGAAAAAAATTAGAATGAGAAGCACAGATAACCCCACTTTGGTGGTTCTTGCATTCCCTTTGGAAACATTTGTGTGCAGCGTTTGACATCAGAATACAAACCTTTTAAAAGTTTTCACTAATTCATTCCAAAGAGGCATTCATGGATTCACAGTATTAAATTAATAGTGTAGGATGTGTTGCAGCGATATGGTATTTGTGTACAAATATTCAGCAGCTATGATGAAAATTAATTCCATGATGAGATTAATCTAAATATTCATCTTTTTCAGTTGTGTTCAAAATGGAAAGCAAGAACACTTGAGAAGCAAAGTTAGATTAACTAGCAATGTATGAATATTCTGGGCTTGATTAACTGTTTTTAAGACTGCTGTTTTTCTACTGAAAAGAATCACCACAGCATTGTTCCTCTTATCTTATACTTTATAACAATGGTTGGCTGTCATGTATCTCCCTGCAGCCTGGGTTTTAAATTTGTATCTTATTCTCTCTTGACAGTATTTGTCTTTCTTGCCTCATTGGTTCCAGATAATTATTTATACCAATTTTACTTTTAGATTTTTGTAGCCTGGGCAGCTTTGCTTACAGGGATATTTTCCTGGTTTACCATACAGTTTCATAACCACCTGTCTCTTCTGTCGAGATCAGGTTCTTCAATAATTCTCCTGTATTGACAGTAAGAGGTAGCTCGTGGTGCTACCCTTCTACAGCCCACACTTCGGGGGGCTGCCAGTCTTGAGCCCCTTACACATCAGAAGTGGAAGGCATTTTTACTCTCCTGCCCCTGATGCCCTGTGGTGGAGCACAAACTCTTTTAGGCACTGTGACACTGAAGTTTTAGCACCACAGTTTTTATTTAAATTCTGTGTCAGGAAAGAAAGAAAGGAAGAGTTTGGTTCTTTATGGAAACGTTCCTATTACCACTTAAATGCTGCCATTGCTACTGCAAGAGCTATAGTTCTGATCATTTCTAATGCCTTAGTGACAAACATAGACAGCACTCAGGTCCCTATTATTCTCAGTCTGCACTGTAAGGATCGTTTAGACTAGAGAATAGATGTCCATCTCTGCACAATGGTCAGTTCTAAGAAATTCTAAACAAGTCAAAATAATCTCTCTGGGAATTTTCTAGCCAAGTTGGAAAGTGCCTAAGGAGTTGCCAGACCTACAGACGTAGCAAGAATCCAGCACATGAGGACAGAGATAACATTTCCAACAAGTTAATTTTACCCCTACCTCAAACATTTAAAGCATTTAACTTGAAAAAAAAAATTAAATCAAAACTTTGTTTTGCTTTCTCTTCCAAGAAAATGGCAAAATGGTATAGTGTCTTTTTTTTTTCTGACTGCTTCATACAGTTCCATATAACATTGACTGAAACAGTCATTTTAAGCCCATTGATTTGTAGCATAGTTTTGTAGAAATGGCAAAAACAAGAACAAAGTGATGAGTACATGTAGATATTTTCTATGAGATAAATGATTCAGACTAAATGTGACAATTTAATTCTCTAAGAAATTCCAAAGTGTCCTTTTCTCTTTTTCCTTTGTTCATTAGATTTGTTTTTTTTAATTTGAGAAAAGGTAAAAAAGTGGTTTTTTTTTTCTTTTTGAGTGAGGCTTGATCTTGGCAAACTGTGATTGCAGATGCTGGTAGAGAAAGGAGTCATGGATGGTGCTGGAGCCAGAATCAATCACCAGCAAAAATTGCAATTTTCACATGTCCCAGTTGCTGTTCAAGAGCAGAGAAGTAATACCTGTGGGAGACTGCTGCTTGGTCTTTCATCCAGTGCTGAGACAGCCAGTGGGCAAATACTTTAGACATGTTGCTTTTATAAAGGTGGTAAATCCTTGGCTCTATTAAAAATAATGGAAGTTTTTCCACCATATTTTAAAGTGCACAGATCTGTTTACTCTTCATGTCTGTGGTGGTACTGTCCTGCCTCCTCCCCCACCAACGCCTCTCTTTTAATTAGATAATTCTAGAATCTCACAGGACTGGCAGACTGTGGGGCTCGTGCTCCTGCCCTCTGTAGGTAGTGAATTCCCTCACAAAGTTGCTGTCTCCCTTGGAGATGGGAAAGCTCCCCAATACCCTGCCTTGCCTCACTCTTGGAGGCATCTGTGTCCCCCAGGGGAGGCTTTGTGCCCTCTGAGAGCTCAGATCAGAGAAGAGACATTTCAAGGTGGGACTATACAAGTGGCTGGGCTGGTACTATGACACTCTGCTGGTAAGTAAAAATCTTCTGCAGACATCTTGTCCAAAAAGTGTGTATGTATACGTATGTATATGTATATATGCAAAAAGTATGCACAGATATATGTATTTATGTTTATACCCACATATAAAATAGCTTTTATAACCTTTTCCAGGTGGAAGCCCTCCTTGCCCACATTTTATGCCATGGCTGCTGTTAGCATGGAATTCAGTAGCAGTTTGCATCAAAGCTGATTTACAGACAGCTGCCAAGTATGACTCTGTTGTGATATCCATACACTTGGATGTGTATGGACAATGACTGGAATATGTAGTGGATTAGTATGATTATTATTTTATTATTTGTGTGCTTATATTCTTGCATTATTTTTTTTAAAAGCCCTGAAGCATATGTTTCACAATCCCATTTACTCCCATTAGCACACAGACATACTCTGTTTCAAAATGACTTTTAAAACAGATGTGTTATCAAATCCATTTTAAAAATAGTTTGTATCTACCCCAGGGAGATCTGGAATCCTTTAAAGCCTACAGCAATTTACATTCAGAAAAAATGTTCAAGTCAAGCTTTATCAGCTCATACTGTGCACAGTTTGGTGTGTTCAGAGTGCATTGTGAAAAAATAAGAGCTTTGTGACTTGGAGCACTGTGAACATAGGGCTGATACAGTGTTTAGGATAAAAGAACAGGTTCTTTCTCTTCAATAAAAGGAACAAAATCAGTGTTTTGGACCTTGCCTCCTCTGCTTGATTAGAGGTGTTAATTATTTCAGCATAATCACTGTCTGTGTTCACAAAGTGTGCTCCCCTCAGGACTGCTGTGCTACCTCTTATCAGCCGCCTTTGAATGGCACCACTCAGCTCAGCTGTAGCTGTGCTTTGCAAAGCATGTCAGATGGGGTCAATAGATCTTTTCAGCTCCTACTTTACAGCCCTGTATCTGCCTGAGTGCTCTTTAGTTATTTATATGCTTTGGGTAACTGGGCATTTCAAGAGGAAAAGTCATTTTCCTTCTGCATGTTTTAGTCATACACTGTTCCAACCTTATCTTCAGTTAAGTTTTAGAGAACTCTTTTGGGATAAGAGCAGGAAAGTTTGTGCGGCCATCTGCAAACCCACTTATAAAGCTTCCCACTGCATTTCTGAAGTAATCCTAGATGTGTTCCGAAGGATCAAGCAAGGGTTTTGAACATCTAAGTCCTTGAGCTTCTTATGGGTGCAGCTACTTCTTGGCAACAGGGAACGTGTGTATTTCGTAAGGGGAGATTCTTCAGCCCTTAGAGTCAACAGACAGAGCTTGTGTGGTTCATAAGCTTAGCAGAGGGAGCAAAAGGAACAGAGGTGGTGGGAATTTTGAATCTGTATGATATCTTCAAGTGCTGCTAACTTCCTGATGACTTCTATCCATCTTCAAATCTACAAGATTTCACTCTCACTGTTTATCATGTCAAGCCATTGCTGACATTACCGTTCTTCAACATTGTTTTCTATATTTCCTCGTGCTGAGTAATTGCTCTTGTAGCTTTGTCCCCTTTGTCTATCTTTTCTGTAGAACTGAGTTATCCTGAGAGAATTCTTTGTTACCAGCAAAGTTATGTCCTGGAGTGGATATTATAGATTTATTTCATATCTGAAATTGCCTATCATTTTTTCATCTCAAGGAACAATCTCTTTTTTGGCAACATCTCCTTTGAACTAAGCTTTTGTGAATTTTCCTGCATCCCTTAAAAGAGAAAAAGAAAGTCTAATGTATTTCCTCCTATTCTGTCACCCTGAATTCTTGTACTGCCAGGTCATAATTCTAAAAGAAAAAAAATTATTGGGAAACTAAAAAAAAAATCTTAAATAGAAAATTTTAAATTAAGGGACCAGCACATCATTTGAATGCAGAGCAATGTATGAGCATTTCCATCAAGCTGAAACCCGATTCACGATTGGCCACACACTGTCAGAAATGTTCTCTGGTGCTCTCTTACTGCAGGTCCTATAATTCAGACCTCTTAACAGCTTCAGGAGCAAGCTGGAACTTTTTAAATAATAGTTTTCAAGAATGATAATTGCAGACCTGTCATGCAGTGGGGAATGTTGCAGAGAAATTCAGTGAAGAAGAGAGACCTGAGATTTTCAGGAAAAAGTCATTATTGCCTCTAAGGAAAGTTGAATTAGAAATAACTGTTCCATGATGTGTCAAGAGAGCAGCTGGAGATCAAGCACAATCTGTAGTTGAAATACTTGAAAGGTGGGCTGGAAGGCAGAAAAATGGCTTTTTTTGCATTTTCCTTTCCACAGTGTGTAAGATCTTTCAAAGACCAATGGATTTCTTATTTTTCCTTTTTTCGCTCTTTTTTCTTTTCTTTTTGGCATTCCACAATTTAGATCAGGTACCTGAAACAATAATGCTATCCAAAGACATAGTTAGCAACCAGGTCCCCTTACTCCACTTACCGCATTTACTGGCAAAACTCTTATTCATGTGGGGGTCATCATTATTTGGGCCTTTCGGAAGCCTTATCAACAAACTCAGAAGAAACTGAAACAATTCAGCAAAGCAAGAAACAAGAGGCAGTTAAAACCAGAAGTCATGAGCAATCACAGATACCTTTAGCATGGACATGAGCAGTGTTTTGTAGATAATATAGTCCAATCATCTCTGTTACAGAGGAGAAACAGCTGTAAGGGAAGGTGTCTGCAGCAGAAGAAACATAGCCTCCCTACCTTTTTTTACTAATTTAGGAAAACAGGAAAACAGATGTGAAAAGGGAGAAACTTTTTGAACTTCCTGACTCTGGAGGAGGAAATTACATCCTATGGTAGGAACAGATGTCCATCCACTTGCTGCTGACAGGGCTGAAGACTGGTCTGAGAGGGAACCTGTTTTCCTCCCTCCCTGAATGCAAAATCACTCTCCATTTGTTGCTGTTTTGGATTTTCTTTGTCTAGTTCTGCCTGCGCTTCCCCCATCCACCCCCAGCTCCCCGAAGCACAACAAACTTTCCTTCACTTGTAAATTTTGCTATGTATTTTCATCACTCTGTGTGGCAGTATTTTCATATCAGAGAACATCTTAGACTGCCTTGCCATTTCTCTGAGACTTGCCAAGTCTCCTCACTGACTTTTATCCCCTCTTTATTCCTTCCATCCCTGTCTGACTCCAGGCTGTTCTTTCACTTAGAAAAGAAAAGCCAGACACTATGTGAGACCCAAAGCCTGGGATGTCTCTGACTTGACTGTCATGCCTGTTAGTCAAACTTCAATAATTTCTTTGTTAGATCATCTTGTGACAGAGGATTTTTACTTAGCAGAATCAATTATCCAAATTATCACTGCACTATGTTTATGCTGCTTCATCTACTCCCAGTAATGCATCTAGACTATTCCTTAATTTTATGCTCTTCAAATAAAAGAAAAAAAAAGAATGCTGTAAAATGCAGAAGCCATGTAAAAATTTCCAATTTTCAGAGAGCGTTGGCTGTGTTTCTGTCTTTCAAGCCTGCACAAGTTCTGCTGACAGAGTAGTGATTTAGTGGATTGCAAAGAAGATGAGGAATTTCAAGGTGTTAAAGCAAAATAGTTTAAATCTTGCCTAACTGAAGACAAAGAAAAAGAAAGAATTTTTTTAAAACTTGTTTTTCATCAAGTAAGCTAACTTTTCTGTTTCCCCGAGCACACCATATCTTTCTGTGTAAATCACTTTGGAAGGTGGATGTGCCTATTCAGGTTCAGCAATTTCAGTGTCTCCATCATTCTGGTATCGATGACATCAGCTGATACCAGCAGTTTTAGTGTTGGAGAGCATTTAGGTACAAACTGCATCTTACTGGGGATATATGGAACTTTTCATACAGTCTGATTTCCCTAACTGAAAAATGCTTGAGACAGGAAATAAGAATCTGTCTTGAAGAGGCTGATCTTTATCCAAAGAATACAAATAGCATCTTAAATTTCCAACAACATCCTGAAGAAAGAAGCCTGATCCTGATGTAAATGCTAAGTAACTGATGATATCTTGCTGAACAGGGTTTCAACACAAAAAATTACAAGAAATAAACCCAAAATTATTAAAAATATTTGTTGCAAATTTATTCAGCTGCTTTTATTTCTGAGCAGATTATGATCCTGATATTTCAAAATTGCTGAAAAAAAAAAGTAGGGACAAACTCATGCTGGAAATGAATAAATGGTATTTGTCAGATTTCTGGGAGATGGCATGCACAGTTGCAGATGAAACAACAGATTATGTCACACAAGCAGGTGGGTAAAAACAAAGCCAAACCTGTGAAAATTTTGAAAGTGTTATAAAACCTCTCAATCAGTCAAAGAATTTTTCGAATGATAAGGTGTACATTAAGATCTGAAGTACATATATTCTCATAGACTGTTGGGCTATCATTCCCCTAAGCCACCAGCAAGTTACCTCTGTGAAGCTAAAATTCTGAAACTGGTATTTTTCCAGCTGTTGTTCAGCTCCATGGACAAACAGGACAACAGGACTTCTCTTATCAGACATTTCAAGGATAGGCATTCTGGAAATGCAGTGAGTTTTTTTTGCTTACTGGCTCAGTGCAACCAAAAAAAGGAAGACCAGGCAGAATCGAAGTGAGAACTTGTCGTGGTTTAACCCCAGCTGGCAACCAAGCCCCACTCAGCAACTCATTCGCTCCCCCATCAGCGGGATCAAGGAAATAATGGAAAGGGTAAAAGCCAGAAAACTCGTGGGTTTAGATAAAGACAATTTAATAGGGAAATCTGCATATTTAAGCAATGCAAAACAAGGAATTAATTCAGTGCATCCCATGGGCAGGCAGGTGTTCAGCCACCTCCAGGAGAGCAGGGCCCCATCACACAAAAGGGTTACTTGGGAAGACAAACACCATCTCTCCAAATATCCCCCTTTTCCTCCTTCTCCTCCCCTCTTTATATACTGAGCATGATGCAGTATGGTCTGGAACACCCCTTTGGTCTGTTGGGGTCAGCTGTCCTGGCTGTGTCTCCTCCCAGACCCCCAGGCACCCCCAACCTCCTCACCAGCACGGCAGAACAAAAACCCAGAAAAGGCCTTGGCCTTGTGGAAGCCTCGCTCAGCAATATCAAAATTGTCTCCAGATTATCAACCCTGTGTTCAGCACAAATCCAAAATACAGCACTATACTAGTCCCTGTGAAGAAAATTAACTCTATCCCAGCCAAAACTAGCACACAACTTCACTTTATATATAAAGTTTATATATATATATAAAACTTGGACTGAATGTTTACAACAAAAATATGGATGAACTTACCTTTTGCATGCCTCTTCTGATTCAAGCTTCTTTAAATTGCACACAGACATTTGTACTCTCTCTCAGCTGTAAGAAATGACCTTTCCTTGCCTTTATTAAGGAGATTTATGAAGCTACATATTGGATCTCTTTCTTTCTACTAGTCTTTTCCATTCCTTGTCCTGTTACCTACTGTATGACATCATACAATGTGGTATTTCAAAACAAAATTATTCCAGGTTAATTAAAATTTTTTTAAAGCATTGTTTTGAAACCCCATTATTAATAATTGCCTTAATTTTTATTCAAAACAACAAAGAACTAGTGATTAAGATTATGAAACAATGAAGTAATAAATGTAATTAGGTAAGGTCTGCATTTGGCCTGAATCAAAATAATAATAAAGAAATATTTTGCATCATAATGAGTCTTAGGCCTTTGGGCAACTATCTGTGACTAATACTATGTATAGATTTTCCTTTTATTCCTCTTTGTTTTGTCTGCCTCACAGTAATTTGCAGTTGCAGGGGAGCTACCTAATCATGGCCTCAATTTCTGCTTCGGTAAAATAGGGGGTATATTACCATGCTTAGTCCATTTTTGTACATGATGAATGATGAGTCAAGACCTTTAGGATCATTGAGTTTGCTAGTTCTTGAATAGAGAATATGGGTTTTTTTCCTGAGTTTTTCAAGAGGAAATTTAGTGCTGGGAGAAACTTCTGCTGTAACACAGACCTCCCTCACCTAAGCACAGGTGGAACAAGTTGCTGTCTTTCCCTTTCTTCTATTTCCTTTCCTTTTTGTCAAACACGGGCTTGCTGGGCACCTAGAACACAAGCAGCAGATCCTGCTGGGGCAAGCCTGGGAAGATGTTTCTTTTGGCTACTTATTGGCAGACATTGTGTGAGTGGTAAAGGAAGATTCTTTTTGTTTCATTACTGCAGTGATATGAGAAAAAGAAAAGGCAGAGCAGGCATGCAGTGCCTGAGCTGAAGAAGACAAGAAATTTTGCTGGCTATGCAGGGAATCTTGCACTCCTGAGCCCCAGCTGGTGAGCAGGGGGCCCTTGTGATGCCATCTAATCACTCAGCAGCCAACATACACGAGAAGGGAGTCACAGAATCATTTAGGTCGGAAAAGACCTTTAGGATCATTGAGTCCACTCATAAACCCCGCACTGCCCAGTCCACTACTAAACCATCTCCCCACATGCCACAGCTACACGTCTTCTAAATATCTTCTGATGTAGTGACTCAAGCACTTCCCTGGGAGGCTTGTTCGAATGCCTGACCACGGTTGCAGTGAAGAAACTTTTCCAAATATCCAACCTAAACCTCTCCTGGCACAATCTGAGGCCATTTCCTCTTGTCCTGTCTCTTGTTACTTGGGAGAAAAGACCAATACTTTCGTGCCCCTCTTCCTGCCCCTCCCTACAACCTGCAGATGGTTGTGGAGAGGGATGAAGTCACCCCTGAGCCTCGTTTTCTCCAGGCTGAACAACCCCAGCTCCCACAACCACTCTTCACAGGACTTGCTCTCCAGCCCCTTCACCAGCTCTGTTGTCCTTCTCTGGACTCACTCCAGCACCTCAATGTCCTTCCTGGAGTGAGGGGCCCAGAAGTGAATATGGGATTCAAGGTGTGAATACTAGAGCAGCAAGAATGACACCAAGTCTACAGGAAGCTCTGGCAAGTGCCCTAAGCTTCTGTGGATGTTTTGTATAAAGACTGATTGTCCTTCTGCAATGTTACAATTCATTTCCTTGTAATGGTATCATATTTAATTTTCATGTAAGAACCTTAAACATTTCATCTGGACCTAGTAATGCAACAGGTTCCTTGGCTAGCATGAAATTAAGCTGTAGTGCCTGTTTTAGAATCAGTCTATTTTTTGTCTGTTTAATAATAAAGGGAGAATGAGCACAATTTTTGTGCCTGTATGAGGTGGTACCTAAATTTTAGGAGAAAAACTTAATGCACTGGATCTGACAGTCTGAGAGAGTGAGGCTACAGCAGCTCCATGCCCTCGGTCCAGCTGGGAGTGAAGCTGAAGTCCCAGTTAGCACACAGCACATATATGCATCATGATATACATGATATACATGCTGGCCACACAAATCACAGACAGACACACAGAACACTCACATGAGAACAGTAAGTTTTTCCTTGGTATAGCAGCAAGTGTTGTAGAGAGATAATATAACAAGTTTTGATTGTAAATTATTTAGAAATTACAACAGACTCCGAGGACAAGCAATTCAAAAACTATGAAAGCATCCTTACAATGAGATCTAAAAAATAACAGTTTATTTCAGCTGGAAATAAAGAATGCTGAGGAACAAAAATGTAGCTGTTTTCATAAATTATAGAACACCTAATCCTAAACCCCAATTCTCTCATCCTTCCACTTTGGTATTGTGTAGTTGTGGTCCTCAGTGGAGCTATATAATCAGTATTTATGCTTAACATACAGGAATAGCATTACAAGGCAGAACACAGAATCGTAAAAACAGAGCATTTTCAAAGCTCAGTAAATACTAAACAACTCTTTACACTCAGGCTATCGTTCATGTTTCTACAAACACTTAAGAACACTTTTATTTTTTTTCTAGTGGCAAGTGGTGCTTAATGGTGATGACTTGAAAGCATAGAATATAGATACTGTTTTCTAATATCTTTCTTTTTAGTAAATCTGTGTTCCATAGCAAATGCTTGTGACAAATGCTTTATCTTTGTTTTATTTGGAAAAGGAATAACACACTAAAAATAAAGTTTAAAACCATATGGGTCTGTAAGAAGCACGCCAGGAAAATTTATCAGTCCAGTAAGCTCCCTGTGTTCTAAAACTTTTGTCCACAACCTGGAAATGTGGAAGTGCTTGTTGGTGTCTTACACTTCAAGTGTGCTATATGTCTGTAAGTAATAGATATATACATAGCAATTTTTATAGATATAGATATATAGATAGCAATAGATACAGATAGTAATTTTTACAAGCCAAAACATTAAGGGGTAAGAAATGTCATACCTTTTTTTCTTTATTTTCCTTCTAGATGTATATTTCATCTCTTTCCTCAATGATCTAGGAAGATTAGATGCATGAAGCTATCAAAATACATTTGTTAGATGTAAGAAATCAAGAATTTAACAATTAGGATATCTCCTGAAATGCCAGAGGTTATATTTCCTATCTCAATCTGTCATTTGAAAGGTGGCTCTTTTTGTGGTGTTTCTGATTAAAATGCACCAATAAAAAGAAGTAGAAACTGACAGTTTTGTCACATATCTAGCAAGAGCAGCAGTATGTCTTTTGACTTTTCTCATGTGGTAAAACTTGATACCAGATTCACTCTTTCCAGTGTATAAGGATTTCCTTATGTATTGTGTATATTACAGGTCTAGCTTCTACATTTGACCTCTGAAAAGTGGTGATGCTCCTAGTACTTAGAGTATGGTTTTCTTGCATTGCTATTTTTCTTTAGGCACAGTAAGAGGAACTCAAAAGGTTTCTAGATGCATTTTTTGGTGTTGTGAATCTGAGGAAAAAACCAAGCTTTTTGGTGGTATTGTGTCTATATTCCTTCAGTTCTCAGGAAATGATATTACCTTGAAAACAACAAAGCCTTAAATTTTTTGTATAACATTAACTATATGTTGAAGAAAAAGCAATGAATCAATATCTAGTCTAATTTCTTAAAACTCTGAAAATAAAAGACCGTGTTTGTAATTCTGTAAATTCCCCCAGATTGTTGCCAGGAAAAGAAAATGTGCAGAGAAGATGATCTCATTTGGAAGTGACATCACAGAGATCAGAGGCACCGAATGGCTTTCATCTCTGCCTACAATTCACGTCTTTGAGAGACCACATATGTTCAAATAAAAGCATAGGCCAAATTAGGTTTGTGACAGCCGGGCTCCTGCAAATGTACATCATCTTCAAATACGCATTGGAGAAGAGAGTTTAAATTTGTCTTTGAATCCTAATCCTCTCAGGATAACATCAGAATTATCCAAACAGTGTCACAGCCTCTAGGTTAAGTAACAGCATCCAAACCTGAGTACATCTGTCAGTGGCAGATTGCAGCTAACACCATGCAATTGGCACCATGCAGCCAGAGACTGATTAGAAAGAGCCAAGTGATTTTGCTTTTAGTCTTTTCCTTTTGTTTGCTAATTAATTAATGTATACATTAAGTTGGGGGGAAAAAAAAGCATGGAAATTTACTGGTTTGCATTGAAATAACCTTTAATTGGGATTCATAACTTTTTCCATGTTTTTGTGTAGGTGTCTGCTGTAATTTCCCAGACAAGTAGCTAAATGTGATTATACATAACTTATTTCAATTCTGCAATAGCTCCCTGCAAGATTCTTCTTTAGTTTATAGATGAAATTTATTACTGGACATATTTTTCAACCTACTGAATTCTCCTTGACAGTTAAAAATATTGGATGTTTGCTATTTCAGAAGTCTTCTATTTAGCTAAAGCATTTGGAAGTTATCTACTGTCCTCCTACTTTGAGGCTTCCCTATGTCTAAACAAAGATTTCTCCTACACCTAAATCTGCCCATCAATGATCAGTTGCCATTTGGCAGACAACTAACTTCATGAGGAAAAAAAAAGCATAGTAGATGGGTATGGCTCTTTCTGCAGATGAAAAGAACCTTTTTAAATAGATGCAATAAAGATATCTGACTTTCTCCGTTACCTCTAATGATGAGGGTGTTTGTTCAAAGTAAATATGTACTATACAATAAATTAAATATATGATTTTCCTTATCTGAAAAGCTGGAGGCATCGTTCCTTCTAGTGGATGAACAAAGAGGAAAACCAGAAAAGTAATTAAATTCTGCCACATGTTAGTGCTCTCCTGCTTCCTTCCTTTGCCCTCTAAAAAAGACAACAAATAGGGGAAATGTTTCAAAGGGAGTTTGTCTCCTACTTCAGCGTGAAACCCATGTAGGAGACTGTATGTTGAACAGATTGCTTTTAGAAAACTAGTTTTACTTTTACTGCCATGTACTTGTATCTCTCCAAAAGCCAGAATTGAATTCAGTATCAGCTGGATGCACCTGTACCTGAGTCCACTCCGAGGTGCACCCTGCAGAGGTCACAGCACCGTGATGGGCAGGGGTGTGGAAGGACTGGAGCAGGATGGATGGAGGCAGCTCGTATTGGATGGAGTGGCTGGCAGTCCAGCCATACTCTGCTGTATGTTTTTGTACAACAGAGGAAGCCAACCCAATCTTTCAATCTAGGTCCAAATTAAGGGATTTGCAGTTATTTAGAAAGTAGAAGCACAGAAGATGATAGACTGGGTTTGCAAGAGCAGGAAGGTGTTTGGCTTGCCGTAGGTGATGGCCAAGGTGAAAACCTGAGAGAGAAAATTATATTCTGCAAAGCAGAAATGTGGTTTGAAAGACAAAAGTGTTTGAAATTTGCCCCAAAATATAATAACTGCACTTCTCATGCTGTTTGTAAGCCTTAGTCCTGAGCTGCAGACTTTGAGTTGTGCTCTGTTTGGCATGGTGGTGAGGGGCTGGACGAGCTCTCAGAAGAGCAGTGCTTACGGGCAGGCACAGGGCTGCCACTGAGCTGCTTGGATGGGTATCTGGAGGCCAGTGGTAAAGCTGTGAAGGAGACACATGCCATCCAGGCAGAACTCCAGTAGGGCTCTTGCAAGCCATCCAGGTGTGTTTTCCAGAAGCCTCAGGGATGTCACTGCCCTGATAGACCTTTTCAGAGCCTTTGACCAAACACTGCAACCATTCACCCCATCCACCCTCAACCTTTCAGGACGTGTCTGCTGTAGGACTCTCTTGCAGAGCTGTCCCAGGGGCCTGCATCCTGACCCAGACCCCACGTCTAGCAGCATTTCCTACTGCTCTCCAAACCATCTGTGTCCCTCCCAGTGAAGCAGGAAGTGCCTTCTCGCTATCTTGGGTTTCCTTGGGTCCTGTGAGGAGCAACCAGCTTCTGACCTAGCTGTGTCTGGAGGCCTCTTGAATGCACTGTGAGTTTTGGCAGGTAAGGAAGAACCCATCCTGTGTGCAATTGGTTCCACCCTTCCTCCTAGGGGCATTGAGGAGTTTTCACCTCTTCCCGCACTGCGACACCGAGAGTCCTTTGCCCAAGCATGCCCTGTCCTCAATACTGTCTGCTCCCTCCAGAGTAAGAGTGTGCTGTTTCACAGGTAAGAGGCAAAGGCTACATTTGCTCTGTATGAACAATTAAATAGCACAGCATGTCTGCAGATCAAAGCAGACGTTTGTGAAGACCTGAGAGATGCCTTTCAGGAGAGTTTTTTTTGCACTAGTTCTCACTTTCTTGGTGGACTACATGCTGTTTAGGAGTTGGAGTGCTTTACGAGTGCTCCTGGCACACTTCTGCTAGTTTACTTCAATCCATGAGTAATGTAGTTCGTGCACTTTGGTGACACTTCATCAGTGTGAACCAACACAACAGGGAAATCTGCATCAGAAATGTACTTCTGGTGAAACACAGAGATAGAGTCGCTCAGAGAAACCTGGATGACCTTAGACTGGAAAGTTGATGTGTGTGATTTGCATGGTATGTGTGTTCCACAAGCCCTTAAACATCCTTTTTTTAGTTATCCCAGGCCCTCTCTTTAGTTTTTTGAAAGGTGAATGCAGACTGTGATAAACCAATTGAATATAGTAAGATATTTCCTCAGGGTGACATATTGCATTGGCAGTGGGTAGTAAGACCAACTGTGCCAAAAGATTTCATATCAATCAGGAAAGGACAGAAAAAAGAACAGAAGGGTTTGTTGAATTCTCTTTTGCAACAGAATACGGAAAATGAAATAAATATTTAGATACAGAAAATTGTTTTCCTTCCTAAAGCACACCTCATAATTTTATGAAGGACTGAGTGCACTTTCTTACAGAAGAGCTTCACACTGAATGTTTTGCATATCAAAATGTGCCAAGCTTTTCCAGAATCAGCCATTTCTACTGCCTTTTCCTTATCAGACCACAATGAAGCTGAGAGAACAATAACATCTGAGCTGTACTAGTGTTTGAATTTCTGATTTGGTCACTAAAGTGAAACATTTACAAACATTGACAAACTCTTTCAGAATAAGGCTCTTCACTTATAGCTCTTACAGGTCACATTGCAAAATATTCTTTAGTCTCAGAAGAGAAAGAAGATCTCCGAGGTAATTTAATTAAGGTCCTTGCTGCAAAATGTAAGTTTGAATCTCTGCTTGTATGAGTATTCATTTTACATAAAGTATAACAAGATATACTCTGCACTTACCTGATAGATTAGGAGTCTTTGGGGAGGGTTGCAATCACTGCTCTGAATGAGCCAGAATGGGGGTTTGAATCTGGATCTCTCACGTGTCTGACCAGTGCCTTGACTCACTGAGCTGGATTTAGGGGCTATTGGGGAGGGAAGAGAGACAATGACACCTCATTTGCCTTATTTTTGTGGATGGCATCACAGTCCTGGCCCTTAAAAGCAAAACACCAGGAATGGGATGTTTATTATTATTTGGCCAAAGCCAAATATTTATCAAACAAAACACATTCCCCTCTAATCTCCTGGTTTCATCTGGTAATTACTCATGTGAAAATGCAAAACAAATTTCCAAGATTGGTCCTACACCACTGCTGTAAAGAGCAGAAAACATATTTCCATACACTATTTCACTCACAGATCTTAGGAAATAACCGATGAGCAGAAAGTCTTCAAATGTCACAGGTGTGCTGACCTTATGAAGCTCTGCGTCTAAAGAAAATGAGGTAGCACAGAGCAATGAGTTTCTCATATAAATGGAAAAAAACAAGGTCTGTGACAACCAGAGTGATTCAGCAGCAGCAAAGGACTTGCAGTGTGTGCTGCACTGGGCTTTCCTAAACAGGCACTTAATATTAGTGCAAAACCATATCTGGGGAGGTGACTGGGTTTTGCCTGTCAGCACAGATCATATAGTATATGGGTTTCATATAACAATTCCTCACCTGTTTTTTTTTTGGTTCAGCCATACTGTACAAAAAACCTACCCTCTCTTCTGCTGTCATGCATACAGCAGCTCAAACATATTGCCACAGCCCCCCTGAAAATATTGCTTGAGATACTCTCAGCTTTAATTGAAACTGTATTTTATTTCAACTACTTTGAACTGTACTTACATGAGAAAATGGGGGATGGACTGTAGTTTAAATGCTTAAAAGTTCAGTTAATGAACAAATTACCCTTACAATAGGGACCATTCTTGTTTCCATACAAAAAGCAGGTTGTTTACAGGTTTGGTTTTTTTTTGAAGGCTCTGCTTTAAACTCATGCAGGGTGTCTGGTCAGATGTTGCTGCTGTTACTTGAATGTCAGTAAATGAAAACAAAATACCTTTGTGTTCAGGCAGCTCACAGTTGGGATGTTCTTTGTTTCAGAAAAGGGAAGGACACATGATCTCAGGATGTGGGAAACAAAGCATTATTTCTGTGTCACAGATAAAAGAACTGGCAAGCAGGCAGACTGGGTGACTTGCTGGAGCCCACATATGATCGGCAGGGAGAGCTGAACTCTTCCAATAATATTTTGGTTACCTATCCACAAGTTCATCCCTTTCCAAAGAGAAAATTCAGGGGAACTTGCAACCCAGGAATCCAATTTTGAACTTTGACTCACTCATTTCTCTGCTAATGATCCTCTGCTCTCCAAGTGCCCAGCATCACCTTGCATAGTTAAAGAGCTAAAGATAGGAGTGGCTTCTAATCCTCCTGCTACTAAAGTCCTCCAGCAGCTCAGGGGCAGCACCTCTCCTGCATTTCAAGTAGAGAGGGGGGCTGTTTTCCAGGGGCTTTTGTGGTAAGCCCTGCCCAGCGCTGCTGACAGGGAGCAGGGGCTGAGGCAGTGCCAAGCCAGCCTGGACTGTCCCTTCTTTCTTTCCAAGCTTGGCTGTCTCCTGACTGGGTATGAGAACACTACCTTGGGTTTTGAGTATTACTTTATTACCCTTTCTTTTCATCCTTAATTCAGTATATTGTACCTAATAATTTTTGGCTGACATTTCTTGATCTCTCTTAATGTCCTGAACAAGTGTTGTCAAAATCTTTTGGAGTCTGTTCAGTACACATAGATCTCTACTTATTTTGTCTCTGAGTATCCCATGACACATACTGCTTATAGTTTACAAATACCGAAAAAACGTTCAGAGCATCTGGAATCTAAATTCCTTCCTGCAGAGCGTAAACTTTGCCATGCTGTTACTTTGCAGACTGGCGCTGGGTACGCAGGCAAGATGAAGAATCGGTTAAACATGAAAGCCCCAGACAACGAAACTAATTAGGCAGCTAATTAGGCTTACACTACCTAACTCAATACTCTCCACCTCCTTGCACACATGTGGCTACATCTGGGGGAAGTCCTTCTGTCAATCCTATCACACAGATGCTAAAAATCATCACAAGGCTCTATTCAGTACGACGTGGTAAGGGACTAATGATTTTTTCTTGTCATTAAACAAGAACCCCATGCCTTGCTATACTTGATGGCAGAGGAAGAAGTCCCAGGAGAACAGATTTGGTCTCTGTTCAAAAGGATTATCTTAGCAATAGGATAATCCTCACCATGTCAGCTTGAACAAGGCTTTAGGTCTGGATTATGTTTGCAATGCAATGCAATCCAATGCAAAGCAATGATACCAGATCAGGGAATCTGGCCCATTTTAGGTGGTGAATGACAATTCTGCATATTGCCAGAGGGCATCTGTCATTTAATATATGCATACATACAAAGGAAAGGTTTTTTTGGTTTTATTCTTGCTCATTATGTAGAATTGCATAAAAAGCTTGGCTGTGGTACAGTAGCTCTCTTGATCCAGGGATGGCAGTAAGAAAAATAAGGCTTCAGTTCATGAAAAAAAATTGGGTAAGGAAACAAGATTCCAGATAAAAACTCTGTTCATCATAGACACAATTTTAGAGGAAGATTTGACCACTCTATGCTAGATCTCTTTTCCTAGAATATAAATCATTCATTCATAAATTTAACTGGACAAATCATAGACATTTCATTCTGGTGACTGAGAAACAATTTAAGAGATGTCCAAGACTCAAAAAAGATAGAGATTTATTTATTTATTTAGTGGTTTAAATTATGCTTAGACAAGTTTTCCCCTCCCCTGTTTTAAATTATGCTTTCCGCCTCCCCTCAAGTTATGTAAGTTATTGCATGCCAGTCAGAACCTTTTACTTCATTGTGAATCAAAGTGGTGGGTTTGATATTTTTTGTTACTTATTATTAATTGCAGGGGGAAATTATTTACCTTATATTCAGATTTTAATTTTTTATTTTTAATACCTCCTCCTGTCTGGCATCAGGCCATGGCTTGAGGTCATCTAAAATGCTGCCAGCTAAACATATTCAACCCATCTATGAGATCTCATTTTTCAAAAGCAATCCCAAATAATCTACAAATACTCAGATTTTCCTTTTATATTGTTCTGTTGGATCTGCTGAGGTTGAATAAAGCAATTCCTTTCTGAGTGATGAAAAAAAAATTAAAAGTACTAATGTATCAAAGCTTGATGCATGATGTTAGACACATATTTGTCAAGAATGACATTATCCCAGCTGATCTGACCTACAGAGAGGCTTAGACAGGCTTCCTGATCTCCCTTCTGTGACTCTCTGACTCCCAGTGAGCCTCATTTCTATTTGTGCCATGCTGTTCTCTGCACCTTTAGGTTCTGCAGGACACAGCCTTCCTGAAAATGCCTTTGGCTCAAGCCCCAGTATCCCAGAGGCAGGGTGTTGTGGGGCTGTGCTAGTCACTGACATTGTTCATGTCAATACCTGGCCTGGAGCATTTTTAAGGACTGTAAGTAACCAGGTTAGGTGTCCCATTTAACCTGTTAGTGATTTATCTGCTGTCACAAAATGTGCTCAGCAGGACTCACAAAGTTTATAGCAGGAGGTGAGCACCCCACGTGACTGAATACGGCTGTGCTGGGAGGGCTGGGGTTTGCCTGCACAATGTTTTCTCACAGCACAGACAGCTGCAATATCTCAGCTGCCTGAGTCCTCACAGCCAAGAGTAAGGTGCTATTTATGCTGAAAATGTTGTCTGCAAGAAAGGTTTTCAGATTAAAATGCTCCAATTTTTTTCAGCTTTTGTAAACCCAAGCACATAAAAGTAAAATAATACTTTTAACTGGAGGTGAATAGACAAATAGAGTGGTGGCAGTTAGAAAATTGTGGTAACATTCTGTGTCCATAACATTTAGTGTTCAGCTAGCTCATGGGAAAACACCGTTCCTATCTCAGATGCTTAACAATATCCTGTAGCTTCCTTGAAAATTAAAACTGCCAAATAAATTTAAAGCAGGCTTTCATGTAGTAGCCTGCAAAGTGAACATTGACTTCAGACTCGTTTCTGGGACATCTTCACAGAAGGGAGTCATTGGCTAAGCATTGTCCATGTATAATAATGAATAATACATATCTGATATATAGCTAAACTAAAATTCAAACAACACGATATAGGGAATAACAGGAAAAAAGAGCAATTGTCGTGCCAGAGCAATCATCTCCCCTGAGAAATCTGATATCTGAGTTTAGAGGTGCACGGGCTTGAGAATAACAGCAGGAGGACAACGAGGAAAAAATATCACCAGAGCAGTTTAGGGGAACGATTGCAGAGTGAAAGGCTACAGAATTGCAAATCTGAGATCTTTAGCATTACAAAGGTTAAGGCACAGTGCGACATGGGGGGGGGGAACTTGAGGCATTTGATGAGACAGTCATTATTCCTCAAAGAAAGAAAGGCAAGATCAATAGGAAAATAAATAGACCACTCTGGAGCTTGACAGGATTTTACAAGATCCTCTAATTGCTTAGTTTCCTCCTTTTGTATCTCTCAGAGAAATAATGACACCTGGCTCTGTAAGTCACTGCTAAGAAGCCAGCTTGACAGCTTCAACTGAGGAGTTTAGATTTCAGCTTAGAGCCCCTCCATGGACAAGATACTGCTGCAGAAAAGGTGGGAATTGTATGGCAAATATGCCAACAGCTATGGTTGATGGTTGTGGAAGTGGAGCCTCTTTGAGGAGATTTGGAACCAGAATAATTCTGTGCTTTTTAGGGCTTGCTGCCCTGGTGATGCTTTCATGACTATCATCTGCTGACACGCCAAGGTGTCTTCTTGTACCTAGTGAGGGTCCCAGCTGTTTTGTCAGCCAAAGATTTACCTGTAAATAACCTCAGGCCAGCTCTTGCAAAGCCTCCATCCTCTCGACCTCTGAGGACACACCAAAGAAGGGGACTGTTGGAGTATTTCTGAGGTCAGAGTATCCTTGCTTAACCTGTTCAAGTTTTGTGAAAAATATCTCGGAAGAGAAATCCAGGTCTAGTTGCTTAACATCAACAGGTCTAATGGGTATGGAAGCCAAAAATCTGGGAAGTTAAATAAGGTGGAGGAAAAGAGCTAGCAGCCAGGACTGTGTTTGTAACGCTGTTTCTTGACGAAGAACGAGCACCTGGCAAAGATTTCTAATCTGAGGAATTCGGTAGAAGATAGAGAGAGTGGTTTCTCTGGAGGATGGTGTGATGCCCTTGGCACAGACTCTAGTGCTCCCTGGTAGTATGCAGTAGATACTGGTGGGTTTTTCAGTATCTGGTAATTGAAGCAACATTGCTGCTACTTCTTTCTTATTTCAAATTCTAGGAGTTTCCCTACAAAGAGCTGAAGGCAGGCAGTTTTACTTAAGAGTAATAATTTTAAAACTGCAATCAGCTATGCATAAATTGCCTAAACCCATGCTGATACTCTTGGTTTCATGGCTCATTTCTCAAAGTTTGTAAAAAGAAGAGTGACACTACATTGAAAACCCTTGAGAAATGCTGGTCTTGAATTGCCTGTTTGGGAATGACATTAATTACAAAATAGCCAGACAGAGAAACCACATAGAAAGCTGTCACTGACAATGGCATGAGTGTTCCTAAGGGCTTTGTCGCACAACCTGCATGTTTTTACATCTAATCAAGTTGATTAATAAAATGACAGATTAACAAGTTTTTCCTTCTGTCCCAAAATGCCATCCAAGCATTGCTGCACAGCCCAGAATTGCACTGTAGTGACAGTGTCTCTTTGGGACACTTGCTCCTCTTGCACATTTAGCCCTTTAATGAGACCCTGCAATCACGGTATACACACTTTTGAGGGATAAAACAATTATGTCTTAGCCAACACACACAAAAGTTAGCTGTGTTTATGAAGCCACATGGTTGATTTTATTTCCCCCCCCTCCCCATCAGACACTGAAAGAGCATTTGCAGGCCAGGTAGGCATTAGTCAGGAAGAGGGTTTAACTGCTTTGCTGCATGGCATAGATGCTGCTCCTGAGCTGCTACCCTTCAGCATTGCATTTGGGTTCTGGGTTTGGTGGGGTTTTTTGTGGGTTTTTTGTGGTTTTTTTTGTTTTGTTTGGGGTTTTTTTGTTGTTGTTGTTGTTTGTTTGTTTGTTGGCTTTTGTTTTTTTTTGTTTGATAACCTTCCATGAAAAGGGTTTTCTTCCTGAACCCTAGAGCTACTAATGATCCTGTTTCAGCATTCTTACCTGTCTGCAGCTTTATCTTCCTTATCTTTGCTCTACAGACTTTTTCACAGCTCTTTCTCAAACCAAGTAATTAGAAGTCAGAGCCAAGGTTGTGCAACTCAGCCACATCATTATGGGGCTTCACATTCCTGGCATGCCTGGGACAAGCTACGGAGGGGTGTAGAGAGGGAGAGCTACACCACCTTGCCTTTCATATTCTCCAGCAGGAAAAGGACAGTGAAGCAATGAACAGAAACTACAGCAAAGACTTTCCTATATGGTAAAATTTCACTTTAACACAGCTTCTAATGATATTTGAAAGAGCTTCTGAGGTAAATCCTGACCACTTTCAAAATAGAATGGTGTTACATATATCACTCTGCACTAGGAATGTGATCCTGAAGTAGAGGTGGAGAGTGATTAAAAAGATAAGGAATGATCCCCACATGTGAGTTTGATCCTCACAGGCCTCTTGTGCCTTCCTGGCTTAGGCTAGACCTGTATAAAGATTATCATATGAAAAAGGGAGATTTATTTGACCCTTGGTGTTGGATTTGTCTGTCAGTGCCCCAGGAAAGCTGAGACCCTTGTGCTCAGCCGGTCTGTCAGTGTCCCATGAGGAGCACCCTTCACTGAGCAGTCCTGCTGGATCAGAGGGTGGTTCAATTCACTTGTTCAGGAACACACACCAACAGCATAAGGGGCAGCCCTCAGAGGGTCTCCCACATGATTCGAGTATGTTACCTGCTAGAGGTGGTGGTCTGTGCCTGTGAAGGACTCACACTAGCAGTTTATGCAATAACTCTCTTTAATTTCAAATATTTCAAATTTAATTTGGATAGAAAATTGTAACAGGTTAAGGTTCAAGGATTGCCAGTGATAGTACCTGACTCCAAAAACGTATTCAAAGCAATACACAGACAAGCTCTAATCCCAAATTCAGTGTGAATGGAGTATGGGTCTTACCCACCAGGCATCCCTATGGGGAGGAAGATAGGTTCAGTCCACCAACTGATCCCAGAATTTATCATGGAGTTTTCCCTGGCTTCTCCCCATTCTCTACTTACTTTTGTACTATTTCTTCATGTTTAGAGCTTGAATGACTTTAGTCAAACATACCTTTGTTACTGATTGGTGTAAAATTCTCTCACTTCACTCTAAAAGATACAGTCAAAAATATAAGCACATGCACAATTGTGGGGGTGGTTGTACCTTGGAGGCAGGAAACTTTGGGTTGGAGGTGTGAGTTAATATTACTATGAGATTATAATCTCATAGTTAAAAACCAAGTTCATCTGAGGAGGGCATTGTTGGCTCAGCAGCAGGACATCTTCTATCTCCCTTGGTGCTTTGTGATTTTTCAACTGCAACGTGCCATAAGTCACCATCAAGTTACCCTCCCTGCGAGGTTTCAACAGAGCCTGGTGTCTCCACTCTGCTCCACCCTCTCCATTCCATCTCCTTTAGCAGGTGCTTGGAGTTGAAGATTGTGGGTGTGGGGAATCATTGTGGAATAGGTTTCCAGCATGCCAACCACACTCCATCCAGAGAGTAGCAGCTGCATTTCACCCTATAATTCCTGTACTTCTGTTAGGATGTGAATATAACTTCTCAGCTTCCTCCAATTTTACCTCCAGCCATCTTTCCACAAAGATTATAGTAATGTCTCTTCTTTTGCAGAATTGTTTCTGGAATTGAGAAATATTTTCAACCTCACATAAAATCAGAGACTAATTAAGGTTAGAAGAGAACTGTGGAGATCTCTAGTCCACACCCTGCTCAAAAGAGTGCTGGCTTCAAGGCTAGATCAAATTGCTCTGACCCAATGAAGAAAATCTGCAAGGATGGTGATCACACAAAATCTCTTGGCAAGATATTCCAGTATTTGACAATCCTCACCATGAACAGTTGTTTCTTTGTTTTCAGTCAGAATTTTTGTGGCAACTTGTGCCTGTTGTCTTTTATTATTTGTAGTGTAGCAGAGAGGAGTCTGTCCTCCCGAGAAGAGAATATGCACCAGTTATGACCACGGGCAACACAGACTCAACTTGCGGAAATTTATTTAATTTCTTACTAATCAAGGCAGAGTATGAGGATGAGAAATAATACCAAATTTTAAAACACCTTTCTCCTACCCTTCCTTCTTCTCTGGCTCAACTTTACTCACAATTTCTCTACCTCCTCCTCTCTTGGTAGCATGGGAGACAGAGAATGAGATTTGTGGTCAGTTCATTTCACTTTGTGTCTTCCTTCCTCTTCAGGGGAAAAACTCCTTACATTCTTCCTGGATCCACACAACTTAGATAGACTACTAGGTATAAATCTCCAGTTGTTATGCACTGCCATTATTTCCTTCACTGGCTTTAATTTCTATTTTCCATTGTTTTTCTCCCCTCACTTTTGCATGCACAAGAAGGATACAAATGAAATCTGAACTACTTTCAAAATTGAGAGAAATCTGTAATTTAGTCCAGTAGATTCCTGTCAATATTTCACCTCTTCTGTTATAAAAAGACAAATTTAAACAGAAAACACTGTGAATGAAGACTACACCAGCACATTTCATAGTTTACATTGCTAAACATTACGGAACATAAAAAACTTCAGAAATTATATAAAAAACACAAAGTCCTTACAACAGAATTGTTAATTTTGAGTTACGTTCATTTTGGCTTGTAATTTGCTTAAAAGCTTTGCAGAGAGAAGCATTTATGTCTTGATAAAAATGGTTAGCAAATATGTCAGCGCACTTAGATTTTCTTGTTTGCATGGGCAATGAAGTTTAAGGTTAATCTCATCTAATCTAAATGACACTCATGTTAGACTTTGCCAGAGAGCTGCAGAGTGAGGGATCCCATGCCTGTGCAGCAAAGCAGGCACTTACCTCCTAGATTTCTTAAAAGGAGCATTATTTCCAGATGCCTTATGTTTATATTGTATCCTCAGTTCAACTCCAATATCAGAAAGCAATTAATTGTTTTCATCCCTACTTCTGGCTGGGTGCATAGGCAGGAGCAAGCTGCTTGGTTGTCAGAACATTTGACATGAAGGGCTGAATTTCCACTTCAGTGCATGAGATTCATCCTTCTGCCTCCTATTAACATTAATGGGGATCCCTTCACTAAATCCCCTGCAATACACTGAAAATCTCTTCCTGTTTATAACTCAGGGTCATGTTGTTTCTCCCTGGATTGCATCCTGAGGGGATTATTTCCATTTTTATGCCCATGTTCTCACATAAAATAGAAGGAGATGATTTTAACATTTTCAGGCAGTGTAATTTGCTTTTCATGAGTCTCTAGGAGCTTAAAGATGATTAATATGTTGCAGTCCTAATTTTCCTCTATCGCTGGTCACACCAAGAAACAGTTCTTCTGGCCATCAAATAACAACAAAAAAAGAATAGCATACATCCTCTTAGATCTCTTCTGTAGTTTTATCCTAAGTTGCTACAAGACCTGAAATCCCACTCTGCAGCTGGTCTGAACTGGCACTTTGCAAGAGTACAGTCTTTTGTGGGCCATGTGCATAGATCTTGCTTTAATGTACTGCTGGGGATGTCGAGGAATTTTAACCCCTAGAAAGCATTCACAAATTTCATAGTATATAAGTAGTCCTTCTGTGAAAGCATTATGCGTGTGTATGAGGTGAGTTACTGAATTGTCTTTGCAGCTGGAGGTATGAAATAGTAATTAAACAGAGAGTTATTTGGACAAAGCTGTTAAAGCTGTCTGTTCAGGGTGATACAGAGTTGCAGTAAGAGCTGAAGTGGGAAAGCTGTGAAAACATTAAGGAGTAAATGCTTTAAAAGATGCCTGAAATGTCTAGCATGACCACAGAGCAAAGTGAAAATGCTTTATTCAAAGACTTACTTTTATAGCAGTAACCAAAATATGTGTAGGAACAATCATGGGCATTGATTGGTCCTGAGTGGTGTCCATGTCTGCAAAGAAACTGTATTACTCTCCTGCCCAGGTTTCAGCTGGGAGAGTTAATTTTCTTCTTGTCTAATGTTGTGGTTTGGATTTACTATGAGAAAAATGTTGATAACACATTGATATTTTAACTATTTCTAAATATGCTTCCTCTAAGTCAAGGACTTGCCAGTTTCCCGTCCCCTGTGGGCAAGTAGGTGCACAAGAAGATGGGGACAAGTTTAATGACCAGGACAGCTGACCCAAACTGGCCAAAGGGCTCTTCCATTTGGTAGAACATCATGTTCAGTATATAAATGTGTGGAAGGGGCCTATTGCTGCTGGGGTGCCGTGACACAGGCTGTCCGGCTGGCTGTGTTCACCAGTGCCGGCACCCGCCCGGACGGGAGAGGATGGCGGCGGCTGCTCGCGGGCGCAGGAGGGTCGGCGAAGTCCCAGTTCAGGTTCACCAGACCCACCGGTGGTACGGGCGTGCTGGAAAGAAAGAGGGAGGCGGAGGGGCTTCTCAGGGTAGAAGGTTTATTCGGGCATCATGGTGGCGCAGAGAAGCCCCGAAGGGCCGTGACGCAGGTGTTTTATGCTTTACAGAGTGGGAGGGGAGAATACGGAACATCCAATTGTNGGGACACTGGGCATCTGTCAACAGGCGTTGAGCAACTGTACTGTGCATCACTTGCCTTTCTTGGGCTTTATTCCTCTCTTTCATTTTCAATGCAATTAGTAATATTATTATTAGCAGTAGTAGTAGTAGTAGAATTAGTATTATATAATTTTTGTATTTTTTCAATTATTAAACTGTTCTCATCTCAGCCCATGAGGTTTAATCTTTTTGCCTGGTGCTACCTGGGGTTAAGGCATGACATCTCCCAAAGCACTTCTGCCTTCCTGCAAACCATATGTGTGTGGGGAATGGTCCCTCCCATGTTCTGACTCCTGAACCACTCCTGGGAATTATTTGTGTCACGCTGACTGGTTTGGACCAGAACAAACCCAGAGTTCACCTATTTAACCATAAAAAGGGCTGTGCTGCTTAATCCACTAGCATAAATGCATACATATATGTGTGTTAAATTACTGGCATAAGAAAAGTAGTGAAGATGCATCAACTTACGCTTTATCTGAGGTAGGTGCCAAGGTGCAAACTTTTGACTCCAGGAGCTGATTCTGTATGTGACGACCTAGCAGCACATGCTGACACTGAAACTATCCCATCCTTGTTGCTGTTGCTACTCCTGCTATCTGGATTAAATCTGCCACATTTGTTTTGTGGTGTGGACAGGCCATATGTTCCTTAGAATTTAATTTCCATTTAAAAAATCATTTGGGTGTTTAGCTGCCTTAAACTTCCTGAAAGTCAGCAGAGTTAAGGTCACAAAACACTTGGCAAACTTGTGCAAACGCTGCTCGGTGCCTGTCACAAGTTGGCAGCCAGGGGACCAGTGCTGCAGCTTGCAGCTGGCCCTGGAGGACTATGCCTGGACCCATCCTGCTTCAGGGCAGACTCTTGTTGTGTTGACATCCAGGGCAGCCACAGGATTCCGTGGTGCAATTAGCAGAACTCTGTATATGAGTTAGGATCTCAACAAGTGCCTGTTGTCAGCTTGCCCTTGCTCACTTTGGTTTAAATCATTGCCCAGTCTTACTTGGAGCAGCTTCAGCCTACCTGCCTCTCACATGTGGTGCTTAGGGCTGTAAAGAGCTTCTTAGGTGAACTTTGCAGCCTGTGTTAATCTCAGTGTTTATGATTTGGTGTGCAGGCTAGCTAATTTAAGGGTAATTGGGATCTGCTTACGTTACTCCACAGGCACAGCATGGTTCTCAGCAGAGCCACACATCAAGAGCGCAAACAGGACTGCAAACTGCTACCTGGGCATGATTGGAGACTTACAGAAACACAGTTCATCGCTCCTCTAATATACTGGTTTGTATCTGTAGGTCAGAGAAGAGGCTTGTCCTCTCCTGGCCCAGTCCTCCTACCAAGCACAGTTTCCACCTTCAGGGCCCATGGAAGGTCCCAGGTGCCTCAGGCATGATATCAATGTCAGCTGTAGCCAGTATTTCCTTCATTTGCTGCTCAGGGCAGTAGATGAAGAGTAGTGCCTTCAGAACAAAGCTTCACAGGCATACTGAAAACGTGTCTCACTCAGGCTGGCTTATGAACACTACCAGGAATGTCTAAAAACTGTAAGTGGCTATGGCTCAGGACTGTGGTTCTTCATGGGAAAAAAGCCCACACCAAAACACTTTTAGTTCACTGCACTATGAAAAGTATTAGATCTTGAATCAGAAGGGAGAATCCTGTCAGCTGAGTGACTCAAATTCATCTTCACATTAATACTAAATATAATTATCCTGGCTACTAACAGTTCTACATTTTTAACCAAGGACTGATGTAGCCTGTTCTTCAGCAAGCATACATTTTTAAGTGGACAAAAATTATTTAACAATAGGAAGTTTTGTTATATTTTTGCATGAAAATCATCTATGCATGGCTTTACTTGAAGATCAGCCAAAGACTTTCTCCTTTCCAGATAAAGACTTGCACTTTGAAGAGGGGAGATCACATATAGGCAATGTTTAATCCCCAATTTGAAAGCTAAAACAGGTGGTAGCAATTACCATATGTGTTTTATTGACTGCCATATTTACTGTAGTGAGCTTGAGTCAAAGTCATTGGATGGTAGGAAAGACTGAAGTACAATGCCCTAAAAAAATCCCCCAAACAAACTCACACAGAACTTTGTTTTTTTTTACAAGTCCATGCTCTGTGTCAAGAATCACATTTCTGAGATTCATTGAGTATGTCTCTGCTGGCTACTTAAAGGCACTGGTAATTCTTCAGTTATATTGTTCATTTATCATTGTCTTCCAGCACTTTAGAGCAAAATTGTTTAGGTTTCTTTTTCTGCACACTTTTCAAAGTTTTTGATCCCAAGTTTTTAAAAAACGCTACGAGGAACATCTTTATGACAGCCATATCCTGCTAATGGACATAGAGATGCATCCTCAGGGAATGCTGGAAGCTTCTTTTAATTACCTGCACAACCAGGGTCCAACCGACTGAACTTTACTCCCTTCCCATTTTTGCTTCAGACTGTATTTCTTTGGGCCCTTCTCATGGCCCTACTATTTACTCCAATAAATTACATTTGTCAATCTATTGCAAGCAATGCTTTAACTCAGGCGTACCTGTAGCACTATGTCTGTGTCCAGGTGCCTGCTCTGGGGCTGAAGAGGACACCTGCTGTGGTGTTCAGGTGAACTGAGTTGAGATTGAAGGTAAACTGAGTTGATGAACCTTGACTAGGTCTACTGTTAACAAGGAAACCTAAGTTTCATCCAGGCTGTGAGATCTTATGTATATAACAAGGTCCTTAGCCCCCTGTATTTTCTGTGTTTGTGTTTTATCCTTACAAATGTTGTTCTTTGGACGTGTATTTCCTAAATTTCTTGTGCTGTGTTGAAGCAAAGAAAATAGGAGCATAGATACAAGATAACAGGCAGGATAGGAAACTTTTGTACCACAGCGTACTTATGTTGTGTTAATACATTCTTTACTACTTGGATTTTTAAAATTTTCTTGTGGTAAAAACAGAAGGCTCATTTTTTCCAGATGTTATTCTACCACTTATAAGGCATCCTTTTGAAGGACTAAACCCACCGTTGAGGGCATTTTGCAGGTAAGCACTGGAAAAGATTGTTTAGGGGCGTAAGTAAATCTTCTTTACTGAAGACCTTTAGGAATGTCTGCTACGAATGTCATAGGTTCAGCAAACCCAGCTGTGGGGAGAAACTGAGTGATCTCTTGGGGTGCCTTTGTAAGTCAGTCTTATTTAAGTTTTGTGTGAGTTAAAGTAAAAAAAACCTCTCAAATCCATAAAGAAGATACAGGACTAAACCCAGTTTCTTTCCTCTTTGGTCTAAAAGTCTGTAGAGTACAAACCTGAAAGAGGGCTCCAGTTATTCTACAAGTTTTAAGTGGACAAAATAAGCCGTGAGAAATGTACCAGAATCAAGTACTACCCTTGGAGTACTGCATAGATATTAAAAATTATGACAAGAGTGTAAGAGCTGGTTACTTCCTTCCTAGTGGCTCTGTTTGCAGTGGCTTTAAGATGTTCAGGGACCATGTCAGAGTTCTTGAAGTTTGTCATCTTCCCTACAGAGAAAAGTGCCTACTTCTTTTTTTGTCGAATAGTGGAATTCTGACATTAAGAGGAGATACAAATCACAATATACAAGATATTTTTATGTCCCCTTCCATCTTGCAAGACTAATTTAGCTTTTTACAAGACTGACAGAGTACTACCCACATAAAGACAGCAGATTTGGTATCTCACAGAAAAGGGACACTTTCAGGTTTTTCAAAGGTATAGTGCAAGGCTGTCCACAGATTGTCAAAGGCATGTCCTTGTATCTGTTATGCTTGCTTCCAATATTTCCATAATTTTTTAATAGCTAAGATTTACTTGCTTTTCTTCGTTAAAATACTGAAATTAGGGCAACAAACTCAGAAAAATGTTGTCAGTACTCACTGCTTGTGCTTCTAATCCTTTCTCAACATGCTTAGATGAGCTCTGCTTGTTCCTTCTGCCTGTTGTCATTGTTTGTGCTGTGGTTTGGTGGACGGCCAAGAGAAAAAAAAAAGAGGGAAAACAGGTCGCAGCTGTATAAAGGAAATGTGTGAAACAATTGCACATGAAGTAGCAGTGAATAACAAGCTAATTAAATTTCCCTGTATGCTTTAACTTTATAGAATAGTATCTATTATAACATGTTTCTGGATATATTGTACCCATCACTGTAACAGTGATAACCTTACAAATATTTGGAAATAGGAATAACTATGGAAAGCTATTTCTGGCAAAGATATGCTTGGTGGAAATTCGGAAAATAATCAATAATTTGGGCTTTATAGCTCCTCTCTAACAAGGAAGACCTATTGCATGGGCAGTGACACAATGACATTTCTAGAAGGTCAGATGTTCCTGTGGGCTGCTAAATGAATTCTGGCTCTACTTTGGAGAGACTTGAAACAGGAGTGTAATTAACACCTTTGCCTCTTGATTTCTGGCTTGTGACATAAGATCTCAGAGAACAGAATACTCTCTGTAGGTAAATAATACATATCTCTAGAGTCCCTAGATGTTTGCTTCTGCTCTTTGAAAAAGAAAAAACCACTATTTAATGAACATGAGGTTGTTTGTATTTTTTTTTTTTTTTGCAATGGAAGATACAAGGCATGGAGAATCTGACTCCTGATATTTTCTCTGTTAGAGATGAACAAATCATCCCATCTTGTTCGTAGAAAGTGGAAAGAGTTAAATCTCTGAAGAACTCACTGCAGCAATAATAAATTTCAGTGAACAAAGCTGTGCTATAGCAGTAAAGAAATTCTTTCTTTTTTTCTTTTCTCTTAAGTTGTTATGGACAGTTACATCAAGGACAGAAGTGGTGTCACTGGACTGATCAATTTTTTCATGTGCTTCTGGAAGCTACTTTGAGTCATGCTGATACCTTCTCTTTGATTATTATTGCATTGACAAATTTTCTGATATATCAGGATTTTCAAAGGAATCTGTGGAGATGGTGCTTATGGATTCATACATTAGATACTTCAGATTCATCAAAGAATGTAAAAAGCATATTCTCTTGGCATACCTTGAGCAAAACCTGTTACAGAAACTATTGATAGATGTGATAAAGGAGGGAGTATTTGCCTTAATTTTAACCTGGACATGCTTGCATAGGTTTGAGAAGATGAATTTTGCCATTTCTGTTCATCCTGCTCTATGCTCAGACAACCTTGTTGTGGCTGATTTGTAACAGGGGGTGGTATTAATAATGGATGGTAACTAAAAGTTAGTTCTAACACAGATTTGTCAAGACTTATAGTAGGAAGATAGGGTTTACTAAAATAATATATCAGGTGTTTCAGAAAATACCTTCAGTGGTTGAGAAGCCTGCACTGAATCATTCATTGGTAACTTGTGAAGTGGCAACATTAGGACACCATGGTTAAAGAACAGCTAAATGACAGTGATAAACAAAAAGAGCCCAACTCCATGATTTTGATAATAGATGGGTGCTTAGGCAAAATGGGCATAATGTATGCCTCTCTAAACCCTGATAGGGATGCAAGCTGATTTATTCTTGGTGAGTTTTTCCTTATAGTAAGACTGATGGATTCAGATAGGTCACCTATAAGGCATGTGAGGAGGAGTCATGCAGAAGAATGGTCACATACTTCAGACAACTTCAATAAGAAGCACTTACATGCCCTTAGACAGTCTTGTGTGCAGGTTAATAATCGATAAGAGCCTGTCATGAATTAATTGCAATTATAGAAATAACTACATTATGTGTTTTAACGTCTCAAGGAGACGGCACGCTCTATTTCTGAGTCAAAGCTCCCCTAACTGGTGTGTGAGGCTTGGTCTGAAATGTGTATCTTCTTTGAGGATCAGGACTGCTGTGCAGGCCTTGTTCTGGCCTTTGACCTCTGAAAGCAAGGATTTTCTTTAAGGACAACTATAGTTTTGTTAAAACATCTGAAAAATAAGTTTTAAACAGTTAATTTTAGAAAATTTATTTCAACTAAATTAGGCTGCTTTGATTATAAAATTAAATAGATAATTGTGTTCTTAGGGGAAGAATAATATTAGTAGTCAAAGCTAAATGCATATTTTAATAAAGCTATCCAGTAAAAAATATATGACACCTTATATAAGGTTTCAATCTTCTTTTTTGTGGATGTTTTGCAGTGGACTCTTATTCCTTCCTAGCACACTCTCATTAAAACAACCCTCTGTATTCATAGATGTTCAGCATGACTTTTGACCAAAGAGAGAGATCAAGGAGAGACAGACAAAATCCATCCGTATCAATCATATCATATCATATCATCATATCATATCATATCATATCATATCACATCATATATTATGTTGTGAATTAAGAATTAACAGCTCAATTTTGTTTTGACTGTGCAAGTAGGTTAGGCCAATTATTATCCAAGCACTGCATCTGGATGAACACTGTACTCCAGAGTGGATTTAGATTAAACATATAATGTACAGTTTAGAGTGCAATGCTCACCTGTATTCATGGTTTTTAGGGCAAATGAGTTTGTCTCTTACACAGGCATTTTTTTCTAATGACATTAGCACTTTGAGCAGGTTTGACTGTGACTGAGACACTTGAAACAATCTGTGTTGGTGGCAGTGTGCAACATAATCTCTGGTTCATCTTATGTATACATCTATTAGTTTCATATTACAACTTTAAAAGCTTTTCTGTGTTTAAGTAACTGTTTAGACTTTGGATGGCTGAACTCACCACTTGCCAGTGAGGTCAGCCAAAGAGGAAGAGTCTTTTTTCTTTTTAAGTTGACAATAACATACTTGTTGGTTTGTGTAAACTCACTTAATCCATCTCAGTGGTTCCAATAAAAATATATTACTGGCTTACCTTTATTATTTACAGAAAATTTTGAATTTATACAATTCCTGTAAACCTTGGAAGTGCCAGCCTGCACTGCGCTCCCCATGAGGAGCTGGCTAGATGCCCTGGTCCTGGGTATGGGAGGGGCACCATGAGATGGGTGTGCAGAGCCAGGACAGACAGCCACGACACTTTCTCCCATTTATAAGTTTCTGCTCAATCTGAATTTATTCAGGGCCTTCCCCTCACCTTTTCCTCCTGACAGTTTGCTCCAGGGTATTGCTGTTCCCATAGTTAGGACCGTTCTCCCAACTTAGTCTTACCCTGCTCATGGTCATTTGAAACCCATCTGTTTCTTGTGCCAGTGCTGTCTTCCTGTATTCCTTACATGTCCTTCTGCCTCTCTGATAAGCTTTCAGCATTTTTCCTTCTGGCCTAGGCTTCATCAAATCAGGTCAATAATTCTAATCTTCTCTTGGATAACAGAACCTTCATTTTCCTACTATCTTGGCATCTCCTTCTGTACCTTTTACAAATTAAGTTTATATTTTCTAATCATAGATGACAAGAAATATATGTATTTTATGAATTGTGTAACCAGCACTGCAAAAGCACTTATTTTTCCCTTACTCCTCAAACATCTTAAGGCATCATTTCTCTTTATTATATATAACCTTGTATTGATTGCACATAATTATGATGTCAGAGACTAGACTTTCCAGAACTCTGTCCCTGGCTCTCTTCCTACTACAGTCCATCTTTCTGTCAGAGGCTGGGGGGAGGTGGTGTGAAACTCTCCTATATCTTGCAATATTTGTCACAGAATCACAGAGCAGGTGAGGTTGGAAGGGACCACAAGGGGCCATCTGGTCCAACCTTCCTGCTCAAGCAGGGCTGTCCTAGAGAACATCCCACAGAACTGCATCCAGAGAGTTCTTGAATATCTCCAGGAGCTCCATGTCTCTCCTGTGCTGGGGAGCCCAGAACTGGGCACAGCACTCCAGATGTCACCTCACCAGGGCTGAGTAAAGAGGTAGGATCACCTCTCTCAACCTGCTGCTGCTCTTCCTGATGGTCCCCAAGATACCATTGGCCTTCTTGGCCCCAAGGACACACTGCTGGCTCATAGCTTATTATCCACAAATTAGTATGGAATGAAAGATCAGGGAGAACTGCAGCATGTAGTTCTCCTAGAAAACATAAAGTTGTGGTGACAAAAGTAATAAAAAAACATCTGTTCAGAAAAATGCATCCTAATATTTTCCAAAAATCTCACAGACGCTTGAAAGAAACTTGAATAATAATTGCAGGGGAAAATGGGGAAAAGAGGATGCAGTAAAAATGGTATAATGATCACTTGCTAATTTTGGTTACTTATCCCATTGGCTCATTGACCCTGTGCATATTCCTCTGTGTTAATCACCATGCATTGTATGTCATAATAGCTAAGAAGACCAGAATTTTCTTATGTTACTGTTTTAGTAGGCTTTACAGGGTAATTTCTGAATTCTTTGAAAACCAGTAAAAATCTTCCTGTCAGAGGAGTTTTACTTTTTTTTTTATTGTGTGTAGCACAAGGAAAATAATGCCACTTTTGCTAGTTATATTATGACTTACAATTAATATTATGTTCCATGTGGAGACTATCTAAGGTTCTGAGTGAAATAGATGGACAATGAAAAAATTGTACCCGTCTTTCAATAAGACTATTTTGCTTTGATTGTTGTGGCTTTGCATTCAAAATTGTGCAGAATAACTGCAGTTTATTGTGCCCTGGAGACTCATTAAGGATGTTTCAGTAGACACTGGTGCAAATTTGATATTTAAATCTACCCTCGACTTTAGAATGATATTCTAATTTATTCAAAGTCCACAGTTTCCAGCTGTGTGCCGTTTGTAAGCAGGAGAATGCATAGTGTAAATATATTCAGCAAAAAGTATTCCACAATGGACTTTTGAAAAATGCTGTAGTCCAGTAACAATAACTCCTTTTGAATGGTGAATCAACATGCACATAGAACTTTACACTAGGAGTGTATCTTTTTGTGTCTGTGAATTGAGAAAATTAAATGAGAATAATGTGCACACTGCAAAGTTTTTCTAGGCCAAATGTCTTTTCAAAAATAATGGAAACTTAGCTTTGGTCCTGTAGCAGAAATTATAAACTGAAATATAGAATAAGCAATATTATACTCAAAAAGCAGAAAGATATATATATATATAATATATATATCTTATCTTTTATA
>VZRO01008089.1:43205-127243 GCA_013397915.1 Daphoenositta chrysoptera
TATATCTGCAACCTCTGGCCAAGAGCTCCGCTCTGGTAACTTCCTCGCTCAGACAGGACTTGCTGAGGGCTTCTCAGTGGTCTAAGGAGAGACTCAGTAAGGAAAAGTTGTTTCTGGCTAACACTGAGAAGACACTTCATGAGTTAAGGACTGGGCCTGCAAAGTAACCATTTCTTGAATCCAGTGGTTTAGACTGATACTGTTTGTGAGTTTAGTGATAGTAGTTTTCAGATGAACCAATCTCTTCATCTCAAGGTATTTCCTGTAGTGTCTGCTGACCTGCTTGCTGACCTACTTCTATGTTGATATGGGAGGCTCNNNTGTTGATATGGGAGGCTCAAATTCCCAGACCAGCTTCTAAGCATATGTGCATGTGCCACATTAGAAAGAAAGAGTAAATATCTGCTCTCTGAGAACTTACCTTCCCTAGTTGAGTTTAAATCTAAAGTGCCTTTAGTATTGATGGAAGAAAACACCTTTGTGTTTTGTCAGTTTTCTCGAGAGCTTTTCTCTAGAGCTCTAGACAAGCTACTGTCTATTACCTTTTTCAGCTTGACAAATTCTGCAAGGTTAATTTAAAAAATGATCCCACAAAATTCTTTTCTGGAATACATATACATGCTTCAATGACAACTGGACTTTCATGAACAGCTAAAATAAATATCCTGACTTTTTTTTTTTTTTTTTTTTTTTTTTTCAAAATCACCACCTTTTTTTAACAAATTGTTGAAGAATGGAAGAATGGCCCTGTTATCAGTAGAGACAAAAGACATGGTGGGTCCCCTGCTTTGTACAGAAACTATTGCATTAATAATTAGTGGTAATGCATGAAAAATACATAACGGTTTTCGAAGTCAAGAGCACATAATGGTGCAAATGTTCCCAACTGAGGAATGTGATAGTTGCTGTGATAGTTGTGCTAATAACTGTGCATTGGTAAGTTCCTACTGAATTTTCTCCCGTATCAGTTCTATGTGAAATATGAACAATTTTCTTCCTAAAACAAAGCCAAAAGATTATAATTATGTTATTTTCAAAGAAAACTTACACATTAAAATAGACAGGGGAAAAAAAAATCTCAGTAACCATCCTTTTTAATAAAGGGATATCTCTATATGAAGTGATTCTGAAGAGGCATGCTACAGGCCAGACACGGACAAGCTATTACCCAGAGCGTTGCCAAGCAACACTTCCTTGCATTCTTAAAATTAAAATTATTTCTCTTTCACTTTGCAGAGCAATAGGGCTGAAAGGGAGTGGGTACATAAGGCCTTCAAGTGAAAAAACGAGCTAGAACTTTGTATGGTTCCTTATTCTCTGTGTAATTGAGTAACACATGAGCATTCCTGTTCTGCAGCACAAAGATTCATTTACAGTGGGCATGGCTGTAATGTGTGAGCAGGTGTGTATATCAGATGGAGCACACCAGTGTTTCAAATTACAAAATATGTTTTTGGGGTTTTTTGGGGGTTGCTTTTGAGGTTATTTTTTGTAATCACCAAATTTTTCTCTGCCAGCACAGTTATCTGTCATGTATCTCATGATGGAAAGGGATTTACGGTGCTCATAACAAGTGACTAACAAAGCAAAGACAAGAACAGCTGATCACTCCTCATCATCATCCTAAGACACCAGCTGCAGTCCAGAGGATTGGCTCCTCCACAGCTACCTGAAAAAATCAACTAATGAAGTCCCTGTATGAGGGATGACACACTTCACTAGAACTTGAAGAGAGACGTTTTCTTGGCTGGAGAGGAACACTGATTTCCGCAAGGAGTTTGGGAGATTTGGGAGAGCTGACATTAATATTTAGATTTAGCAAGTTGACCTCTTAGCATTTCTAGAGGCAAAAAACTATAAAGAGACCCCAGAAACTCCCCAGATGCACGGGGTCCAGTTCAGCTGTAGATTGAATTTCAGGAACAATAACTGTCTGTATGTGACACAGATGTCTAAGCTCCTAGGATGGAAACAGTACAATGATCTACTCTAGTGACATATCCATCTCATCCTCAAAGGATGGTGCAGATGGCAATGTTTTATCACCTGAATAGATGTATTTAGCCTTCTCTATCTTTACTGTGACCTCGTTATAGACAAATACATGAAGATATAGATCACCACTGATGATAATGAGAACTTAGATGTATAGCATACAGGCTGATATCTGTGTCAGGATACCCGTGCTGTCTGAAACTTAGGCCTAATGCTCCCCACATATGATAATTCACTTGTCTAAATATTGGCACCTACTCCTGTTTCAGCTCTTTGTAGGTATCCACCTGGCTGCTACATGCCAGGAAACAGCCCTACGCCCACAGCCCTGCCATTTCCACAAGCCTCACCTGCACATCTTGGACTCTGCATGATCTCTGAAGTGATGCTGGATGTCATTGTTCAGGCAGAGGTCTCCATGGCACCCAGTGCTTTGCTCCACATACACCCTTGTACCCGTTCCATAAGGGTCCAACCAGTGCAATTGTAAAGCAAATGGTTGGAGGCATCTCACATGTTTCAGAGGTTTCAAGTGTAGAAGCAGGTTTCAGTTTCCAGACAGAGCTTTCTATCACCATTTCAGACATCCAGTATTATCTGAAATTTCTGCTAATTTCTTCAGTTAGGTATAATGCAGGACCTACAGAAGGACAGGTCTCAAAACAAGGTGAGATAATTTGGTAGATTTGAAATGGTAATAGACACCTTTTTTAGGTAACTTAATTTCATCCTATGTGTCTATATCTAGGCTGCCCACCTCATACTTCTTTTATACTCTATAGAGGGAAACAGGCCCTTAGAGACATAATAAAAATATAAAATCTGCATATAAATGTCTGTTCTGCATAGCTCGAATGTAGACATGCATTGTAATTGTCTAAAGCAAGACAAAATTAAGGTGGCTCAGTTTAATCTTAACTGTAAAGCAAGGATGTCACTAGAAATTAAGGTTACATCTGCATTCTGTTTTCTCAGGAAACACTGCTTAAGGAAAAAAACCGTACAAAGTGTATGTTTACGACACCAATACCTACAGCTTGTTCAAACATAGGTGTATTTTCATGTGAAGGTTTTTTTAAAATGCAAAACATAGACTAAGAGCTTGCACAGAATATTTTCAAATACCGCTCTAGATCTATTTATTTTGATAAAGAGGAATAAAGATGTCTGAAGAGGTGATAATGTAAGAATCACCTATGGTTTTCATGACTATATAAATGTTACTGTTGAGCCAATTATGCACTGGACAGGTTAATAACATCTAAAACAGTGAGCTAATAAAGCTTAATAGTCTAAGATAAAGTAACGTTTCTTATACTGACATTATGCCATGCTCTGAGCCACCGTGTTGCTTGCACTGTTGGTAAAGGTGAAAATTATTCCTGATCTCATTCCTCTAAAGTTTGTTTCTGTGGTGATGTTTAAGCAAGCATCATTAGTGAGGCATGAGGTCAGAATAAGTATGAAGCAGTGTATTTTTACACAGTAGATGGCAGGATTTCTGGGTGTGAAGGGATTGTATTACCTGAATGTCATAAAATCATAGAATATCTCAAGATGGAAAGGACACAAAAGGATCATCAAATACAATTCCCTGCTCCTTGCAGGGCTGCCTAAAAGTAAACCATGATAGTAAAAGCATCATCCAGACACTCTTTGACCTCTGGCACTGTGACCACTTCCCTGTGGATCCTGTTCCAGTGACAGACCACCCTAATTTTTTCTTACAAACAACACAGCCCTAACTGAGATGGTTTTCCTCAATTTTTCAGGTCTGTCTGTTTTCTGCAGAGCCTTATAAAGAGTAATCTGAGGTTAACCCCTTTTCATTTGTGAAGTTAAGCAGAACATTTCTACCCTGTCAGAAACTGTTAAAGTATAGAGGGGACTTCCATGACCTTCTCTGATTACAAGCTGGAGACCCTTATTGCATTTTTTTTCCCATTTAGCTGAGTGAGAGGAAAATTACAGATACAGCCCAGTTGGGAACAAGGTCCCAAAAGTGAACAATAGTGAGAAAGGAGTGTTAGTGTAATAAAAGTTAAGAAACACCATTACAATACAGCTAATATAGTACATGTTAAAATTAGTAAAACTTCCATCTACTAGAAACAGAAAAATCTCTTGAAATTTGTTGGTTTTTTTTTTTTTTTTTGTGCTCTGAAAAGAAGACCAATGAATGTGATTGATTCTTTTACAATTTATTTGATATATGTTCTCAGTCTGATTTATAAAATGCACCACATTCTTTGAGTTGGGCTGGAACTCTGAGTCGTAATTAATGCCAGTGTATCTTGTTTAGAAACATCCTGGGGCCAGAAAGCTCCTGTATATTTTATTTAAATGTTCCTCTTTTTGCTCATTGTCCTATCTTGTCTTCATGACTTTAATGAAACACTTGGGTGCACAGTAGAGATAATAAATTGAACGACATTTGCAAATGCCAGTTTAATAAACATCTCTGGATATCCTGGGTATTGTCATTGGCTTGTCTTAACATTAGAAGAATGAAAAGCAGCTGCTCTTTACCAGTTACAGCCTATGAACAGATATAACCTGATGAACAGTAGATATACTGTTCTCCTAACAAGGTAATACAGCTTACCTAGCTAGACAGTTTCCTTTTCCACCAAAATTACTGTATGTAAATCTTACAGAGTTCACCTTTCTTCTCCAATTACTTCTTCCAAGTACTGTAGGTTATTTCACTTGGCTTTCATAAATCTTAATTTTCAATACTGAGATCTTTTTGGCAGTTAATTTTTTTTGTTGTTGTTTATTTTCATTTAAAAAAAAATTGCAGTTTTTTCCCCCTAAACCTATTTTTTCCTTATTTTTTGTCATATCTCTCTAATGCACCAGAGCAATATTTCACTTCTCCAGCCTAGGCTGCTCAGGTGTAGGCATAAGCAGCACAGCCACTTCTTCAGGCTCTGAGGATGAGACTTAGCCTCTCTGTTTACATTAATTCCATTCTTTGGACTGTGAAAAGGTGATTTATGACAGACTGAAAAGTCAATGCTGCTCATCAGAATAAACACCATTTTGTAATATTTTTAATAGAGAATATTTCAAATCAAAGACCTTTTACAGGAAAGTCGCCATTGAATGCCTAGAGAGAAAGAGGAAGTGTTGAAACGCTGAGGGAAAGGAATTTCCATGGCTTCCTTTTGATGGATATACCTCAGTGTTGCTGGCAATGCTGGAAGAGGAATATGAGAGGTAACTTGGCTTTTGCAGTTTAACATTCAGGAATGTCTGCCAGTTGGTAGAGAAATAAACATGAACGAAACAGAGAGAGCGGAAATGTGAAGGAACATGAAGGAACCTGTCAGCTGGCACAAGGGAGGAACAGAAATCATAAGAACTAACACTGAAAAGAAAGAAAATTTAGGGAAATTATGCTTATAAAAAGGCTCCAATAAAAGAAAGGATTATCTCAGATACTCTTCCTCTTCATGCTGCTGCAGAAATATTATTCTAATGAAGTCTCTGGCATCCTTTAAAAGCACAAAAATTAACTATTATTATTATAATTCACTCAGAGAGAAATAGAGCAAAGAGATTATGTGACCTCTGTGCAGCAGAGGACGTTGGCTGGGGGGATGGGATATAACTTGTAATATAACTTGCAATTCTTGTGTTCACAACAGATCTCAACCCTCTTATGCCTGAAAAACAAAACAGGGAGATTTAGAAAGAGGGCTGGAGATAGAGATGGGTATTTCCTAACAAGCGAGTGCCTATTTTAGAAGGCCTACTCATGTTCTTTTTGCATATTTTCCTGTTGACAGCTTTGTTTCTGTTCAACCTAACACTCTTTTTGAGAATATATCAGTTACATAATGAAGAACAAAGGAGCAAAAGGAAGACACAGACCTTGCTTTTGCTCCTTTGTTAATCGTAGCCTGTTAACTGCACAAAATTTCATCATACCATTCAACTTCCCAGGTGGGACTGGATCTTGGAACAAACAAGTTCAATGCTATTGACGTCAATGGCTTTACAGACAAAAAAACCTGTTGTGCTTTTCCACCTGTGTCTAGAAAAATGTGTTTTCAGGAGTATATGTGTTGATAGGAATTGGGATAAATTTTACTAAAACGGCTGTGGGTAAATGCAGAAATTACACTTGTTAAGAAATAAAATAATTGTTATATCATGTTAATTATGTCAAACATTCTGTCTTTGAAAAAGTCTGGCACATCACTTCTGTGGTGCAAACCAAATTTTGGGAAATAAGAATCTTTTACAGGTGCCTGCTGTGAGTATACTGAGTCCAAATAGTAAATTCAGGGAGAGAATGCAAAATCTGTATTTTAGACTCATGGCTGCCTCCCTAAAAGCTCTTTTGGCTTCTATTTATCATGCAAGTTAGATGATGCAGGTTTTGTTTGCTTGTTTTAATTTTCCTTATTTGATGACACAGTTACTTTCCATTCTGCCTCTTAAGTGGGGTGACCTGTTTCCATCATGTTCTAAACTTTGGGATTCCCTTGTAACATTCATTGATGAAAAAACAAAGTGGGAACACAGAACTCTCCAAGTTCTCCATGTTAGAAAAATCCTCCAGTTCATGGAGAACAGAACTGTCTGGAACTGATAAAATCCAATCAGACTAATTCACGTGTATGTTTTGTAGAATTTTGCAGCATTTCTCTTTAGAAAACAAACAACTTTATTTTGGCTCCAGAATGAATGTAATGATTCTGCTAAAGAGTTGAAAAGCCTGGGTAATTAAATTGCATCCAATTTGAATGGGTTTTTTTGTATGAAGAGCTGCATCTTACAGAGTTGGGATTGAACAATTTTTCTGCAAAGTATGTTCAACTGCTTTTTTACTTTAAAGAAGAGGAAAAACTCTGCAGAGGACATCCCCGCAGAATTCAAGGAAGGGAGTGAAACCTGAGTGTGTCCCTGGTACCCTCCAAAAAACATTACCTTTTGCATCCAGAAAACTCCCCAGGGTGGCAAGAAAAAGCAGAATCATGACTTATAAGAGTAACTGTTTGAGGCTTAAAACCCAAGAACCTTTAGAATTTGCAACTGTTGGATAACACAGGGACTCCTGTGGGCACTGGGGAGTATGGTGCACAAGAGCCCAAGCTGGATGTACACAGAATCATTTCTTACCTCCCAGCTTCATTTTAGCAGCTTGTGGATCTAAATGCACCATTTAACTTGGACCTGAGTAAAGAATTAAAGCTATGCCCTCCCTGTGGCTGCTAGCTCAAACACAAAACTGCACTAATGCAGAAATACAGCTGTCAGACTAGAACCAGTTCAGTTCTCACTCTATCTGCCTGAAAGGCTTTTCTTTGTGAAAAGCAGTAGGTAGGGAGAGGTAGCTCATTTTGGTCCGCTCCCATCTTCTCAAGGCACAGTTTCAGCCATTAACGAACCCAGGTCTTCTGTGGAAATAAGCAGATGTCTCTACCCAATAGGACTTATGTATTCCTCTTCTGGTCATCAGTGCCAGAATTCTAGTAAGAAACCTAAAATTATTGTTTTACAGCTCTTTAAAAGTGCCTTTCGTCATTTCATCTTCGCAGCCACATAAGTTTGTGCTGAATTCCCATTCAGCAGAAGAAAGATAGGATATAATTCAATGGTATCTTGATCTTCTAGGTCCCATTTCATTTTCCTCTTCACATCTCCCACAGAAAGCACTAATAATTCAAATACTGGTTTTTGTGACAATTTATATTTAATATGTTATGTATTCATGTATTGCTTCATGTATGCTTCATGTATTCAAATATGTTCCTAACCAAAGGCAAGAAACATGCCAATTAAAAAAATAATAGATCCTCATTTGATTACTTAGCGATAGGAGCAGGACGTTAAGACAATGCTCACTATTACAAAAATTATAAGATTTGGAAATCTGGCAGTGTAGGTAAAGCATTGAGCAAGTGTAACTATTTGTTATTTTCCTTTTTTTTTTTTTTTAATTTTCTTATGAAAGTGGGATGAATATAATTGAAATATAAATTTTAAATGAAGAGAAATTTAATCTGAGTTATAAGGCTTAGCTCTGATTGCCCTGCGTGCATCTCGAAAAAGTGTCTTGAATAAATGTTCCTGTGTAACCTGCTTTAGGTGACCCTGCCTTGGCAGGAGCGTTGGACTCCTCAGAGGTCCCTTCCAACCCTGACAATTCTGAGATTCTGTGATTCTGTGAATATGAATTAACCACTGCTCCCATTGCTATGTTAATGTGACATGCAGATAGAGCACTTCATTGTGACATGGCAACACTTCTGTACAATCTCATATAATAATATTTTTTCTTATGAAAGCGACTTTGATGTTTGGATGCTATTTTTATAACTATTCATCAGCTTTTCTTCATACTGATTACACTTAATACATACCAAAATTGTTTCCAGGCAAGTACTTATTAAAGCTATCTTTATGGACAAATAGGAGAACAGAAACAAAACCAGTCTGAGTGTAGAGTTTTGCCTTTAACCCTTTCATACACATCTGGGAAGTGTCTTCAGGGTTTCATGAGGAAAATTTGGTAGCACTTGTCTGTATAGCTTTGTTGTCAGAAGCACATTAACATCAACTGATTATAATGCCCTAATAATGTAAGTACACCAGAATTAATATCCTTATTTAAGTGTAGGAGAAACAGCTAAGTCACCACAAAAAAACTGGTTTCAGTAATTTCAGACACACATTCTGCTTTTCAGATTTAGGAAAAAACAAGGTGAAATTATAAAACATTTGAAATACTGAGAATGTTGCTCCTCCCTTCACTTAGAGCTGGAATGGCACTGGAATGGGATTTTTTTGTGCTTCTCAAAGCAGAAATTCTGCTTAGTTTATATAATTTAATGCATCCCTCTTCTGTAATTACCATTTCGGTTTTTATCCTGATTTTTTAAACATGTGGCTTATACGATTCTGGTGTATAGCTGTCTGTGTGTGATTTGGACAACTTTTAAACTTTGGATCTAACTCTTTCATGCTGACATTCCTACAGTTATCAAAATAGGAGCTCGAGTGGAGAATAGATATACTTTATTTTGTTTTCCCATGGAAGAAAGGCTAAAATAAGACTTCAGTTCTATTTTCTCATCATAGAATCAATATATGCTTTGCTATATCATTTGTCCACCATTTTACTCCTGTGTGGTTTTTCCAGGACTTGTTTATTCTATGCCTTTCAGCCTTTGAATGGTACACATAAATATCATAGAAATATCATAGAATAGAATATCATAGAACCATAAAATATGCTGAAGGGATCCACCAGGATCCATCAGGATCATCAAGTCCAGCTCCTGGCCCTGCACAGGACAACCCAAGGGTCACGCCATGTGCCTGAGAGCACTGTCCAAACACTTCTTGAATTCTGTCAGGCTTGGTGCCATGACCACCTCCCTGGGGGAGCTTGTTCCAGTGCTCAATCACCCTCTGGGTGAAAAATTTTACCTAATATTCTTTAACCTAAACTTCCCCTGACTCAGCGTTGTGTTGTTTGCTCGGGCCCTGTCACTGGTCACAAGAGTGAAGGGATTGGTACCTCCCTCTCCACTTTGCCTCAGGAGATCACAAGGAGGTGTCCCCTCAGTCTCCTCTTCTCCAGGCTGAACAGACCAAGTGATCTCAGATGCTGCTCACACAGCTTCTCATCAGGGCTCTTCACCATCGTTGTGTCCCTCCTTTGAAACCTCTCTAATAGCTTAATGTCTTTTTAAAATTGTGGCACCCAAAACTGCACACAATATTCAAGGTGAGGCCACCCCAGTGCAGGGCAGAGCAGGACAATCCCCTCCCTTGCCTGGCTGGTGATGCTGTGCCTGATGCCCCCCAGGACAGGGCTGGCCCTCCTGGCTGCCAGGGCACACTGGTGACTCAGATTCATCTTGCCATTGACCAGGACACCCAGGTCCCTTTCCATGGTGCTGCTCTCCATCCCATGTGCAGAATCCTGCACTTTCCTTGTTGAATTTCATATGGTTGGTGATTGTCCATCTCTCTAATTTGTTGAGGTCTCTCTGCAGGGCCTCTCTGCCCTTGAGGGAGTCAACAGCTACTCCTGACAATTCAGTGTCTTCATCAATGAGCGTGTCCTTAGGTCACGCTGAGTTCACCAGGTCTTACACACAGGGTGCCTTGAATTAGGTAGGCATAAAAGGACACCAGATGAAGGGGACTATTTGCCTCTTCTTTGTACTTTTGACTGACACAGAATTCATATTGGCAATGGCTTGCTCCAAGGCTATGTTAGTGTGGGCAAAATGATTTCAGCCACAGGAGCAGCCAGGTTTATGCTGTGTATACATGTCTTCTTGATGCCATGGCTAGATTGATGTGGACAAATTGGCTTGGACAATCAAATTTGCCTGAAACAGGCCAGTCCTACAAGACTTGGACAGCTAGAGGTTTTTTTAGACACATTATTATGGTTGACTCTGAGTCTGCCTGCCTTTCACGCTGTTGCTTATGCTCAGATTAGCAAATAACTGACAGTGGGCAGGTTGTTACTGCAGGTTTACAGAGAAACTTGAAATGAGACACCTGAATTTAAATGCTGCCAGTGTTTTAAGACTTGTGGGTATTTGCCAGACATAAAATGGAAATATATGGAAAGTATAAAATCTTTGCAATTACCCATTCTTGAGTGGAAAATAGTACTTATTTTGGTCTTTAATTCAGTCATACAGCTAAACCCAAAATGAAGAAAAATCTGAAAAGAGCTTAGCCTTGACACAGACTATCTGGATTACATGAAAGGTATGAATGTTTTTAAGGATTTTATTACAGCGGAATGACAGCATGCGGTAGAATTGGACCAATATTTCTCCAGGCTACAAATGTAAGACTCATCTTGGCAAGGCCATGATACAAAAATGAAACCTCAACAAACTTTTCTAAATGGATGAGGTGAAACTGGAAAGTGGAAACAGAAACTAGTTGTATTTAGTATGGGTCAATGTGTTATGATCAGAGAGAAATGTTAAGTACATGCTAGGACTGTGTGAGGTAATATGAAATACGCCATGAACTTTGAATAATTTATTTAACTTACAAAAATGATGAAATGATGAATGGCTCTGATTTAATTATATATTTTTTTATTTGATATGCCAATTATTGCTCTAAGTAATTGAAGAAATAAACAGCTGAAAGCCTTTAACATACTTTACACTACTTATATATCTACCTTTTTTACTTTTTCCTCTGCTATAGAAAATTAATCTTTTGACTTTCTTTGGACAGACGAACTCAGTGAACTTGAAGATTTCTTTCATTTTTAGCCTAAAGTTCACATTCTCTTTCTGCCAAAAATAAGTTAGCTGAAGATACGTATGATTCTCTAATTACCACAGGTATATCTTATTTTCTTCTTAATCCAATAACCTTGCCTTTTCTGTTTGGGTCTATGTGAAGAACTCTTATCTAAATGCTAATATGTTTGGGTTGATGCAATTATCTGGAGAAAAACAAAAATAAATAGAATCAATACATCTGAGTCTGGCAATGGGCATGGGGCTAAATCCTTGAAGATATACAGAACTCTTGAATAATCTGCTTTTGTCAATACGCTCTTGTTCTTAGATAAAATAACCCTAACTCAGCCAAGGACTTGACACTTATGAAGTCCCTCAGCTCTTAAAAATAGGGCTTTAATGAGATAAAATTCATATGCAGAGCTTGTGCTGCCTCTGTGTACATAAACATATCCGTCTGGTAGGTTGAAAAGCCTGTGTTACTTTAATGTTTTATTGCCTGGAGATCAGATGGTTATGAGGACTTGTATAGAAACAGCCCTAGAGTAAGCCATATTAGCATTATTTATTAGCCAGAGCTTAAAGTGAAACATCAAATACTACTGTGATGTGGCCAATGAAATCACAGCAGAAGAGTACTGGGATCCCCTTCTCTTTTATTATGTGTCTTTATATAGTCTATCAAATTTTCAGTGGCAAAACAAATAATTTACATTTCAGATGCAAATACCTTCATTTGCATGTGTGACTGTAAATCTGAAGGCAGTTTATTTGCATCCTGACAGTTAACCTCATCTTGAAACAGTTTACTGAACTGAGAGTCCTGCAGAACTATGTCAGTATTTGCTGCCCTCTGAATATGTAGATGTCCTGTACATATCCTGTACTTACTGAGTGGAAGGACACTGAATCATGGCAAGTGTGTTATGTGAAATTGCACAACATCAATACACACAACTCAAACAGAAAAAGTAATTTAATTATTATCTTTTGCTGAGGTGACTATGGGCTTCTGAGTGGGCGCTGATTTAAATATTTGCCTCATTTGCTATAAAGATTATGAATTTACATAAATTGTTGCTGGTATCTCTTTGCTTACCTTTTGTACATTCTGTCTGAAGAGCTTCTCTGCATTAAACATCAGTTATTTCAGAAAATAATTACACCATCATTACACTCATATTAAAACAACCACTCGGTAAGGGAGCTCTAATGGCCTGCTGTCTTTGCTAATTGTGTTCACAAGCATTGTGGCTTTCAATTTTTTCTGGACATTTTCTCACATGTTTAAAAACAACACAGGCCAATATCTGTTTATTATTAAGTAGCTGAGATGGTTGAAACAAATTATTTAGTCATTTTTAAAGTCATAGATGGCAGTAGGGTAAACAACCTGTGAATTAATAGGTGTCCTGTTCTGACCAGGACAGGTTTAATTTTTGCAGTAGCCAGGAGGAGGCATGGCCAGGACCTGGAGGTTATTCTCTACCACCTCATGTCATTTCCTGGGGATGGGAGAAGGGGTCCCTTTTGGGTTGGGGCAGCGTGGTGACAGTCTTATATTGTTGGGCTCTGCCTGGAATAGTGATGAGCACTTGCATCTGTATCATTTGCCTCACGTACACTTTTGCTGTTAATATTGCTGCTAAATACTGTTCATTTTCTTACCTCATTGCTCATTCCAGTAAACTGCTCTAATCTCAACCCATGACCTGTACCTTTTGTACCTCCAATTTTCCTCTCCAGCCACCTGCAAGGGAAGGGAGAGGGAGATGGGGGAGTAAATGGCATGTGGTTTGGAGTAGTTTCAGTGCAAACACTAAATTGGAGAATACAATTCCTAAACAGCAACAATAATTAAAGGTAAGACTCAGAACCTACAAAAATAAAGTACCTCATTTCTTTTCTATAATGTGCCACTTATCTTCAGGTGAGATATTAAGAGGAATTATAATGAAACTAGTAAAAAAAAAAAAGCTATTTTGTTTGCAAGATGTATTAGTCTATTTTTCTTTCTGGTTTTCTGCAAAACAAGTTTTTTCCAGTGAAAGAACCATGGCAATTTGTCCTCTGACACTTCCTATTCTGGTCTCTCCAGGTTCTTAAATATTGCAGCACTGCATATTTAGCTTTTAAGGAAGATATCATTTGACTCCTTTTATTGATGAGTTTGCTTAAATCTATTCCAAAGCTGTAGTTGAAACATGACTCTAAACTAGGTTGAATTACATTGATAGTTTAAATAAATCAGTATGAAGATGATTTATTTCTTTAGCTTTACATTTAGCAGTGTAAAATTAATTCTAAGATTAGATTAAATATTTTAAAGTCGATTATAGGAATAATGATTTGGGAAATGTCCTTTTACTAGCTTAAAGCTACAACTCTAATGTATTTTGTCTCCAGATTGTCCCTACATAAATGATTGCTTAATTCAATTTTTTTTTTTACATTAGTATGCCTGTCTACTACCAGCCTGAATTCTGTGCAGGTTGGTTATATTTTCAAAAGAGTAATTATATTATTGATACCGGGGTGAATAATCAAATGGCCCTACATTGCATACAACACTTAATGGTAATAGATGCTATTCAAGCTAGCAAAAATGCTGGGACCTACAGGAGTGCACTGAGAGATGGAAAGCTGAATAGTTTATCCTTGCAAGGGAAAGAAGGCTATTACTTTGAGAAATTACATCTCTCCTTTCGCTCTCTCTACTGATGCAGCTCCTATTAAAATCAAAGGAAAGGCTCCTGTTGGCTTCAGTGAGAGCAGACTGGAGCTTTGCAATACCTGTGAGTCTCTGAAATAGAATAAATCTTCCTCTCTCATTAATTGAGAGCTGGCTGATTTGTAAGTCCTGAGTTCTACTGTCATCTTCCATGTCATGCAATCCAAAATATCACCAAAGCACTTGTACTAGCTCCAAGCTAGTATCCAACTCAGCATCTCAGGAGAAATTTGTGCTATGGGCAAAATGCCAGATGGGGACACAATGGATGGGACAAGATTTATGGTGCTTCTTAGTGTAATTCAAGGCACAACTTCCAAGAACTGGAGGCAAGAGACAGAAGGAACCGAGGGTAAGTCTAAGTAGCAAGTCCATTGTTTGTGAAATTAAAGAGATTAATTGGAGTAAAAATAAGAACTGGGCTGGGGATAGATTATTGCTGATGGATAAGGAAAAAAAAAGAGAAGAGAATTTGTTAGTATGTGCTCACCTTTATATAAAGGAAATACTCGCAATTTCCAATGCAGCACTTTAAATACACACTATACGTTCAATCAGTTCCAGCTGGAGTAAATCCATTTATTCTCAGGTTTGGAAACCTAACCTGATGTGTAGTTTTTGTTGAGCCATGTACTAAAAAGCAAACATTTTCAAGACAGTAAGACTCAGAGTTTGCTTAGAAGAAAAATTGAATATTGCAAGTTATTTCTACTTATACAGAATAAGAAACAGCAAAATGAACCATTTTGGGGAGGAGAAATGATTACAACTCTCTTACCCATTGCAACAGCATGCAGCTAATTAAGCACTGAATTTTAATTCCTTGAAAAAAGATAAGTGGGGTGGGAAATATAAATTATTCACTAGAATTTCTACATGCATATTATTTCTGCACTGCACTGTCAACTACCCTATGGTGTTTACTGTCAAAGGTGGAGTCTGTTCCATCCTCCTAAGTGTCCCTCAAAATACCAACAGAACAGTAGGTTTTAACAAATTTATCTATTCTGCTGGAAATACCTTTCATGAAGACTTTTTATGAGAATAAATAGAAAGAACCAGAAACAGAGGAGATTGCCTCCTTTTGCACCAGGTAGAGGGTTAGACTAGATATTAGGAAAAAAGTATTCACTGAATTAATGGTCAGACATTGGAACAGGCTGCCCAAGGAAGTGCTGGAATCACCATCCCTGGAAGTGTTCAACAGGTGTGTGGACGTGTCACTTGAACAGATGGTTTAGTGGTAAACATGGTGGTGCTGGGTTAACAGTTGGACTCAATGATCTTAAAGGTTTTTTCCAAATTTAATGATTCTATGACTCTGTGACAGAAGGCTTTTTGTTGTAAGTTTTCCTCCTACTCAATTATTTCAAAATTCATTATTTGAGGCAATGGAGCAATTTAATAAATTAGAATTCTTGTAAGAGTAAGAGCTGAAAAAGTGGGCTTGAAAGTTGACATCTGGCAATTTCAGAGATGCCTAATGTTGAATCCACTTGTTTCTTCAGTATTTTCTACCAGGTAGTATGAGCAACCTAAAGTTGCTCAGTGCTCTTCTCTGGAGAACCTGGGCACACAGACTTGGTATTTAGTTTGCCATAAATAAATGAGAGGTTCAAAAGCTTAATTTTTTCAGCTCTCATTCTTTCCTGAGCTCTTCTCTTTACATTTTAATGTTGGTTTTCACATTGTTGGTACTAAGATAAAATGCACCAAATCTTAGAAAAGAGTACTTGTGAGTCACTGCATCTGTTTTCTGATTTTTATATTCAATTTATGAACTTTATAAGTTTATAAATTGGAAACAACCTCGACAACAAAAGAAAAAGAATACATGGATGATTCTTATGCAAGTTTCAGTTAAAAAAAGAAGAAAAGCAAATGCATAGTGTAGTCAATCAGGAAATATTATGCTAATTACTGTAAAGACAACATCTGTTCACACTCTTTAGATTATTAACACCTTCTACTCACCAGCAGGGAAGCATCCCATGCAACGCTAATCTTCCATGTGCAAACAACTGCTGCTCCTTCATAGGGTAGTGGATAATATATTCTTCTCTCTGACAGAACAATAGGTGAGCAACAGCAGGCAGAACAGAAGTTTTATGACTTTCAAGATTTTGTTAATGTTATTGGCGCTGCGAACTGTACAATACATATGCTACCAGTAGAAAACCAATGTGCTTCTTATAAAGCAAAAATCACATCCAGCCTTTTATACATAAATAAACTACTTGATTAAGCCAGCTGTTACTTTTTTTTCTCTTTGACTTTATCGGATTAAAAATGGTAAACCCAACATTATTTCTGAAGTGGCTTTGTGAAAAGGTCAATTTTTTACTTTATAAATCAAATCTGTAGCCAAATTGTTATAGTGCTCACTCCTTATTTTTTGGATTATGCTTGCAGCATACTGATACCTTAAACGTTCCGCTCACGGTATAGAACAGGATAAAAAATATGTTATCCTTCCCCATCAAGGAAAATTGGCTGTGATATGGGAAAAGGTAGAACAATGTTTTGTCTACAAAAAATACAACTTGAATAGTAAAAAAAAACCCCACTCTAAATCTCTGTAATGTAGGCTTTGAAAATAGAGTGTGAAGTCCAAGAAAAAAATACAAGCAAGTTACACAATTAGAAAGTTCATGGGGAACATTAGACATCTCTGATCTATTACACTTGGAGTTTAATTAAAGTGAATTGAGACATTTAAAAGTTGTAAAAGCTATGACAATAAAGAGCAAACAAACCTGAAAACATCTAACTCTGAAGGAAATGAGATTGTCACATGATAAAGCTATCCCTTAGTGCTATGTTGTGCTTTTCTGTGAATGAATCACAACACAAGCGAGGTTCTCTGGGTGCTTGCTTTGGCAAAGCTGTGGGCAGGTGCCTGTTGTTTTTGCTGATAACCAACAAGATTAACAGGTTGTGACCCTCACAGGCTGTGTCCCCCATTCCCCTTCAGTCCTTGCACAAGAAAGAATGTCCAAAATGAAGATTTCCCACATATTTATTATATAGACAAGTCCTACCTAACACCGTCCTGTCAAAGTGCTCTGTATCTGCTGTTCTCCTCCCTACCCCTCTTAGAGAACTGTTCAGATGCCTGTGCTATCCTGTATCATTTTGCCTGTCGTGGGGCACCCCAAGAGCATCTGTGCCAACAAAAATCACGACAATCAGACAAAATCTCTGGACAAAATTATGACTTTCTGAACAGATTGTTTTTCATTTATTTGCATTGCTCACAAACTTCCCAGCTTCTCTGGTACTTCTGGTCAGCCTACAGCTAAGGAACATCCTTAACAGGGTGAGTCACTCTCAATGAATCAGCTCTGCATCAGTCTGAAGCATTGAGGTGCATTTTGCATCACTCCAGCTGAGGTTTGAGGTCAAATAACTGCCAAACCACAAATCATCCCCTCGCCTTACCCAGCATTAATGTAAAGAGGGACACCATGACGTGTACCTATCTATCTTTTTTCTCCCTAGTTAGTACTCAGGCTTTGTTATCTCAGAGAAATATTAAGTGCAACAGACTATTTGCTTGTGTGAATAATAAGCTGTTCCACAGGTCATCTCAAACAAGAGGCCACCTTACCTCACTGTTCATGGGAAACCAGGAAGTGAAAAAGGATTTATTTCCTGAGACCCTGTTTCCTCAGATCTGGAAAAAAACCCTCTTCACATTCTCTGTGGCATAATGCAGATATCACATGTAGACAAGCTGATAGTTGGCAGCAGCATGCTAGAGTTTGCAGATCTTTGAAGACCCTTTTCATTGAGTACAAGTACTCTTTATCTCCATGTGTAAGAAATCAGACAAGGAAGGCTGGGCATGGCTAAGTCAAGACCTGCTTGTCAAACTTAAGGCCAAGAAGGAAATGCGCAGGCAGTGGGAGCAGGGAAAGGTGTCCTGGGAAGAGGATACATATGCTGCCTCTTTGTGTAGAAATGGAGTCAGGAAGGCCAAGGCACATCTGGAGCTGAACTTGGCAAGAATGTGAAGAATACCAGTTATATCAGCCAGAAAGAGAAGGCCAGAGAAAGTGTAGTCCCTCGCAATGAACATCAGTGGAGAACTGGTAACAATGGAGAAGGCTGAGGTACTCAGTACTTTTGCCTCAGTCTTCAGTGGCAACCTCTCGTCCCACTCCTCTCAAGTGTCTGGACTGCAAGGCAGGGACTGGGGGAGGAAAGTCCCTCCCTCTGTAAGAGAAGATCAGGTTCATGATGATGTGAAGAACCTGATTGTGTATAAGTCTATGGGACATGATGAGATGCATCCCGGAGTCCTGAGAAAACTGGCTGATGTAGTTACCAAACCACTCTCCATGATATTTGAAAAGTTACGTCAGTCACGTGAAGTCCCGGAGGACGGGAAAAAGGCAAACACCTCATTCATTTTAAAAACGGGTCGAAAGGAGGGCCCTGGGAACTACTGACCTGTCAGCCTCACCTCTGTGCCTGGGAAGATCACAGAACAGATCCTCCTAGAATAAGGCACATGGAGGACAGGGAGATCATTCAAGACAAACAGCACAGCATCATCAAGGGACAGTCCTGTCTGACCAACCTAGTGACTTTCTATGATGAAGTGACTAAACTAGTGGACAAGGGAAGGGCTATGTATGTCATCTATCTGGACTTCGTTAAGGCCTATGACACAAACCCCCACAACATCCTTCTCTCTAAATTGGAAAGAGATGGATTTGATGGGTGGACTGTTTAGTGGATGAGGAATTGTTTGGATGGTCACACCCAGAGGATAGTGGTCGATGGCTCAATGTCTGGATGGAGATCGATGACAAATGGTGTCCCTCAGGGGTCTGTACTAGAACCAGTACTCTTTAGTATCTTCATCAATGACATAGATGAAGGAACCCTCAGTGCACCCTCAGCAAAGTTGCAGTAAACACCAAGTTGAGGGGTGAGGTTGAAACACATGAAGAACGGGATGCCATCTAGAGAGAACTAAACAAGCTTGAGGAGTGGGTCCATGGGAAAGTCATGAGGTTTAAAAAGTTCAGCTGCAGAATCCTATACCTGGGTTGGAACAACCACCAGTATCAATACAGGCTGGGGGACGAACAGATCAAGAAGGACTTGGGGCTGCTGGTGCATGAGAGGCTGGACATGAACCAGCAATGTGCACTCACAGCCCAGAAAACCAATGTGTCCTGGGCTAAATCCAAAGCAGCATACATAGCCAGCAAGGCAAGGGTGGTGATTCTGCCCCTTTACTCCACTCTGGTGAGACCCCACCTGGAGTGCTGCATCCAGATCTGGGGTCCCCAGCAGAAGGAAGAAACAGACCTGTTGGAGCAAGTCCAGAGAAGGGCCACAAGGATGATTAGAGGGATGGAGGAAAGGCTGGGAGAATTGGGATTGTTCAGCCTAAAGAAGACTTCACCATGATCTTGTTGCATCCTTTCAGTACCTGAAAGGGGCTTATAAGAAATATACAGACAAACTTTTTAGTGGGGTATATTGTGATAGGACTAGGGCTTAAAAAAAAAAAGAAAAGAGAGGGTAAATTTAGATAAGATAAAAGGAAGATATTTTTTACTGTGCGGGTGCTGAAACACAGGAACAGGTTGCCCAGCGAGGTGGTAGACACTCCATCCCTGGAAACATTCAAGGCCTGACTGGATGGGGCTCTGAGCAACCTGATCTAATGGAAGGTGCCCCTGCTTATGGCAGGGGGTTGTTCTGGGTGACCTCTAAAGGTCCCTTCCAGCTCAAACGGTTCTATGATTCTAGGCTGACTTTACCAAGCCAAGCTCCATTTCCGGGACATCCAAATCAAACCTAATGTATATTTCCTGACAGAAGGACCTGTTCTGATAGGCATTATTTTCACTGTTTCTTAAGTGTTGTCAGTGTAGAACCCTGAGCTGGTTCCCTGTGGACTCACTGTCAGACAATGGGTGCTTTTAGAGCAAAAGTCATTTTGGCAAATGGAAGTGCTTAATTTAGGATGAAGTGAAGTGAACCACAGAAATAGTTCTACAGACAATAAGGGGAGAATAGAGTAATTCACTGAGATGCAATGTCTGTATTGATTAGATTAAATACCGTCTTTTGTATTTAACTTACAGCAAGCTTTGTTCTAATTTAGTTGAATATTAAAATACAATGCAACTGCATCAGCTTGTAACTTTATTTTAGCAGCATTCTCTGCATTAAGAACATCTTTAATGAAGAAAAACTTTCACAGATATGAAATTTTGTTAAGTATTATCTTAAAATCCCCAGTCAATTTCTTTTTTAAAACTGAAGTTAAATTAGAAACCCTGCCTCCTCTGGTTTTACTAAAGGACAATTCTATATTAGAAACCTCTGCAAGCTTTATTTTGTTCTAGACATCTGAAATTCTGTTAGGAAAAGTTTGAAGTTAACCTACCCTTAGAAGCTTGCTTGGATATTAAAAATCTCCAAAATTCAATTTGATTTCCTAGCTTCTGTGCCAAGGATTATGTGGTGCCTGATTTTTGAGTCTAGCTCTTCCCTAGCAATTATTATTTTAACTGGAGTGTAAAATTAGGCATCTCCAAAATTTGTATCTATTGATTACAGTAGTGAAAAGGAAAAGGGACAGAGAGCTCTTGAAGAAATATTAATCTGTAAATATGATATAAACATGTGACATGTGAACAAAATAATATTTACAGTACCGAAGGCTAAAATAATGTAATATTACCCATGTTTCACATTTAGGATTGGATGCATAGGGAACATACATATAGAAATTATTTTTGATATGTACTAGGAATGTCTTTATCCTACACTAAATATAGAAGCATATGAGGGATCTTTTCTACATACAGGAAAACTCTATGGATAGGCTACCAATATAATTCAAGATTTTCCTTATCATTTAATCTATGGAGTTTTGAACATTTTTAAAGTAAGTACCTAAATGTTTTCTAATGGATATATATATTTTTTTTTTCACTTTTAATGGTGGAAAATTGCAGCATTTAAGAGAAAAATAATCTATGTAAATGCAGAAAGTTATATTTAGGAAAACATTATGTTATATACAACTTTCCTTTTTTTTGTAAGCACTTCATGTAACAAAATGTACACATTTGATGTAAATGGTCACATGATCATCCCAAAACAAAGAAAGTATCCTATTCTTCCATCCTTTTTGTGTTTTAATGAAAGCGTTCTTATTAAATGTTGTGTTTTGCATATCAGGTGGTGGCTATACCAGGAAATTTGCACTGAAAAAAAGTCTTAACAAGAACTCTTGTGGAATAAAGAATTTGGGAAACTCTTTATGAACATTCTGCCTGTTTCCTTACCCAGAAGGAGCTGAAAAAAAAATCTTCCCAGGTTAGTAAAGATTGTTATGTATTGTTTTTGTAACTCTATGTTTTCTTTTACTTCTGTTTAGCTTGGGTTTCCCATTTATGCATGTGATGCCTATTTTTCTGATTTTTATGGTAAGATTCTGTTATTCCCTGGGAAACTGGCTAAATGTCTTGAGAAGCCTGGGATGGTTTACAATATTTGATATAATTAGGAGCATCTTAAGTTATGGTGGTTTTTTGCATCAGTGAAAAACAGATGTATTTGCTTTTAGTGCTTATTTAATAATCAACTCTGCTAAATTGTGGTAGGGTTTTTCGAATTATTTTCCCTTTCATTTTTTTATTGTGCACTGCTCTTATTTTCTGTATTTTTCTCTGCTGCACAAGGACATTGTAGAATTTCCTGAAGGAGACTGCCACAAACTAGCTTGAAAAGGTCTTTTGTAAAACTAATTTAACCTTCTGTCTGTGATTTCATGGGATTTGGATCAGTCCTGGAGAAACTGGCTATCTACTTGAAGGAAGTGGTTACTTCCACAGCACAACTGATGCTTCATTTGCTTTGCTGATTCACAAAAGGTGCAAGCTAATCAGAACAAGTGATTCATGAGGTACAGCTGAGCAAAGACATAGTCTTCTGTTAGAATATTAATTGCCATTTTGTAGCTTTTGCTCTTGTGTTTTAAACCTACAGAAGAAACTGATATCTCCCTGCAAACTTGTAGGATTCTGGGGGACACCATGTGGAATAACTGTAAAGTTTTTGTGCTCAACTGCTTCATAGTTCTCCAGTCAGGCCAAAGCTAAATTTTACCATCCTTCCTTGACAAGTGAGAAGGCAGAGAGACAGTCATTGCTGGTTTTGTATGAGGTATGACCTCTACCTCCTCAATCTAACAATATCCTCTTTGCTTCTTGTAGGAGATCAGGAACCAGAAAGCCTCCTGCCTTCACTGAAGCCAACGTTAGACAGAGACATTTACTGACAGGTTCTCTACATACATATACCACATGTGCATTGACTCTGCATTCCACCTTTCAGGATAATTTACAGAGGCATAAAGGCTGTGAAGGATTTTTCCAGACCTTACCAAAGACAAGGACACCACATCCTGTCTTGATCCTGGGAGTTCTGAACGTGTCTGCAGACCTGAGGGAATCCTCCTGGCTGCTCATTTTGCTATGCAGAGCAGCTTTGGAAGCAAGACTGTGCAGGTCCATGGAAGATAGATTAGCTAAATCCCCTCTTCCACACAAAAGAGTCAATTGCACAATCCTTGGCTCACTCATCCAGGGACTTGTCTCACACAGCCCTCACATCTTTTATGGGGAGAGCACTGAGGAGATGTTCTGATGACAGAGGTAACATCTAAACAGGTGATGCAGTTGGCTGTCCACAAATCAAGGGGATGCTGTACCTTTCCCTAGAAGCAGATTGCTGCTTTTGGGTAGCCAGTGTTTAGGCCAGGGTGTGAGCTCCTGGTGATAGGGACCAATAGATAGGCATCGCTCGAGAATAAAGAGGCAGAAGGAGTCTTCTGTATAGCTTCCAAAGGATTTAATCTGCAGAGGGTCCATGGACAAAAGAAGAAGGGACTACGGTTTTATACCCCAAAGGTACGGGTGGGGAAAACAGATAACAACCAATAACACACAACTTAGGGGGTGAAGAGAACAGCACATAGACCAATAGGGGAAAAGGGAGGCGGGAGTCAGAACAGGGAGCCAATGGGGTGTTGAATAAAGAAGAACTCTCCAGAATTCAGGATTAATATGGAATAAAAGGGGTGGACAGGCAACAGGCCAATGGAACAGGAGAAGTTAACATATCTCATGATGCTTAGTGGGATTTCACCACAACCTAAAGGAGATAACTTGAAATTTAAGTGCTTGAGCTGGCCCACCAATGGGTTTTTAAAGCTCTGGGGTCCTGCGGGTCCTCAGCCAGTCCTGTCATGGACTGGACCACGGCAACAAACAGGACTCTAGGATGAGGCTTTTTCTTGTCTGGTTAATCAGATGCTGCTGCTCTAGCTAAGAGCATGAAGGAGCAAATTTCATCTGTATCCAGACTAGGACATAATGGTCTGGATGGGTAGGTAAGTACCTGGGTAGAAAACTGCCGGTGGTTAATGTGTTGTCCCTTGTGTGGATGCCCGTGGTGAGTACTGCAGAGGTCTGTCCTGTTTAATGTCTTTGTCAATCGCTTGGCAGAGGTGGTAGAATGCATTCTAGTTGAGCTTGCAGGTGACACAAAATTGGGGGAAACATTTGATATGTTCAAGGGTAGGGCTGTCTTCTTGGTTGGAGGAATGTGCCAACAGAAGCCTCATAAAATTGAACAAGGATTTGTTCAATCCAAGACTGAACAAATACCAAGAACACGGCTGGATCCTGTGTTCAGTTTTTGGCTCCCCCAAATATGAAAGAGAAGGCTCAGTGGAGAACCCCAAGCATCATGGGGCTGGAGTGCTTCCCCCACATAGAGAGCTGATCCTATCCAGACGGGCGAAGGCATGCTTTTGGGAACATTTAAGAGTTACCCCAGTACCTACAAGGAGTCATTAAGGAGATGGAGCCATGATTCTCAGTGGTGCAAGGCAGAAGGGCAGCAGTGGGCATAAGATGAAACAAAAGGGAAACATTTTTCCTGAGAGTACAGCCAGGCAGTGGAGAGGTTCCTCTGATGGTCTGAATGGTGACCATTCCTGGAAGACCCAGTTGTGTGAAGTCCTTATCAACCTGGTCTGATCTCATAGTTGATTGTGCTTTGGGCAGGATTTTAAACTAGCTGGCGTCCCAGTGTCCCTTCCAACCTGAATTTTCCTATTAGTGTTATAACCTTCTTTCAGCAGCTTCCATTTCTGGACTGTTTTTTAACCAAGATTTCCTGGGCTGAAGCCTTTCAAAAATGTTTGAGAGGGAAACAGTATTGATTCAGGTTGTTTCTCACTATCCTTCTCTGTGAAGAAAAGTGTCTTCTGTCATTGAATGCAGAAGAAAATAAGAAAGTAAAATCACCTGACTTTTAGGTTATGCAGCATAGATCCCTAGATCTGGACTTCTTGTCAAGACTCACACTGTAACTGATAGAAATGTCACTTTTGGAAAGACATTATTCACATCTGGAGGCAGATGTCTAAAATGCGTTGTCTGGATCATGCATAAATATATTTTTCTCCACTGGCTTTATTGGAAGTTTAGGTGAATAGCTGAGTTATAGCTGCCTGTAATATAGTTTCCCAGAGTTAAATGAGATCATTCCTATCTGAAATGTCAGCAACTACCCACACCCCTTCCTATCTGCTCTGTACACCAAGAGCTGTATGACAGATGTAGACCAGCTGTCTCCTGAGATCCTTTGTCTTTGCAGGTGGGTGCATGTGAAGCCCTGTGAGAATAATTCAAGGGTAGCATGAATGTGTGGGCAAAAAAGGCTTTTTGCATTGTACAGAAACCACAAAGGACTGATAGTGCTTCAGAAAAAAATTAATCTTGATGACAAAATGATGATTCTTTCATGTCTGTCTTCATGATGTGAATCTGGTAGAAATAGTCTAGCCTTTCCCCTGTTTTATATTCAATAGATGACAGTACAAAACTAGGAAATTGGCATTGCAATTATGTACCTTAATCCTACCAACTGAATGATAATCCCAAATTACTCCTTCTGCTTGCAGAAGGATAAGGAGCTTGTAGCTGATCTACCTCACAGTTCAATGTATTAGGTTTGTGTGCGGTTCCTCTGAGTACTTTTGGTATATGACAGAATTGTATGCCAGGGAGCCTGACCAACTGCAAAATTTCAGGATGGGGAGAGGAAGACAGTTTTAAGACTGAGGCCTGAATGAGCTTCTATATCTCTTATACACAGATACACACAGGAGGCTGTGGGACTCCTGTGTCATGGGAAATTAAACATGCTATCTCTGTCTGACGGTTCTGGTGATTAATATGCAGAGACCTCTCACATCTCAAAGCACCAACATATTGATCTGATCAATTTAGGCAAGTGATGTCAGTTGTATAGAGTCATATTTTACAGAAGTCTCAACTTTGCAATGTTAGGACTATGTTAATTTACTGCCTAAGTACAGCAATAGTTTAGAACAAAATTCATTTTGACTTTGCTAAAAACCATACAAGTTCCATTTCTGATTAGAAGCTTTTCATAACTAGATTCAATCCTGTAAGTCAGAGCAAAAAAATTAATACTTTTGGTCATGTTCCCAGTCAGTCAATGGTAAAAACACAATTTTGTTCTTTATGTTCCTTTCAGCAAGTAATGTATGACTCATGAATTTACTTTTATTACTTGATAATATTTTTCTGTCGTTTCCTCCCCTCTCCCTGCTGTGTGGTTTTCTGTGAATGGTTTGTGGCAGCCACAGCATTTGAAATCAGACTCACCCTGGCCAAAGATACATAGAGATTTTCCTCTTCCTAACTGAATGAACATGTGACAATCAGTACGATGTGTACCTGAGAGAAAAAAAATATTGAAGATGTCAGCAGGTAAACAAGGACTATGGAACAGGTAGAGATTGAACAAATTTAGACATTGATAAAGAGGGTATGTGAAGATTTTTACAATTTATAACTTTTTCTTTTCTTGGTCAAACTAAGACCAATAACAAAGTTTCTGGCTCATTATTAATAGAACTGAAGTGTAATTTTTCATAAGATTCAATGAATTAATTGTATATGAACATAATAAAAATAGAAGGCATAATTCTTATTCTGCTGATAAAGAAGATTTTTGTTATTAATTTCAGTGAAGTCAGGGTTTTACATGAGGCATTTAAAACTTTCAAAATGCAACCAAAGAAGCACACATGCAGCACACATAGGAGGGAAAAATATCCTGTGTGTTTGAATTCATTTTGTGCGTGTGTGTGTGTGTGTGTGTGTAATTAAGTGTTCTGAGTCTTGCAAAAGTAAATGATTTATTCACACAGTTTTGCATAGGTAGAAATGGATTCTGAAGAAATGTTTCCGAATGTAGTTTGTAAAGCAAAGATTGTGGAGCTCTTGGAACAGAGCTTGTTTTGATGCTTCTAATGAAAGAGACAAACTTTCACGAATTTGTGGAATGGAATGAAAAGAATTAAGTCAGCAGATGAAAAGTAATTAAACCTAAGGAGTAAAAGATGTAAAATGCAGTTATTGTGTCAAATTCTCAAAGCTGCACACAACTGGGATGTGTGTGCTGTTCCTTAAACTGCAAATATCAAAAGAAATAATTGACCTTGTGATCACAATGGCAAGTATCTGAAAAAAACCACACTTCTGTTTAGATTGAAGGATATTGAAAAGCTCTCTTAGAAATTGCTTCTGAATATGTAAACAAGGTGTCACGGTTGCTTAAAAATATCTGAAAAGGAAACAAACTGGAAAGTTCATTTTGGGGTAACTTGCTGTTAGCAGAAAGTTTATTCATGCTAGAATAAAGGTCCTTCTTCTTTCTATATGTTTCTTTCTATAGGAAACTCAGGTTTCAGGGGTCTATTGAGGGAGAACACTTAGGATCAAAACCAGCAAAAAAGACACATTTCTCATATTTGTATTTGATGATAACTCTTAAAGTGCTGAAGAACTATTTGTATAGGACAAGGGCTAATGGTTTTAAACTAAGAGAGATTGATTTAGATTAATTTCCCAGAAGGGTGGTAGGTGCCCCATCCCTGGAAACATCAAGGTCAGATTGGAGAGGGCTCTGAGAAGCCCTATCTAGTGAAAGATGTCCCTGTTCATTGCAGAGGGGTTGTACTAGATGACTTTGGAAGGTTTGCTCTAAACCAAACTTTTCTATGATTCTACGAACTCCTGGCCTCAGAGCAGTGGGTTCTACACTTCAGGTGGATTCAAAGATCAATTGAAAAACTTTAGGTGTAAGAGTCCATTGCAACTAGCTCTGATTCAGCTACAAATAACTACAGGTGGTGAGCTTATTCTTGAAAAATACCTCTACTCTTCCTAAATATATAAAAATATATATATATATATTTCCTTCTACTCTTCACCATGTGCTTGATACTGGACTAGATAGAACTTCAGTGTGACTCCACACAATGCCTGCTGTGGTTAATCTGTATGATGTCTGTGTGGTTTCCCTTTCTCTTAGATTGAAAAGATGGAATGGTTTAGATTTTGCATGATCCTGGGGATGTTAATAGTATATCTTCCATGGGTTTCCCAGCAGATTTGTTCGAGTTTAATAGGAATTCCAACAGAAAAAATAATTGTATGTGGCTCTGAGCAGAATGATTTTATTCAGCAGATAATGACAACTGCCTAAGTTCAAAGTCATGATTGCAAACTATTAATTTGGTACACAAGGAAAGGAAGGTCTTTACTTTCTATTTTCCTATGTAAAACCAGTGTTTACCACTACCTAGTATTTGCCTGTTCTGTATAGAACAGAGCTGTAGATCCTCTTGGCTACTAGGCTGGCACTGGGGGAGACCACTGGATGGGATGAGAGTTTCAGCATTTTCTTTCCATTATAACAGTCACTCTTGAATAAAGAAATAATTGTCTCTGCTTGCACCAAGCTTCAGACTGCTGAAAATAACAATGAAGTTGTACTGCACTTTTATCCTAATTTGAGAGCATGTTAAACCAAGAATTTTCTTCAGCAGAACTGAAGTCCTGAGTTTTCACCTCTTTTCTTTTTAAAACAAGTCCCCACAGTTTTTCTGTCCCATTCCTCAATGATTTTATCTTATCCCTTTCCCTGCCAATAGCAAATACATCTGTAGGGATCAGCCATGTCAAAATATTAGTCTGAACTTTTTAACACAGGGCTAAGCATTGTTCTCTGAAAGAGAAAATTAGATTCCTCATGGTCACGTGTAAGTATCAAGGATCATGGAAATTCTTATGCTTTGACACTAGAAAGGTGTCTTCTGAACTAATTGCTCTAATATTTATTCCCCATCCAGCTGATGAAGAGGAAAGGGCAATTTTAATGCCTGATTGAGCTACTATTTTAGGTAACTCCATGAAGAGTTCACCAGCACAGTTTTTTCCTTTGACTAGGAGAAAGTGGTTATCACTAGCTCCCATACAGTTGCTTTAATGTGGTCAGATGAATCCAGTACCTTCCTCAGAAATTATTTCTGCCCTCCAATCCACCTGCGACCCAACAAGCAGAGCCGTCTGACTTGCTTTGGAGAAGCCAGGTGGCTTTATGAAGCAAGCAGAGGCAGTGATCCAAAAGCTTTGTCTTTTCATCATTCCAAAACAAAACCACAGCAGTAAAGGAACTACCACAGCCTTATATTGATGAAAATTACACCCATCTCAGCACTGATAATTCCAACTTTTTTTTCCTACCAAAACCTGGGGAAAAAAAAGCTGTGAAAATTTGTTCACATATTGAAATCAGTGGTAGCTGTTTCTTTCCCCATGAAGTAAGTGAAACTTTTAATTAAGAGTTATATGTGTTATTTTTGTACTTCTCTCCTAGTAATTGATTCACTTTTTAAACAAAATGTATATTTTCAGATAATCGAACTATGAAGTTATCATGTGATTGCAGTACTGTACATGCACAGAAAAACACAGTAATTATTAGAAGTTTCCCTTTCAGGGTGAATAGAAAGATTAACATGGATAGGAAACCCATTAATTTGTTAATTTAAATACACACCCCCTCCTCAGCTGCCTGATTAATTTAGTCTGTAGTGCTCTGGACCTCCTAGAGTCAGAAATAAAGGATCAGTATGTACTGGGGGTAGAAGCGACTTCCATGTCTCGTTTTTAGTATTTAATGAAATCCGTCCATTGAAATGTACTGTGTAACAAATAAAAAAATTCACTCAAGCAAGAAGCAAGACAAGAGCTCCAGCAGCACCTGTCCACCTTCTCTTACCCCATGCCCATCAGGTCAGAGGTCACTGTGCAGGACACATGGAAGCTGTTGGACATTTCCAAATCCCACTGTACACACTTGCAGCTATTTATGCTGATAGATAAGAAGAAATTTAATTGCCTCTGGGTAAACACATATTTTGTGGAAGCTGGAAATAATAGGCATAATTGGTGTTGGGGGCTTAAAGTACCCATTGTTCTACCTGGAACAAGGGCTTTTTGAACATCTTTCCCCTAGCAACCACAACACTCTCAACTCCACACTGCTCTCTGAAAAGTCCCAGGGTGCATTCCTGTTTTTTTCCTGATCCTTTTTATCACTAATCCTGCCAGCAGCACAGCAAAGGGCAGGTTTAACATCCTTTTCAAAATAAACCATTGATATCCTAGAATTAACTATTGAAGCTGCCTCTGCCAAGTGAAGGTAAAGAGATGAAAGACTGAGGGGAGGAACATGAGACAGAGTTGTGGCTTTGATCTTCTTTGTGCACTCACATCAATTGCATGTGGATCCAAGAGCACCACAATAACTGCAGTGGCATATCCAGTTTGTCTACTGCAGAGTGCCAGGACACCTTGTGGAGTCTGCCTTTTCTAGAGCAGGTCTGCTAGAGCAGTCCCCTAAAAATTTGAGCCAGAGCAAGACTTTAGAAGAGAAACAATTACACTGACATTCCTGTCTCCCTTTGCAAGAGGACACACTGCTGAGACACCCTCAGTACTGTGCACAGCCAGAGGAAAACATGTCTTCTTTATAGCACCAAAGAAAGCAGATGTTGTTGCTGTCTGCAGTGTTTATTCCTCTGCAATTCTTCCCATTAGCCTATGAAGATTGGGATCCTTTGCTTTATACCATTAAAGACGCACTATTTACCCCACCACACTGAGGTGCTGCTCGTCGATGATGTTTGCTGTAGGAAGATGGCTCTGTCCTAGCTTTTGCCACTTTTCAGATAGAGAATGAGTAATAATTTGTACATGTGTGCTTTCAAAACTCCTCACCTAGCTCTTACTCAGCTGGCTTTCTCTGTGTCCCCCCAAGCAGCTGCTGTGTTCTCCCTCTGCCTGCCTTTGTTACCGCTCCTTGCTGCTGCTGCTGCACTTGGCTTTGCCAATCCTCTCCCAAGATCTCTCATCCAAGATCCCTGACTCCTCCTGAGTTGGCTGCACCTTCCAGCTATTGCTGTGATCTCTGGTTGTCCTGGAGTAAGTGCTGTGAGGGCTGCCTGCTTCATCTGGAGGGATTCTCTCCATGGAATAATTGTTTACCTGGAAACAGGCAAATGGCATAATTCAGACAGCAATCTTTCTAGGTATTAATATTGATCCAGGCTTTGGCATCACGTTAACAAGATGTGTTGCCTGGTAGTATTTTCTCACTGTTTTGTAAAGCTAAATCCAGTTATTATCAGTTATTAATGAAAAGTTTCATTTTAGGTCAAGTGAAAATTGGGAGGTTTTATATATTTCAAGTGCCATTTTTATTACTCTTCAGTTGGACCATTGAATAGAAAAATGAATTGTTTGCACAGTCCTGCTGAAGACAATGTCTTTTATTCTCCCTGCATTATCACCTGACACAAACAACATTTACTTACTATTCTATCTTTGGCCATGGCATCATTTGTGCACAGTTGGGACAAAAAAAAAAATCACCTTCTTAATCATAAATATCTGAAAATATTAAGGGAAAGTTGGAAGAGAATAATTAAAAGCCTGAACAAGAATGAACACTGAGAAAGAAACTGCTGGTTCTTTTAATATGATACAAAGGCCTTGTTTTGTAAGTAACAAATAAACAATGAAGTCTATTTTTCCCTTACAAGATACCGCAGAAATGACTGCAAGTATTCAACCAGAACATGCAAAGGCTTGATAATGTGAGGCATAGGAAATGAGAAGATAAGGTAAAACAATTCATAGCTCTTGCACAGCAGTAAAAGGAGGAGCTGAAAAGGAGAGCAAAGAGCACTTATCTAGAGGATGCATATTAGAACTTCCTGATATCCCTATGCTTGGAAAAAAAACCAAACCAACAGATATAACTGTATAGTTGCAGCCCTTATGCAAGCTGATAAGAGCAAAGAAAAAAGGACTTCTTTGGAAAGAGCACTTGTCCACCTTAAATGCTCCAGAATCTGAATTCTGAAGTCCTTTACATAGACAAAGATGAATTATATTATATATTTTTGCATCTGAGACTGCAAAAATAACATTTGGGGGTTTTAACTTGTTTATGCGTTTAGACATACCTAGTTTTCATTGCAGGGTTTTCAGGAATGGGCCAGAAGTCAATTTTAGTCATCAGTTTTACATTTCACATGAAAACAGCAAAGAAAAAATTCTTCTGAAGTATTAAAATATGTTTTTGAGAACAAGGAAGTGGGCACAGAGACTCCAAGGCAAAAAAATACCTGATATTAATTCTGCAGTATTTTTGTTATGATCATATAGTCACAGAATGATTTGGGTAGGAGGGGACCTTAGAGGCCATCTAGTTCCAACTCTCCTGTCATGGGCAAGGATCCATTCACTAGACCAGCTTGCTCAGGGCCTGTCCAACCTGGCCTTGAACAATTCCAGGAAGGAAGCATCCCCAGCCTCTCTCAGCAACCTCTTCCAGTGCTTCACCACCCTCTGAGTAAAGAATTTCTTCCTAATATCCAAACTCAACCTAAGCTCTTTCAGTTTAAAACTATTGCCCCTTGTCCTGTCACTATATGCCGGTCTAAAAAGTCCATCTCCCTCCTTTTTTTTTTAAAACATCTCAAGGTACCTGCAATGAGGTCTCCCTGGAGTCTTCTCTTCTCCAGGCTGAAGAACCCCAGCTATCTCAGCCTGTCTTTGTAGGAGAGGTGCTCTCAGCCTCTGACCATCTTCCTGGTCCTCCTCTGGACCTGCTCTAACAGACCCACAGTACTTCAGGTGGGGTCTCATAAGAATGGAAGGGGAGAATCACCTCCCTTGATTGCTGGCCTCTCCTCTTCTGATTGACTATAATTCCCAAAGAAAATTTTCCTTGAAACAGGAGAATAAAAAGACACACTTTCATTCTCTAAATGAGGTATGTGATATGTTATAGCATTATACATCCAGAGAAAATGCCAGTGAACATTCTGCAGTGACATCCAGGTGTCTGTCCTCCAGAAATTTCACTAGACAAATGTGGAATGTGCGGGGTGGGCTGCAGGGCATGCTCGCTGAACACATGTTGGGAGGGCATTATACAAATTGGGCAGCAACTGAAATAGGAGTTTATGTAAAACAGAAATCAGGAAGGCTGACTTGTGTACAGCAGTAGGGGCACCTTAACTGCTAATTTAAAACAGGGCCAGATGTGCTCAGGCTGTGATGACTTCACATTTGACTAGGTAATGTAACACTGAGTTGTTATTGACTGCTACTGCTTATACTGGGGTCCCCATCATCATTGGAATGTCCTTTGCAGGGCTGCCCCTTACCCACTAGTCACTCAGCCAGACTTCAGCCTAGGTGGAACATTTTGGAATTGACCCTGTTGCATTTGACACCATTTTTAGGTGTTTTTTTTTTTCCAATTTTTAGGATAATTGCTGGTCTCACCGATTACTCTAGGCCAATTTTGACTTTTAGAATTTGGTTCAATACTTCCGGGGAAGGGAAATGTTTCTACTATCTTTAGAAAGAATGCAATCAGTCTCTTTATAACCAGTTTATCTCAGAGAAAGTTGACCAATGTCAGAATAAATCTGCTTTAGCAAAATAATTGAGCTTTTTCTACAAAATACAGCTTGGAACAATAGCATCATTTATAGAGGAAATGTCATTCTGGTGGACTGCTTATCTCAGAATTAGTTTCCATCTTTCCCTTTGCTGTTTTTGTGTTATACTCTTTGCTGACTAATTTAGGTAGGTTTTGCTATTCTATAAATTTGCCTTTACAGTCAGTATTTAATAGATTTTTCCATTAATAATTCATAAAATGCTGAAGTTATTGATCAGTATAACAATTTTTAAAACAAAATAATTATAACTGAAGTATAATTAACAATTATTAATCAGATTGCTGGTCATATGACCCAAGCTGTACTTTTTTTCTGTTCTCTGTGTGTGCTCACGACAGTGGAATGGGGCAGTGCTACCAGGGTGCTTTGATATTTCTAGTCCAGGTACTTTAGGAATGAGTCGTGTAGAGCTTTTGATACAAGTATGTATCTGAATACATTTTTTTTTTCTCTACAGCTAGGACATTTATCTTAGTCTCACAGAGGGAAAACTTCAGATATATCTGGTGAAATTCCAAGGCTGAATGAAATGATCAGCTTTTAAAACTAACCTCAAATCATGACCTGAATGTCACACAAAAGTTTTAGGGAGTGGAATTTCAATGTAACAAGCTATTTTTTAAAGGACTTCGGATTTTTAAACCCCTTTTGTTAATTCTGAGCTCTTTGTCTTGGCAATACTGCAGAGTGGAATTTTCCCATGAGAAATTTTACCTCTGTCAAATGGAATGATGAAAATTTTTTTAGAGTTATACTTAAAATCGGTGATGATTAGTGTTCTGAGCAGAAAATCATAACCTTTAGCAATGAAAAATTCCTATTATACTTTCTAATTCATTTTTGTGTCGCAGTAGCATAGTTCATTATTTCAGATCTACTGCTGTGGTTTATACCTTCATTTAAATGTGCCAAATACAAAAGTTTCCACTGCTTCTAAGTTATTTTTCACTGCTTTACCTAATAGGTGTCACTGAGGAAACAGGAACTTTCTCTTTGCACAGATTATTTAGACAAATTCTCAATACTCTGTTTCAAAGAAAGAGCTTGGTGTGCAAGCAGTTTGGCAAAAAGTGAAAGAGGCAAAGTCACAGCATCAGCATGTCCAAACTCTGGAAGGCCAAGCCACTGTAAACATACCCTTCTCTCACAGAAGATGTATCTTAATCAGTGAATACCATGTGATTCTCAAAGCACACAGGTTTCTTTGCTCCCTGCAGTGTCCTTCTGACCTCTTCTTGTGTGATGAATGATGACTAGACAAGGGTATGACACAATAGGTTTAGGAACTACTTCTTCCAGGACAATTATTTTTAGGTCCTAAGGAAAGACATCCAGAACTCTGCAGTCAACTGTGTTTCTATTTATAATCATCATCTTTCTTCAGCCAAGCACTCCAGTTTAAATGTCAATTGATGATTGACGCTACATAAAGATTTGCTCACAAGATCATTACAACCTTAAAAGAGTGCAGAATTTGTGTTTAGACAAGGGATCTAGTTAAATCCTTTCTCCATCCAGGGTTACATTAGACCAGTCCTAAAATACCATCTAGCAGCAGCAACAGGATGTTAATCCTTTAAAAGCAATCGTTTTTTGTGTGTACATTTTACACCTATGCCTTTTGTTCCTCAGATAATTCCTCCACACAATAATGGCTAAGAGGAAGGCATATCAGGGCTGTGTTTATCTCCATGCTTATGCAGAATTCTCCCTGAGAACCCTTTGCTGTTTGTGCTAGAGCCTTTACATTTTGTTGGGCCAGCACCAAGAAAATAGCAAGGACAGAATCCGATACAGTATGTTCACTAGTTTTAAAATCAGATTCACTGCTGGGTTTGGAATGTAGCAAAGGATTGCATTGTTCTCTGCCTTCTACATTCCTTCAAAGCTGAAGAAGCATTTATTTTGGTTCTCTACTTAGCAAATGGCTTTGGAGAGCATCAACTTTCTCTGGAGTCTGTCAAGCCCTCCTACCCTTTCATTACTTTTTGTGTTCATGATCTCTTGAAGGAGGCTTCACATACTCCTGAACAAGCAATAAAAGGTTACCTAGACCTCTGCAGAATTAATTTACTTTGCTTGCTGCTTTCTTTCCCCCTTACTACTCCCATTTATAATTACATTAATTACGTGCATAGAAAAGTATTCTGTCTCTTTGACTTTAATTACCTGGCAGTGAAGATAAATGAACTTTGTAAAATGTTCAGTATTACACATTCATAAATGGCTAACAATCAGCAAGGGTCACCAGTATAGTGGAAATCAAGTAATGACCACAGAAAAGTTTCCTACTAGTAGTCAAAAGAAAAAACAAATAAACAAGCCACTAAAAAACCTCCCAAGGAAAAAAAGTAGCATATTGATGTACAAAAACCCAAAGTGGCTTTGTAGATGAATTTTTTATGCACTGTAGTCATTTCCCACCAGAATAGGTAGCCTGTAAAGCTTGTTTTGTTTTGTTTTGTTCTGGGGTTTTTTTTGTTTGTTTTTTTTTTTGTTTTGTTTTGTTTTGTTTTGTTTTTTTTTACTCTAATGAGGCTTAATTTTGTTAAAAACTTGCTCAGGTTTCTCACCAAGCTCTGAGTCTTTTTCTTCATATTTTAATTTCTATACAAAAGAGAAAATCTACTACTGAGCCAAAAACCACTAGCATTTTAATGGGAAATGTCTCAGGGTTTGCACAACTGTTTGACCAGAGAGGAGACATTGAGACTGCTATAACTGGCTTATTATGACCAGACCTGCACAGCAGATAGGTGCAACATTAGGGAAGTTGAAAAGTGCTTCAAACATGGGTATGACCAAGAAATTTGTGTAATTTCCTGAAATTTACCCTGTATAGTTACACTGTTCCTGGTGGGATGAAGTCTTCCAGTGGGCAGCCTAAGAAAACATTGCAGGGGCCATTTTCCTGCATCTGCTCCTCCCACACTGTTAGGGTGCAGAGGAGAAGTTTGGAGCAGCACAAAACTGGAGACCCGTGGGGAACAGCTTGCAAACCCTGTAAATTCCAGAAACCACACAACAAGGGATTGCATCTCCCTGGAAAGGTGACTGCATTGGGACATGCTGAATGCCCCAGCACTGCAAGCCTGTGCGAGATGCAGTCACACAGCCTGGTGCAACACATAGGGTGGATTGATTAGCTGGTGGTTTTAGTTGGTACTGGAGTAAACAGAAGTGTGACAGAAGCCCAGACAACTGGGATTCTATGGTTACAGTAAAATAGCATAGGGGAAGGGTCAACAAAAGTTCTGCAGGACCAGAACTGCAGCTTTTAAAGCAAAATCTGAGTTCTATTTGAAATTCTCTGGAGCTGTATTTTGAGAAAAGACTTTGCAAAAATAGAGTACATATGTTATTAAAGCTATTCTCTTTAATTATATCATCTAGCAAACCTAAATCCAGTTTTGATGACTACTATGTCAGCAGAAGGGAAAAGCAGGATGACCTAGAATTCAGCCACTTTGTGATTAGTAGTTTACTCTCAGCCGCTTTTCAAATGCATTTTAATATTTACTGGTTTATGTAGCTACTTCACAGTCTTCATTTGTTTCCTCACAGCAATATGATGTGTTAGGGAAGTTTCCTTGCTCTGATTTTGTAGATTTCAGAGAGTAAAGAAAGTCACAAGTATATAGGTGCCAAAGATGGAAAGTGAATCATGACTTTGGACTCTCAGACACACAACCTCACAACAAAACTGACTTTTTCTGCCTCTAGTCATGTGGAGGCACACACAGGAGCTTTAGTCCAAGTGTACATGCACATTGCCTTCCACAGCCTTGTGTTTTATGCTTGCAGCTGGCTATGGGCATAGCTGTTTCCAGCACTAAAGACTTAATTATTAGTGGACTCTATTCAAGTGCTAACTCACTGCATCCCTACTGTCCTTAAGGTTGCCTTGAAAGACTTTTCTACCCATATCTTCCTCTGCAAGTACATTGCAGTTAATTACTTATATTTCTGCAATTCTGTCTCCTTTTGGATGACTCATTCCGTAATTGATAGACATTTTTCAGATAAAAAGTTCAGGAAAATTATGCTTGAACTTAAACATTGTTAGGTTGAATTGTATGGTTTGGTTTAGCTGTACAGGTCAAGTGCTCCAGTGTAATTACTCAAAGTGCAAATGAGTCACTACCTACTATCCCATTGCTCATCAGTAATTCCAGAATAACACCAGTCTTTGTTATGGGAAGGAAAAGAAGGTCTTTGAGTTAAGTTGTACACAAATGAAACTTTGATCTCAATTATATGCATGTGGTAGCAAGGATGAACATTAATTATACACTGAAAGTTTTGCCAGATTAGGCCTAAGATCTTTCCTAAGAGTACAAATCTACTTCTCTGTGATGGGTCCAAGCTTTCTAAAATGTTGAGTACCTCCATTTTTGAGAGCCAACGTGGCCTACCTCAAAGGAACTCTATTTAAGACAGACTGTGTAAGGAACATCTCTTTGAATATGTACATCAGAATAAATTTATTTCTTTCACACTGGATGCCTAAAAATATATTGAAACTTTATAAAATTGATAGATAAGTTATTTTATTTTTCCAGCATTTAAGAAAAAAAGACAATTATACACAATCAAGACCAAAACTCAACATACAAGATTTTTTTGTTTCTTCCCTAGTTTAAAACTGTATAAAGAATAAAGGTAAAGAATTTTCTCAAAAAACCAAAAATCTTCACATAGTCCATTTAAAAATCCCATTTTCAGTATTTGACCAAACTTCCTTCTCCCAGGGCTACAGTTATGGCCATCTAGCAAATAACATAACTAAACACATAGATTAGCAAAACTATCAGGGTATTAGTAGAACTGACTATGTGGAAGACATAGCTATAAATACAGTCATTGCTTTTACAAGTTAACTCAACCCATTTAAAATTAAAGTCCTACAGCCTAGAAACACGACATGAGAATTTCTTCAGGTGATGATTTCTCTGGTTCACATTGGAACAAAGAAAATGCTGTAGGAAATCAACTCCTGAAACCATATTTCAAGTTTAACTTTAGTCATTGAAGAATAAGAATATTAAAAATGTAAAATGAAACTACTTTGAAAGACAACGTTTTTATTTGTTGTCTTGCACTGAAGAATTGCTCCTTGAATGCATATCAGCAAAAAAAAAAAAACAACGAACCATCCAACAAAGCAACCAAAAAACCTCAAAACCAAAAACCCAAACATTTGTTGCTTCATAAATCCTAGAATGCTGAGGTTATATAGCAGAAATAGAAATAGGAAGGGCTAGGTTTTTGACTCAAGCCTAATATATTCTTCCATCAACAGTAACTTCAGGTAGAAAAAGCCATATTTGTAAACCTCTGGACTTGTGACACAATTTAGTCAACCTTGATCTGAACAGATTTTTGTGTCATTCCAGATATGTTTTCTTAATAAAGACCAGTAATATACTTAAGAAGTAATGTGCATCTATGGAATACATTTCTGGAAGACAATAGCTTGTTTGGGTGTTTCCCCCTGAGAGGATTTTGTGTGTTTTATGTTTTATGTTTTAAGTTAAAGTTTTATGACTTTATATCTGACAGTTTAATAATTGTCCTATGTGAAAAAAACCCAACAAGGTGACTTTTAATTCATGGCAGTAAAGAAGGCCACCAGAGGGTACTTACTCTGTGAGACTGAGATTTTTTTCCAAATTTAAAGCCCCAGGGGATTCCCAGGTCACCTATTCTGAACTGTAATGTATCACAGGAGATTGATAATTTAAAGATTGACCTTCCAGTCACCATTATTTGAATAGTGCGGGTAATTCATATGTATAAGTTTATGTGTACCTTTGCAGAGTTGATGAGAATTCACATTGCAGGTGTTTTTCCCCATTTCAGCCCAGCATCTGTCTGATCAAGTCTGTCTCAGCATGATAAAGAAGGAGAGTGTATATGTAGATAGTACAGGTACAGATGGCAGGGGGATGAGGCTGGCAAGACACTGCAGTGCTGGAAGATGATCCTCACAAATGACTGAACTCCTCTGTAAGAAATCTCAACCCTCTCTTACTCTATTTTCCTTCCAATTGGGATGCAACTTGATAACTTAAACTTATTAATGTGTACATAATAGTACTGTAAAGAAAAGAGTAATGGAGCGGGTCCAGCAGAGGACAATGAGGGTGGTAATTGGGCTGGGACATCTTTCTTATGAGGAAAGGTGAGGGAGTTGGGCCTGTTCAGCCTTGAGAAGAGACAACTGAGAGGTGACCCCAGGAATGTGTATAAGTCTAAGGGAGGGAGTGCCAAGAGGAGGGAGCAGCTTTTTCCCTGTGGTGCCAGTCACTAGGACAAGAGGCAGTGAACAGAAACTGATGCACAGGAAGTTCCACCTAAGTACAAGGAAGAATTTCACAGTGCAGGTGACCAGCCACCGAAACAGATTGCCCAGAGAGGGTGTGAAGTCTCCCTCACTGGAGATACACTGCCTGGATGCAATTCTGTGCCATGTGCTCTAGGATGTTCCTGGCTGAGCAGGAGGTTGGGCCAGATGACCCACTCGGTTGCTTCCAACCTGCCCCATCCCGTGATTCTGTAATGAAAAGGACCTTTCCGAGATCAAAAGAGGCCTCAAACTTATCTTGTATAACCACTATACCCTGCCCTAACACACTATTAATTAAGCAATGAAGAGAGTGAAGATTGTATGCTTTGATTGACTTTTTTCAGCTAGTTTCACTCTTATTGTGTTTATTCAAAATAATTAAATAGCTGTATAAGACCACAGAGCTGTGTCTTTATGCTCAAATGAACAAATAGAAGCAACAATTTTTTAACTTGGCAACTATTCTGTGGCAATGATGAATGTGGAAACAAAGATGCAAGAAGCAAAATGGAAGCTCTTTTTTAATCTATTTGCCTCTTCATTTAAAAGAGGTGGATATAGGGGCATGGCACCAACAGAAGTTAACTGGACTGTCTTGAATAGGAACAATATGCTTCTATTCATTCATGTGAGGGCTGCACCTTTGCTGTTCATGCAATGTGAAGAATACTAGCCTGTCCTTGCAGAGTGGGATTCCAGGAGCCTGTGGGTTGTGCTGTGTACAAATGCTTGAGGTTGGTTACCTGTGCCAAGTTAGCCATGCAGCTAAGACAGAGGGATTTGTAATGAGGGCTCACCCCACTTAGTCTCTGCACACAATGGCAGTTCCTAAAGCTCTCTGCAGCCTGAACTGATACTCTCTGAGCTATCTAGGAAGGAGCCAGATTGAATCTAGATGCTGTGTACAGATTTTAGCCTGAGACAATCAGTCTTGCTGACATGGATCCTGCATAACACCCTATGACCTCTGTGTCCAAGCTAACTTGTGTCTGGCCAGCTTGGGGCAGACACAGGCAGAGAAGCTGTGTCTGCCTACACTACCCACATGTATATATAATAGAAAGAATATAAATGTATTGTCCTGTTACAGTAAAACGCATCCCTAGAGAGCACAGTTGAATGGGATGGATCTACTGAGTATGACTGACTCCATAGGAGTCTCCCTCAGGCCTTAGTTGTTTTCATAATTGCCTTTGGAAAGCAGCTGACAACCAAGGAGTGCATACCTGTGGGACACCACTTCTTTATCTCACTTGTCATTCCTCTTTTACCCTCAGAGACCTCTTCATTCATTATCTTCAGTCTTGCCTAGCATACAGCTTTGGAACCTCATCAATCCCAAAGACATGTTGTCCATAAACTGACAAAACAAAACCACTCTCAAGTATAGATTGAGTTTAAAAAATATGCCTGCTGTGGAGCTCTAAATCCAAATATGAAATAACTGCAAAGCTGAGCAGCCTTTTCTGCTCTCACCAGTGATATTCCAAAAATGTTTTTTGCTCTCCTTCTGGGAGCACACAGCAGTCCCGTGAATCCTGTGGGGACCTGATTCTTGTGTTGGCTACAAAGGAAGGATTTCCAGATGAATTTTACAATAGTTGAAGAGCAGTTCTTCTTCAAACACAATTTTTACTTTCACATGTTTTAAGGTTTAAATATGTCTTTTACAGTTTAAATTTCCATGTGCAAATATTCATCCAGCTTCTGATTTTTGTCAGAAATTCAAATGAGGATGAGGTTTAGAGGAGGGATTTGGTTTTCCAAACACAGGCATGCATCTAGCATGACTTGAGCTGCCCTTGGATATCTTGGGCATCCAGGCTGGCAAATAAGCCACAGATCTGAACTCTTCTGAAGCAATAATTCTAGAATATCTGACAGCATGTTAACTTGTATGATGTATGCAACATCCCTCTTCTTGATGTCAGTGTAAACCTCTGGATTCTCCAGATAGTACCATAGGTAGTAAGTACTGATACCAGTATCTGTACTCTAGATTGTTAAATTGATTGAGTTTGGGTTTTGGGCGGGGGGGGAGGGGGGGTGTAGGTTTGTTTGGTTGGTTTTATCATATCAAATATGCTTTTCTGGGTGATTTTTGAATGCACATGTGATGGTGGAATTATGAGTGCCTTAAATCACTGACTAAATTGTCTCCACAGTTAATTGTTACTTCCCCGGTGAGACCTATGGTAGTATGTCATTGCTGTTTCATGCTCCCTTGCATCCATTGTTAGTTGCATCTGTGTGTTGCTTTATCCCATAGATAATCTCAGTGCAGGTTTTTGTGGCATGCACAGTGTGCTGTAGAACTGTACTTTTACCTCATGATGAAAGGAAAACCAACAAATGTATCCAGTCTGTGTTATGCAGCAGTGGCCACATCAGCTGCTCTGTACATATGAAGCAAAATCCTAACAAGGATACCAGCACACAGCAGTTTAGTTCACAGCCTGGAAATGGTGTAAAAAAGAAGATTGACTAAATCATTGGTGCTTTACTGCCCAAAAACTTAGGAAGGAACTATCTCTTTCCTCTTCTCCTGCTCCCTTATCTTCCAAATAAACAAACCTATCAAAATAGGAATAGATGACCATAAGATATAGGGGGAAAATGCAAAATATAAACAAAGAATAAAGATTTTGGGAAAGTGAAATAGCTGAGAAGGAAAAGAGCAAGTTAAACATCTGACTACTGCTCAATAGAAATGGAAAAATATTAGCAAATGACAGTAAAAATGTCAGAGTTTTCATTCTCTTTTTTTGCAACAGTCTTCACTGAAAAGGTTAATTTTAGGCAGGTTGCTAGCTTAAAGCCACAAGCTAAATAACCCAAAAATTTGCCCTATATCATCTCAGTGACAGAAGGTCTTTCAAACCTGCAGGTAGATACTTTTGAAAATCTGAAGGAGCTGGAGCTGAGTTAAGCTTCCGGAAGAGCAAAAAATTGACAGCAAAAATGCCTGTCTTTTTCAAAGGAAAAGCTCCTCCCTTCCACTGTCCCAAGACAAGGAATTATGAGCTTAGGAACTTCCCATTTCTACAAAGAAATTGAAATACAATGGAGTAAACCTTGTGTAAACACCTAGAAGATAAGAGAAAGAAAACTTTTAGCAAATACCTTATCAAACATATATGAAACCAATCTAATGCAGCCCAGTAGCAAACTCTGTGTTACAAAGGCTCTTATTTACCATTTCTGAAGACAAACTGGCGAGATACACAGACAGCTCTTAGGTGGATGGGCTGCTGTTGGAAAAATTCTTGGGGAATAACTATTGAGTATTCATTGTCAGGAATGAAGAATCTATTGATGTAGGGAAGGGAAATGATGCAACTCAAACAGGGCACATTTCCTTGAGAGCAAGAACCAAGTGTGACCTGAAGACAGGAACTGTAGATTGCACAAATACAGGGTACAGAAAAACTGGCTGGACAGCAGCTTAGTGAGTGACACAAAGGATTACAGAGGCACAGGAGGCAGGCGTGAAGCAGCAATGTTTTGCCACTTGTCATAAAAGATGTGTCCTTGGATGGATAAACAGGGTTACTTTTCATGAGAGACATGAAATGGTTCATCCTATTTGATCCTGGTAACATCTGAGTGGACTTGTGAGAAGTCTTTATTACTTATTTTCAGTAAAGTATGCATAACTGGGGATAAGTGCATAGCAAGCATGATTTAGAAAATACTGTGAATGGGCAAAAGCTAATGGAAGCCATGGAGTTTTTTAGTTAAGGAAAGATATAACTTAAGGCAGACATGGGATCACTTTTCAAGAAATAAGCTATAAAGAAAAAGGGAATAAAGTCTTCTCCATATTTTATGAAGAAAAGGACAAAAAGTCGTAAGTCTTTAAACATCTGTCAAGACGGGTATAAGTATAGCTGAACGTGCCTTGGGGAGTGGCAGGGAATGGATGATCTAAGTGCTTTCCAGTCCCACGGCATGTGAACTACAGCTCTGTATCTATATCGGTGTTAAGTAAAACCAATATTTTATTTATTGTTGATGGTTCAATTCTTAAGTACTTCCATTTAAAAGCAAGTTTTTCAAGAATAGATAATTAGCATATCTAGGAAGCATGCATACCTTCTTTTTTTTAGCTGTCTAAGAGAGTAAGTATATGAATTGAGTAAGTCATCATTCCTTCATTTTATCTTAGCTGAACATGATCAGAATCAGTGCAAGAACCTGAGTCAGATCTTTAGAAAGGCTTCAGTTATTTTGGATTGATTTCATTTTAAGGTGTTACAGTCAAACTGTGATTAATAGGTCTAGTCATGGTACAATTTTTCAGCAGAGCTGTCACAGACAGTCCATTTTTAAAGAGGTTTTGTTGCTGATCGACCAAGAAAGAAATCAGTTATAAATGTTGACATTTCTGCATATATATGTCCACCAAATCTTCCTACTGAAACAGAACAGTGTTACCAGCCCTTTTGGGTATTTGGGACTATATTCTTGCTCTCACATACTACATTATGCCTCCCTGATGCAGTTTCAACTTGAGGGCTCAAAATCTCTGTGTCGTCCGAGTCAAAACAGGAACTTGAATTCACAGTGCTTATATGTTCAGTTACTGAATATTAGGTGTGGGAATTTTTCAGGATCTCCTGCTGGAGCACCACATGTGGCATTGGGAAGCTGAGAGAGAAAGAGTGAGGGGTTTCTGTAATCATACTGCTCTGTTCACTCACAGGAATGTTGAAGTCCCTCCACCAAATCAAAGAGAAAGCTTTTGAACAGAGTTGCATCCATCTACTCTTATCTGTGTAGATAGACATTTATTTTGCTTCTCTGTCATTTATTTACATGGATAAGGTCCTTCTGTCTGTGGCTTGAATATTCCTGACTGAGACATGCTCTGGCCATTCCCACAGGTAGTTCATTCCTGAAGCAGTGCAGGCAGACAAAACCTTAAAAATATTTGAAAATTTCAGGAATTGTAACTCAGTCTGTATTGATACTGGGGATTGTTCTGAACCAAGTGCCCTTGGCCGTGTTGAACTTCATGAGATTTTTACCTCATGGATCCCCTGGTGGATCAGGCCTGTTTTGTTGGGTAGCAGAATTACTGATGGCTGCTCCAGGTAACTGAGATGCCAGTTAGTGCCAGAAGAAAAGGATGTTTGAGTAGCATGTATGTTACTTGTTTACAGCTTCTAATTACTCAAGAAAGCCTAAGATAGGAAATGGATTTAAACTACATCTTTGTTCTTTCAATTTTGAGTTAGCCTAAGAGGGGCTTATCAGCTGAAATCTTGACTTCTGGTAGCTGGTTATTTAAACTTTATAGAAAAAACAGAAAGGGTGTTTGAAGAGGGAAATTTTTCTTATTTATCTTAGATGCCTGTCCTGAGTTGCAGTGATTTTGCCTGTGAAAGTATCCACAGGTTAATATTATGGGATGCCGGATGACTGACTTTACAAGCTAAAATTCTTGAGGTAGGCACACATGGCACCTGCTCATTTTTACTAATTTTTTTCCTTTTTTAACCACAGCCTCAACTTCACAGTCTTGGTTTGACTTTTTCCTCCTTTTATTGTTTATTTTTCTTCCACTGCTTATATATGTTTCCTATTCTAAGGTTCTCCCAAGTTCTGCATTATCTTGGAATATCAGTTGGGTAAGTTCTGTGTGATAGCAGAAATAGGACAGCAGATGAATCATATTTGACATATATTAAAATTATGCAGAAGCATATAACTAAATTATGACTAATACAGGAATGACACACTGTCTGACAACTCAGGAAAACATAAGTCACTACCTATAAATGGAGATGCTAGAATCAGCTGAAAAGCAGTTAACTCTTTCAACCTGAAACAACAAAACCCATCTTGGTCTTTATCAAACTGGATATAACCCACAGTGGGTATGATTGGCCTGGGTGTGGAACAGGAGAAGCCTGAGCTCTTGGCCGGTGAGTACTGTGGCTCCCTGCCTGTAGCACCAACTCAGCCTCTCCAAGGTGACCAAGGTGCCCTGGTCCCTGCCAAAGAGGGAGAAATCCTCAGGCTTTAACGTGGAGGCAGAACTGTGAGGTTCATAAATTCTTACTGGCCCTGCAAGGAGCATGGCCATGGTGCTGTAGTGCTGTGCTAATTAGCCTTATCTGAATTAATTAACAGACTCATAAACTGAACTCAATCAAGTGATGCTTTTGCCTCCAAGTCCTGGAAGAAGCTCATTCAGAACCCATTCTGGGCTCTTTGCACACAACACCATTAAGCCTTACAACAACATCCTTCAAAACGCAGCAGCCTCGTGCCAGTCTCTAACTCCCTTCAGTGCCACCAGAGCGATCTGCACTCAGGGGACACGCTCCTGCAGAGTGATGTGGTCACAGGCAGTGCTGCCACGGGGGTCAGTGCCTGGAGGTGGGTCAGGGAGGGTGGCAGTGCCAGCAAGAGCTGGTGGTGCCGGGACAGCAGCGGCGCGGTGGCTGGGGAGTGCCCCAGCGCAGCTGCCTCCAGCAGCCTGCAGACAACAGGCAGCTCTGGGGACAAAGGCTGGGCTCTGCTCCTCTCTCTTGCCCCGTGTGTTGACCTTGCTTGGCTCCACAGGAAGCAGTTTTAGCAGCAGCAACGAGCGCCGCCCTCTCTCAACCGTTTTTAGCCCCTGAAAATAAGAAATTTGTCTTTTCAAATACAGTCACACAAGAGCTTTTCTTATAAAACTTCTAACTAAAAAGGAAAAGGATTAAGGATATCATTAAAGTAAAAGCTGAACTTAATACCTTATATCATCAAAGCCTTAGCCATTTTCATTTTCTTCCTTTCCTTTGCTACCAATAGGACTTTCCCAGGTTTTTAGTGGTAGTTGTTGCTAAGAAATGAAGCAGACCAAAACCACTGTTCAAAACCCTGAACCTTTTTTACCTTTTTGATGCTGTATCTAGCTTTCGTGCTATCTCTGTTGTGACTCTGGTCCCATTGCTTCTGTTAGAGTAGTCTAAGAACACTTGCAAATCCTGGAGCTGAACCTGCAGCTCTCAAGGTGCTTTGCAGCCAAATGCAGTTCCCTGTAGCCATGGACAGAGCAGCATGATGAGGAGGAGGACTATTTTCCCAGAGTTATTCAGAAAATTGTTTATAGGAAGAAATGTAAACTTTCATTGTTCTCCCAAGCCAGTTCAGAGTCACTAACAGGTGACATTTGATGTGCTGTGGACTAAATTTTTTGAGATGACTTTGAAGTTTCTGCTCAAAAAATGAGGGAGGAAACCTTTGGAAACAATTTAATGAAATGAGAGAGCATTCAAATAGGCATTTGAATGTTCACTTTGACAAGCAGCAGTCAGATTTCTTCAATTATCATCAAAGTTTGCAATGTTTTCTCCAAAGTAACACGGTGGTGCATGTGACTTCTGAAATTTATATTTGCTCTTTGGCAAGTAACTTTCTTCTGTATTTTCTGAAAAATCAATGTTCGTACAACCTCTTAGGGGGCACATCTTCACAGGGCAAGGACAGATGATGTTTTAATGGGTTCTGTGCAGCATGTGTGGCAGAGCTTATTATTATTCTCTCACAGGGTGCATTGGAAAGTAACACTTAATAAAAAGGACCACAGGAAATCAACATCAAGTGGTACCTTTTCATTAAATATGAAGTATCCGTGGTTTACACAATTTGGGACAAATGAAGCTCAGTCTTATAATTTGTCTATTCCTTTTGAATCCAACACAGAAGACAGTACAAAGCTACTTAAGGTCCTAAATACAGAGGGATATTCACCTTCACCATGGGTGCCTGATGCAGTGCAGCATCTAATCTTCAGGTGCCAGGTATTCAGGACTCATGTAAAACAGGGGTATTGGGTGTGCTTGAATAAAACAGCACTATCTGGGACTATATGCATTTTCTGTAGGAATTCTAGGGTTTTTTTTTTTTTTTCAACTGGGATCCACAATCCTGTTGGTATCCACAGTCTCACTGGCATCTAACACATAGCCAGCATTTTTTAAAATTAAAAAAGTTAAGTGTCATATTACATTCCAGCTCCAGACACCTAAAAATGTAGGTGAACTTACAACATTCACCTTTTGAGTAAGATCTTTAATCTCTGCAGACAGTGGGGATAGAGGTAATGCATATGGAGAGCTGTGAAGTTCAGCACATGTGATTCTAAATTTAGTGAGGTGAACAGATCTCTGTACTTCAATGAACTATGATTTACTTCTAAGCGGAAATTAGTTGCTCACCTGTAGACGTGCAGAGCCATTCTGGACAGCTCTGAGGCACTCTGCCTTATGTCCATATAACATTCCAGGATGTGTGTGAAGCTCATCCATCCTGTGTCATACCTGCCTTTCAGCTCTCCCAGGTGCTCATCCCAGAGGACCAAATGTAGGCAAACAACTCGGGCTGTCTGTTCGCTATCACGATTGCTTAAACAGCCAGGGTATAAATCATCTGCAAACTATTAGATAGGCAACTAGCATCTTTTTAGGAACTATGGGAAATCCCACTGGGTCTCCAAACCTTGTCCCAAAGGCTCCATCCCTTCACCACCACCCACACACACAGGTTTTTCAGATGCTGTAAGGTATATCATATGGCACTAGTTTATATGTTTTATCAGCTGTACAATCCTGGTTCATATGCTGTAGGCAGACACGGCAGAAACCTAAATCTAGGGGTCTGAATTTCAATCTAAATCCCGCCTGCAGCCATGTTGTTTTTTTGGGGTTTTTTTTTGAAACCTGGCTGACAAAGAGTACCAGTGCTGATCTTTTCTGAGCAGAAGTGCTCCCTCCTCACTTCTGTTTAGCTGCGACCTCTAATCCTCCCTATCCAGGTTATTGTTGTGGAAGACAAAATTTTCTATTTTGAAGACTTGGAGTGCGGTTCTCCCTGTTCTCTGTATTCTGCTGGTGCAGAGAGTTAGCTGCAGGCTGCAGTAAGAAGCAAATGGCAGTTTCCACTGTTATAGACCTTGGATAGGTTGTACATCAGAGTACAGTACATGCTGACACTTCACATGAGAGGCAGTAGTTAGTGGCTTGGGTTTTCCTCCCTGTTAAAGTACAATGACAGCTGGGAGCTGAGGAACCTGCTTGCTCTACAGATATTTTCTATTGCTGCAGAAAATTCTCTGCCGTAATGGTGATGTGGTCCATTGAACATGTGACTTGGTGAACTTCCACCTTTTCCAGTTAATCCTCCAAAAGAGATCAGAAGGGTAACCTGGAGCTGTTGTTTCAGTGTCTTTGCAGGCTCAGCTGAAAAAAAAAAACAAAGCAAAACAAAAAAAACCCGTGCTGTAAAGCATTTGAAGTATTTGGGGCACATTTTACATTTTGAAAATTAATTTTCAAAATGAAGGCTAGACTTCAGTGTAATCAGTTCAGCCCAGGGGTGAGATATGCAACTGAGAGTTATTAAAAAGGGCAGTGTTTCAGTTGATTGCAAGACATATTAGGACATTTCAGAAACCTGTAAATGTCTTCAGGAGTGTCAGACACTTTGTGAAGAGAAAAACTGCTTGGAACCACTAGCTCAGTAAGCCCGAAATACTTCATTCAAAGTATCTCAGACTCAGCATAGTTCCCATGGAGCCAAAACAGGTTCGTGCCTATCCCAGAGCTATAGATCCTCTGAGCATCAGGGTCAGTGCCTTGGCATCCCACCAACAGATCTGCTGTGGGCAGGAGAATACTGGAACCCCCTGCAACTGCTCTCATAAATCAAAGTTATAGTTATTTTTAGGCAAACTGACAAGAATGTCATTTTCACAAAGCAGTTGCTGGCTCTGGGGAATTTCTGCTTCATATGAAATTTTTAAAAAAAAGTTGGTTTTAATCTGATTTGAATTAAGATCCTATGCCAAAAACTTTCTTGTGCACTGAAACTTATCTTTTATTGGTCATTCTGTGACAGGAAATCGTATTGGAAAAGGGCACTCTGATTACAGTTGAAATTAATGATCCCTCTGCTTTTACCAAGCCATGTCTGCAGTTACCAAGCTCTTAGAACCAGTGTGTATTCACTCATTCATGCTGGATAATTGCCTCCTGTTCATCTTAATAAATCACCAGAGTGAGCCACAGGTAAAGGAAAGTAATTGGTTCTGTCTCAATGGCACATCTAAAATCATGTATTGAAGAAAAAGTGACTGAATACGCTTTTCATGAATTTTATTAAAAGTAATAAATAAGCAGGAATCAATTCAAAGAGGACACAGTACTTAAGCCTTCTACAAATACTTCCCAATCACTTAAGACTTAAGTACAGATATCAAATTATGGTCAAATGAAATAATGTAAAAATTTATCAGAACCACCAGCAGTAAATCCTCAGATTAGTTAAAACCATCAAATGAACGCTGCAAATAATCACTTATAAATCCTAAAGCAAGAATTTCAGAGAGATAACCATTCACGGAGTTCCAAAATCCGATGTACCACAGCCATGGCATAAATCTTTAATGGGGTAAGTATTTTAGCTTAAAAAGAAGTGAGCATAAATGTACATTATGATCTCAGAAGTCAATTAATGTTTTCTTCTTGGAAGTTCACCACCAAATACAGATGCTAATCAGCTTGCTCTTTCTCTCCTCCCTCTCAGGGATTATAAATGTTACAACATGTTTTGACGAGCACATATTTCAGTAGTTTTGTTGCAGATCCACCACTGAAAGAACCCTAGGAAAATCGCAGTGTTTGTTTGGAAGGGAGGGTGTTCTAGTTTAGTATGGAAATACTCTCTGGTGCTTTCCTATGCTGCTTCTGAATTGACATAATTTTTAATTATGGAATTAATACAGCCGGGGATATAAGTCAGCCCAGAAGTCAGAGATCAGCCTTTTCCTCGTCTTTCCGTTGCTGTGTGCCACAACCACTGGACACAGATCTTTTTTCTCTACTTACGGGAATTCCCAGAATTCCTAATCCTACGAGCTGTTATTTTTACTTGCACAATGGCCAGCTACCAATAGGTGGTGTCAGAGGGGTTCCTCCACCAAACTCCTTTCCCGTTTGATAGTGGAAGGGAAAAAAATGAATTATGCCATGGACTGGGGATTTCGAAATTTCTGCTTTTAGAGGTGCATAACTGTGGAAGTGGGGTAAACAGCACCTGCACATTTAGCTCAGGAACATTGAAGAGTGGGTTTTCAGCTCTGGGTTTTGAATGGCACGACTGCCCTGCAGGCCCAAGCTCTGCAGTGGAGCAAACATTTCTGACCTATTCCAGGATTTAGAATTTAGCTGCAGATTTTGCCCTCAGTAACTCTAGCACATCAAAGTATTTTACTGAATCTGGTTCAAGGTGGTTATGAATGAAAAGTTTACCAAAGCTATCAACATTGTGATGGCCAAAGAAAGCTATATAGATAATACTTAAACTCTTGTATAAACTTATATTTAAGTGAAAAATAGTTTTAGAGACACCAAAGCTGCCCTAGGATAGGTTTTTGTCACGTCCTGGTGCACCACTCAAAATGAAAGTGTAGTTTTCTCTCTGTAACTCTCACCAAGACTTCAGTTGAAACTGCCCAAGACTCACAGTCCTTGAAAGAAATACTTGAACAGAGAACAAAATGACTCGATTCAGGTGGGAAATTTATACTGCACTGCTGTCACAAGAGCAGAGTGCTCTAAATACAAGGTGTGCCATCTTTGTGAATAATACCAGCAAAGGAAAAAAAACTTAGTCCTACTATACCAACCTAGATGAATGACATCTGGCAGTGTAAAGATGTTAATTTAAACACATCTGGTGATTTGTTCCTGACTTTTAAAAAAGATTTAGCAATCATAAGGCAAAGAGGATCACTTAGCATTTACCCGAAAGGTTAAGATGTATCTTAAATGTGAACTGCAAGTACCTATCTAGGAAAGATTTCGGGTGGAAAATGACTGATAAAAAGAAACAGCCTGAGGCAGACCTTTCTGACTGCAAACATTTCTTAATTTAACTAAACTTTCATTTCAGGCTTGATTCTAGTACTTATCAAATCACAGCTCTCAGTCCTCAGTGCCAGAGTGCTATTCTCAAATTACAGTTGTCTGAAGCAGAAGACAGATGGGACAGATACCTCTGCAATAATGAGAGAAGTGGAAATGCTTTGCCAAAGACCAGCTTCTTCCCTGTCGTGTGAGCTGGAGCATGTACTAGCACAGATGGACAGAGTAGCAGCTGGAATGCCTTCAGCTTCCACAGAAGATGCTCTTCAGCTACCAAATGTTGCATAACAGTTCCTAGTTTTCAGCTGATAGAGTGGTGCACCAGGATCTGACAGAAATCCACACTGGAGCTGCTCCAGGTAACCTCTCAACTGTGTTATCCCTGCCATGATCTGCCACCAAAGTGAAGCCCCATCTCACTGGTTGCTTATGGATCCCCAAAGCAGCTGCAGCCCCTGCTGGCAGACATTTACTGAGGTGCTGTTCCTTATTCCTCGGTCGAAAAGGGCCACATGCAGAAGATGTTCCTGCTCTTGGGCTTGCTTTAGGTGGTAAGGAGGTGCTGTGAATCCTTCTGGGTGATATTTGATGCCTTGGAGGCAAATCTCCCAGATGCTAATTACAGCCATGTAATTTCTTTCTTGTGCCATTCTGCAACAGAGGCTTAGTAGTGGTGCAGCTAGAGCTGAACCAAGATGTAGATTCAGCAGCCAGGATTACCACAGGCTCTAAAATAAACATGCATTTTTTTCTAGCTATATGGCAAAGCAGTTTATATTTGTCATAGTTAATTGAGAGACTGGTGAAACCTGTTAGAAGAGCAATGATTTCGGGTACCATTGGAATAAAAGGCATGAATTTTGAGCAGTTTTACTGCAATGTTTAATGAACAGATTGTCCTAGGATTTAAAATGTTATTAATTAAGGACCTCAATTGCCATTAAGCACTGTTTGTCTTGCTATTATAACCATTGCCTGCAAATGGTATCATTGCTAAGAGTCATGTTCCATGCCACACTAAGTCAGAATATTTAGGAGTAGAAATAAAACTAAGTAGTTCAACCTCCTTCATTAGTTAGAAAAAAACCACAATTATAACAATGATAGCAACAAGAAAGGACTGCTAGTCAGGGTGCTTTTAGAAGTATTTTTGCTGCAAGAAAAAAAATTATGAAGTTATTAGTAGCTATTAGAAACTTTCATAATTCAATTTTATAGTAACACTTGGACAGTTTTCTGCAGAAAGAGAGGTAAAAAATGTCAATTTGCTATTGCTCAGTCCTTTTAAGCCACATCTCCCTTACAACACAATTTAGGTCTTAGCTGCACAAGTAGAAGAAAGCATCTGACCTTTAAATTGTATTTAAGTGAGTAAAACAGAAAAGAAGCTATAAAATCCAATCTTGATAATGGATTGCTAGACCACTTGTTCCCCAACAAATTTTGAGGCCACCATGATGTTGGCTATCATTTGGACAGTTACTATCTGATTGCTATTTAGAGGTATATATATTTTCTTACACCAGAGAACGCTTAAAGAAGTTAATACCAGAAGCTGATTAACAGTCAACTTTGCACTGAAGTTGGAAACAATTTTAAACATTAGGAACATATCCTGAGTTTGCATGTATGAGTCAAAGATAAGAAGATAATAATATGGCTGAAGGAGTGAGTGTTGGGTAATATCTAAACTAAAGTAGTTAAATTCCACTAGAGCTGTGCACAGATTCATCTTAAAAAGCATCAGGTGGCCAGGAGACATATAAAAATTATTGCTGATCTGCAAACCAAGCTTTGTGGAGTTCCCGTGTCTCAAACCTATAATAGTTGTTGTGTGTTTCTGCTAAAACACTGACCACAACAACCAGAACCCATGCTGTGACTGCATTATTTCACTGGTATAGGTGCTGTACTAAAAAAAAATTGAGTGAAATCTTTTTTGAATTTACCTTGAGAGGAGCTCTTGAAAGGTTTCCACACCAGGAGTCTTTGGGAAACGCAGTGAAGGCTCTAACTCAGAATAAAATATCAAGGGATCAGGAAGAAAAAAAAAAAAAAAATTGCAAACTCTTTGTGGTGTTCATCCAAGAGCTCTCAAAATGTTAGGTGCAATGAAATACTGATCTATACACCTATGTAAGGAAGAAATTATGTGTTCTAATTACTTGGGAAAAATCACATAGATTTTGTATAGGCCAGTACTTTCTGACAGATTTGCTACGTTATGCAGAAAAGGAGGAAGATGGACAGAGAAGGTCTGATTGTTGTATGTACTTGATTTTATAAAAGCATTTTGACCAGATCTCTCACCAAAAGCTCTTAAAGTTATCATAAAACAAGGGAATGTGCCCTCATAACGATAAAGAGAAAGGGGAATAATTGCTCAGGATTCAAACTTAAGGAAGTATTCAGTGAAAGAAGCTGTTTAGGGTGAAAAAGTTAAGGGTAAAGCTAGGTAAAAAGATAATAAAGAGTGGCAGAAGACTCTAATGACATGGCATAGAAGACAAAATAGCAGGTGAAAATCAGTACACATAAAACATGACCAAAGCTTCAGGAGATCTGCTGTGTAGGCAATACCTTAATTAGATACAGACTGCTCAGCCTGAAACACACAACTGACAGGAGGTATATGATGCAGGTCTATAAAATATTCACTGGCATGGGTCGGGGGTATGGGAAACAATTCCAGTGTAAGAACTGTACATCCTTCAAGTAAGCCAGCAGGAGCAAAATTCAAGAGTGAAAAGAAAGTGACTCTCCAGATAATACATGGTTAAACCAAGGGTTACAGCAAAGTACTGAAGGTACAAGCTTGCAGTTTTTTAATGAGTTATCAAATGAAATCATGGAAGGAGACCACACAGAATGATCTGAGGTACAAAGACCCCACCACTCCTTCTGATGCTCCCTGGGTCACGGATTCCTGCAGGGTTGGAAGGCTGCCAGGAGTGAGGGGAGGGAGTCAAGCAGCACTAAGCAGGCAGGCACTGTCCCATCTCAGGAGCCTGCATCGTGCCAGGCAATGTGCAGTAGTAACGAGTGATCTGAAGGTGTACATAATACCAATATATGAAGATGCAGATAAGTAGCTAAAATAACATATTGATAAGTTCAAATAATTTCAGAATTGCAATCTATTCTACCTTTACAACAGCCTTCAGTCTATTAGCATTTTGTTGACCTCTGAATTTGTTTCCAGTGAGTCTAATATGGTAAAGATCCCTGTGTTTCTTAGACTGGCTTGCAATTGAGAATATGGTACTTTTTAATGTTTAATAGTTAATACAAACTGGAATGAAGAGTGTTCATTTGAAATTAACAAAAATCAAAAGGCTTTACTGAGTTAAAGACAGACTGTTGCTTCCTTGTACATAATCACCTTCAGAAAGCCCTTGTTAAGGACGTGGTAAAGTTTGAAGATATTTCCCAGACAATATTACATTTTTATTAATTTTCTCAATTAATTTTTTTCATTAGAGACAAGAAATATAATGTTTCTCCAATTGGTTGCTCCTATTTGCAAAAAATGAGTAATGTGGAAAGTATATAATGGAAATCTCTTTTTGCCTATTTCTATCTGAGAAGAGAATCTTTGGAATTATCTATGAAAATGTTTCTTCCCTAATAGTACATCTTCTACTCAATTAGTTTTCAGTGATACCAAGAATGACATTTGCATGTTTTTTTCATGAAAACACAGACCTAAGACTAAGAGATTTTCTGACCTAGGTTTTCATAGACATTTAGACTAAATCTTCTGATGATTAAGGGTAGGATAAAAGCTGTAGCAGCTCCCTGTTGTGACTGCCTGAATCCTCTTAACACTCATTTCCACAAAACAATTATTTTTGCAGACCTGCTCTTCTCATCTTTAAGTTTGGTAGAATCATCCAGCACATGCTTTAAATGTGTGTTCAGCTTGCTTTAGCATACTGCCTTTTTTTGTGTTGCTATCGGTTATATTTCAGCTGCCTTTCACTGGTTCTCTCTTTCCATCACTGAAGAAGTGGTACCTTGTTATGTCCTTACCTAAGTCTCTTCTAGCTCTTGAAATACTCATCATACACTCATGTGGTTTATCGTCTGCTCCTTTTACCTAACTATTCTGACACCCTTTTGACTAGTCATATTTAGACTTTTAAAATCTGTTTTCTCAAATTAGTGCTTTGCCTGTAAATGCAACTAAAATTAGGATTTCAATCCTAATAAAAAATGATGGCTCAACAAGAAGAAGAGGAAGTGCTAGAACTACAAATAAACACTACAGTATTTAATTAATCTACTACACAGTTCCTGATGATTTTGAAAGAGCTGAACTAGTCTGGCACTGAATAACATACGTTCAACCACTGCACCCAGGCTCCAAAGACACTGCAGCTGCACTGTGAAAAATATAGCATGTGGGCTCTCCCCAGATGCAAATATAATGTAAATGCAAATTTATACCAATAGAGGCTATGTGCAGACTTCTGTGTGCACTCTTATTTCCTCCGATTCCAATCAATGTGATTCTGTTGGATGAAAACCATGAACAGTGGAGCCATTAAATACCAAAAAAAGGCTCACCAGCACATCTGACCTCCACAGCACCAACAAAGATGAAATGTGAGGGCAGTAATTGTGGATGCCACAGGATTGCTGACTGAAGAGCCTTCATGCCTCATAATAATCCTGAGATACGCCCTTCCTTTGCAGCATGAAGGAATTCCAGCTTCTCCAGCCACTAAGTCAGATTCATCAGGATCCCAAATGCAAGGCCTCTATGCAAATGGCATGGTGAATAAACAATATGGGGAATAAACAAGAGGAGTTACAGACATGTGCATGCCTGCAGGGCTGTGATCTTATTGGCATCACTGAGACATGTTGGGATGGCTCCTATGACTGCAGAGTTGGAATGGAAAGATACAGGCTCTTTAGGAAGGACAGGCAGGGGAGATGAGAAGAGGATGTCACCCTCTATGTCAGTGACCAGCTGGAGTGCATGGAGCTCTGCCTGCAGACAGATGGGGAGCTGACCAAAACCTTACGGGTCAGGGTTAGAGGGAGGGCAGGGACAGGTGGCATTGTAGTGGGGGTCTGCTACAGGCCACCAAACCAAGGAGGCTGAGCAGATGAGGCCCTCTAAAAACAGATGGGAGCAGCCTCACGTTCACAAGCTCTGATCCATGTGGGGGACTTAAATGACTGCAGTATCTGTAGGAGGGACAACACAACAGGATGTAAGCAATCCAGGAGTGTCATGGACTGTGCTGCTGATAACTTCCTTCTCTAAGTGATAGAGAAGACAATGAAAAGAGGTGTTATGCTAGACCTTATTCTCACCAAAATGGAGGTTCTAGTGGGGAATGTGAACTTCAAGGGCAGCCTTGGCTGCAGTGACCATGAAATGGTGGAGTTCAAGATCCTTAGGGAAGCCAGGATGGTGCACAACAAGCTCACTAACCTGGACTTCAGAAGAGCAGACTTTGGTCTCTTCAGAGAGCTGTTTGGTAGAGTGTTGTGGGATAAAGCCCTGGAGAGAAGAGCTTCCCAAGAAAGCTGGCTAATATTCAAGGATCACCTCCTCCAAGATCAGGAGTGATGCATCCCAACAAAGAGGTAGTCAGACAAAAACTGGCTTGTGTGGATAAATAAGGAGCTCCTGGACAAACTCAAACACAAAAAGGAAGGGGGTGGAAGCAAGGACAGAGATATTGTCCAAGCATCCAGAAATCAGGTTAAGAAAGATAAAGCTCTGATTTAAAGTTCTGAATTAAATCTGGCCAGAAATGTCAGAGGCAACAAGAAAGGCTTCCATATTTACACTGGTAATAAAAGTAGAACAAGGCAAAATGTTGGCCCTTTCTGGAGGGAATTGGTGGACCTGACTCCCTGGGGTATGGAGAAAACTCAGGTGATCAGTGTCTTTTTTGCTTTGGTCTTTGCTAACGAGTGTTCCAGCAACACCACCAAAGTTGCAGAAGGCAAAGGCAAGGACTGGGAGAATGAAGAACAACCTGCTGTAGGAGAAGATCTGGTCTGAGACCATCTAAGGAACTGGAAGTGTCACAAGTCCATGAGACCTGATGAGATGCGCCTGTGGGTCCTGAAGGAACTGGCTGAGGAAGTGATTAGGCTATTATCCATCTTCTTTAATAAGTCATGGCAGTCTGGTGAAGTCCGTGTGACTGGTTAAAGGGGAAACATAACCCCCATTTTATAAAAGTGAAGAAAGGAAGATCTGGGGAACTACAGGCCAGTCCGGTTCACATTGGTGCCTGGCAAGATCATGAAGCAAATCCTCCGTGGAGTTCTGTGCTAAGGCAAATAGAAAATAGGGTGGTCATTGTGACAGCCAACATGGGGTCATTATGTGCAAATAGTGTCTGGTAAATTTGGTGGCCTATGACAGGTGGATAAGTGAACAGCAATTGGTGTCATCTGCCTGGATTTGTGCAAAGCTTTTGACACTGTCCAGCATAACATTCTTGTCTCTAAACCGAAGAGACACATATTTGACAGATGAAGCACTCTGTGGGTAAGGAATTGGATGGATGGTTATCCTCAAAGAGCTGCTGTCAATGGCTAGATGTCCAGGTGGAGAGCACTGACCAGTGGTGTTCCTCAGGGCTTGGTATTGAGTAAGATGCTGTTGAACATCTTTGTTGGTAACAAGGACAGTGGAACTGAGTGCAACCCCAGCAACACTGACCTCCAGACACGCTGGATGGATGGGATGCCATCCAGAAGGACTTGAACAGGCTTGACAGGTGGGCCTGTGCAAACCTCATGAGGTTTAATGAGAGCAAGTGCAAGGTCCTGCATAGGCAATCCCAAGTGCAAACACATACTGGGCAAAGAGTGGACTAAGAACAGCCCTGAGGAGAAGGGTTTGGGGTTGTTAGTGGACAAGAAGCTCGACATGACCCAACAATGTGCACTTGCAGCCCAGAATGCCAACTGTGTCCTGGGCTGCATCAAAAGCTGAGTGGCCAGCAAGGCGAGGGAAGTGATCCTGCCCCTCTCCTCTGCTCTGGTGAGATGCCACCTGTAATACTGTGTTCAGCTCTGGAGACCCCAGGCTAGTGAGTCAAAGTGAGTCCAGAGGAGGGACACAAAAATAATCACATGGCTGAAACATCTCTCCTCTGAAGACAGGCTGATAATTGGGGCTCTTCAGCTGGGAGAAGAGAAGGTTCTGGGGAAGCCGTATAGCACCTCCCAATACCTAAAGGGAGGCTGCAAGGAAGCTGGAGAGGGATTTTTGACAAGGACAAATAGTAGTGATAAGACAAGGGGGAATGGCTTCCAAATAGAAAAGGCTGGATTTAGATTATATATTAGAAAGAAATTATTTGTTGTGATGGTGTGAGGCACTGGAACAGTTTGCCCAGAGAAGTTATGGACGTCCAGTCTCTGGAAGTGCTCAAGGTCAGGTTGGATGGGGCTTTGAGCAACCTGATTTAGTGGAAAGTGACCCTCCCATGATAAGTGGGTTGGAACTAGATAATCTTTAAGGTACCTTCTAATGCAAACCATTCTGTGATTCTTTGAATATTCTGTCATGCCTCTGGTACCTGGTTTTAAACACCTTCATTTTCCCCTTGTGACTTCTGTCTGATCAGATCTGTTAGCTAAGCACCTCATAACATTCTGTGAGTAAATTTTACATATGTAAAGAATTACTGATTTCCCAGACACCTACTGACTTAGACAGCTGGCCTCTATCAACTATATTGCCTAGCTCTGTGATCAGTGTCATTGTGATGGAAGTTGTAGAGTGACGTGAAATGTCTCATGATGTGCACATAAACCAGATTGGAAAGTGCATGAATTCTAAGAGCATTAATAAAATGGAACAAAATGATGTGCTATTGACTGTTTTATTGATAATTTCTGCTCCAGTGATTTAGCTAGAGAGTACACTAGGAGCTAATTATTTTCTTGTAGCACTTATAATGCTAATGACATATGGACTGCTTGCAAGCAAATTGGTTTTATGCACTGAAGTGATAGCACAATCGACAGGCACCAGTCCATTTAACTACCAGTCCCAGAGAACATCACATTAACTTTAGTAAAAGTTCATGTATGTGCTTTTATTTTTCTCCCTATAAGCTGTTTTATGCTAAGACAATAATCTTGAAGTGTGAGCAATATGCTGCAGACTGTCACGCTGAGTACTGGTGAATTTTAAGCTGCCTCACTTTGATTTTTGTCTTCATAGTCCTGCTTTTTCTGTTTCATATCCCTAAAAGGTACATGTTTCTGTGAGGCTTCCTAAAAAATACTCCTAGGGAAAAAAAGTAAACTTAAAACACACCTGAATTAAACAGCAATATTTTTTGTAATTTAACTGAAAATTAGAAAGGGAAAATGGCATATTCTTTTCTGGGTTACTTACATCTGTCTTCTAGTGATTGCCTCCTTGCTTGGACATCTCATATGTTTTAAAGAACACCTAAAAGGCCCAACTGGCTGGTTCTCAGAATTGCTGTAGTGTTTGCTGTAACTATTTGTCAAAACCGGTAAAGACATTGTAAATTGTCAAAACTGAGAAAGACATTGTAATGCAGGTATACAATAGTGTGACATCCAAGGCAAGGATCTTGTGGTTTCCCTACCTTTTCATAGGACTGAGGACTAAAAATGAAGAAATCTCAGCAAAACCAAGGAAGTCTTTTTTTTTTCCCAATGGATCCGTTAATTTCAGTTGCAAAATAAAAGATTCCTAAAGGAATCTGACAGTCCTTATCATGAGAAAATGCTTCACATCACCTTTCAGAAAGCAGGATGTCACTGAGATTTCTGAATCTGGATTAAAACTTCCCACAATCAACACCTGCTCAGAGAAATCTGTTTTGGATAGAAGCTAACAGAAAGGATGTCTTCACTTTTTTGTTTTCTCCTAGACAGAAGAAATAGATTTGTGCATAGACTTACTTAGCATGTCTAGTCTGCTGTGGCAGGAGGAGTGTTAATAGTGCAACCAAATCCAAAAAACACAGTCAATGAACTAAAAAACACCCCTGACATTAACTGCACAATAGCAAAAATATTGCTTTGAGCCTTTGGGGCTGAAAAGTGGCTGACCTTAATCATTCAGCCAAGAAACATAGAAAGAGAAGGCATAACACAGATTTAGAGAAAATAAAAATATCAATGGGCAGTTTAGGATCATCTGTGCCATGTTAAGATCCTCAAACCATCTGCAACACCTTGTGCTGTCTTCTATGTAGAAGGAAGGTTCCAAAATATTACATAATAATAGAAATATTTTAATTGTCTCTTGCTTAGAGGAAACAAAAACAATTTTAATGTTGGCAACAAGAAGGGGTGGCAGGTAGATCTCATGCCAGAGTGACATAACTCAAATATTTTTCCTACCTTCAAGCGACACAGCATCAAAACAGCAAAATCATGTTATTCTACTCCGAGAGCCGATTGAGTGCTACAACTACCTGAGAGAATGCCAGTCATGGCAACAGGTTGCTCACGCCACATTTTGCCTCACAAAGTTTCTGTGATCAACTGTGTGGCACATCACACTTTGAATCAGCCTTTTCAGACAATGCAGCTGTTTACCATCACAAGGTAAATGGTGCTGGGAATACCATACCTTTGGCACCTCCATAAAGCAGCCCTGTCACAGGGAAGCAGGGCACAAGGGAACCGTCCATCTCTGGGCATTTCACAGGACAAGTGAATCGAGTGGACTCACTGTTTTGTCTCTCTTGATGTATATACACAGAGGAAGCCTCCTATTTGGTTTTGTGATTTGGCACAAGGCATTCATACTGGAGGAAGGAGAGGGACCTTATGCTGCTTCTTTAAGCTGTAGTAGAAGCATATAAAAACTGCTAAGAGGCAAAGGAACCTGAAACGTTAAGATAAAGAGAGAGAGAGCAAACACTGATTTAGTTGGATTCCTTAATTAGAAAAAAAAAAACCCATTCTATGTTGATAGGGGGTTTTTACATCATTTTCCCATTAAAAAATGTTGCATTATGGGAAGTGCTTTTCTCTCTGATTCCTTAGCCCCAGAAAGTGTTGAAACACTGTTTAAGGTTGTGTTTAATGTTTTAAACAGAACAGGAAAAAATTCTTCAGACCAATCTGCATCAGAACACCAGTGTATCCCTCTGAGGTTTTTCCAGCTCTGAAAGACAACATATATTGCTATCATACTCATCTTTGGAAAATACAGAATTCCTTTGTTACCCATTTAAAATTAGGTTATGCTGCAGATATTCGTAATGAAGCACTTCTACCCATTCACAGGACAGTTAGCACCTTCTAAGACTATTAGAAGTTAAAGAACAGATGCCTCCTTTATACATCCCTGTACAGCTGATTTATATTAAACAATTAAGGGACAATTTTATGCAGCTTACAGCATCTGTTTTGTTCATGAAAGAATAAATATTGCAATCAACATTTCAGACTGATGCTTTTTCCCCAAGAAGACATTAATTTCCATCACTAAGGATCTGCATTGCTAAACTGCCTCGAGCTTCATTTGACTGGCAACTTCAGTGGCCAGAAAAAGGGGAAGCGAAAAATTTTGTGTGGCTAAAGAATTATTCTTGGGGTTTTGGATTTGCTGACACTTGAAATCAAACTTACCTGCAGGAAAGACCTGTCCTTTTCAGGCGTTTGTGCTCAGCTTAATCACCCTAATGTGTTACTGAGCTGGGGACTTCAGCAGCAGTGCAGTAGCTGTTGTGCAATAAAGCAGAATTCCTTTCCATTCAGTTCAGTGTTGGGTAGCACTGGGAACGAGAAGAATTGCATGAATTTCAGCTGGCTCCAGCCAGGGCTGGCTCGGTCCCCAGCCCCACCACGCTGGCCCCCAGGCAGCAGGCAGGGACCTGCTCCTCCTGGAAACCTCAGGGCCCTGCCCTCAGACAGGCAAATCCTCTTCTGGGAGCAGCTTTTCACATTTGGCTTTTTGATACCTAGTCCTCATTGGAAAACCTATTATAAATAACCACAACAGCAACAACAGTCATAAGGAATAGGGAAAAAATGCTGAGTCTGTTGTTACCATTGGTTTTATCAAGCCCTTGATCTTCTGTTGAGTCATAATCTCTGTCATAGGATGCATGGATTATTTTAAACAGTTAATCTCTGAAGGCTCCTGCCATTATCATCACAATTTTGGGGAGCTCTCTGTTCAAAGCCTTTTTAGACTAGATGAACTGTCCATAGAACTCAAACTGTGGTTTCCAGTATCCCTGTTACTTTTACTAAAATGTCAAGAGAGGCTTTCCTGGAAGCTTGATTGTGTTCTTTCAGCAGCTGTCAAAAGATTAGACTGCTATCAGCTTAGATTGTTATCACTGAAGTCAATTATGTTGTGAAAATTTCAGCATCTGACTGCATGCTGTTTATTAATAATTTGTACCACTTCAATATTATGTGCTTAGATGGTGAATTTCAGCAAATAGTATGCTTCTGGTGGATGTTCCTGGCAAGCAGAATTTATTAAAACTTGGAATGGGGCATTTCTGGTGAATGTGGACATTTGCAACAGGAGAAGATACATCTTTCTCTTGCTGCCTTTCAAGCATCTTTATTAGCATTTCTACTTTTGGAAGTAAAAAATTGTCTGGGAATATACTTATGTATTGCAGCATTAGGTGATAAATCTGATCCAAATACTGCTCATTCATTCAAAGAATGGCAATAAACATTATTCATTCAAGCAGTCCACTCTAGCAAACTCTATTAAATATTTCAGATTCAACTCCACTACAGTAAAATGAAGCACAATAACTTCAACTATTTTAATTGTTCTCCCTGCTGAATAAAAATTGGGGGTTTTATGTGAGTGTGAAAACAGCAGGCTGTCAATCTTATTGCAGTTGGCAAAAGATTATTTCTGTTAGTGAATTTTTACATATTTGATCTCATGCCAGGATAGGATAGGTCATATCTCTCACAAACAACAAAAGATAAGAACTTCAAAGTTCAAGAAGCATATTAAGAAATATAATATGAACATTAACAACTCACTGTGGACCAGATTTGTGTAGGTGTATGTGTTATGTACTGAATATACAAATTTTGCATTTGCTTTCACATCAGTGCTTTAAAACAGAAGCAAAACAGCTGTTTGGAATTAATCAGTATTAACCACAGCATAACTAAGAAGACAATTTATAACAGATCTTGAGAAAAAACCCCAAATAGCTTTTCTGTTTCATTTCCCCCGAATAATGTCATTATTACCCCTTCTTGTTGTAACATATCTTATATTATACATGCATGATAAAAATGCTGAAAATATCTGTTTTATCTGGTGTCTGATTCTATATCCATTAAGATTCCAATGGATATAGAATCAAGGTTTTATCTCTGAATCAATTAAGGGACAAATTAGCAGTATATGGATATTCTTACTCACTATGTCCTTTCCCCACGGAATTCTTCTTTCCTTTCAGACATGTGAAGAACAATTTTTTTTTTTTTTCTTCTCATAAAGGCAAGGGAGAATAAGAGAAAGTGTGAGTGATGGTCTTTGCAGTTTAGGGAAATTCTGGAGCATTGACAGCATTAATGACTCCAAATCAGCAAGAGCACAGTTTCAGTTATAAATAGTTAAAGCCACAGGGCATCATTTGATCACCGGGTCTGATTTCTGAGTAACACAGGCATTACACTTGAGAGGCTTGAGATGGGGGCCTGTGCAAACCTCAGCAAGTTCAACAAGGCCAAGTGCAAGGTCCTGCATGTGACTGAGGACAATCCCAAGCACAAGCACAGGCTGGGCAGAGAAGGGATTGAGAGCAGCCCTGAGGAGAAAAACTTGGAGGTGTTGCTTAATGAAAAGCTCACTGTGCACTCACAGCCCAGAAATCCAAATGTGTCTGAGCTGCATTAAAAGCAGCTTAGGACAACCCTGCTTGAGCAGGGAGGTGGAACCAGATAACCCACTGTGGTGCCTTCCAACCCTGCCCATTCTCTGACTGCATGATTTCCCTCTGAATTGTAGAGATGGTATTTAGCGAAACAGAAGTTTCGTCAGGCCTTCAAAAGATACTTCAAAAGATGAAGACAGTGCTACCTCTCTCTTTGAAAGTTTTGTTCCATATCTTCAACTCAAAGCTTTACATATTTACACAATTTCAACTGGGTTTTTATATTTTTACTTCCTTCTGTCCTTGTTGCCCTGCAGTGTTTCAATGCACCAAGCAAAGATTTACCCCTTCTGTGATAGGGACCAGGGAATAACTATTGCATCTGCTTGGAAAGGGCGTGGGACTAGATGATCTCCAGATCCATGTACTTTCCAAACTCAGACATCCTCTTATTCTGTGCAGTACTTCCACGTGGTAGGACTGGACAAAGTTTTATGGAGCAAAAAGTGAAAATCTCTCAGCTCAGCCACAGTCACATGGATCCACAATCTGATCTCTGAGTCTTTCTTATGAATCTGGTGAATGTTTTTGGAGAGAGTCCATTGACTATAAACTTAGAATGATGAGACTGTTACATGGTCAGATGGAGATTATTTGCCACTGTACTTGGCATTAATCTCTGAGGGAAAAGCTCACCCATGGTTGCTGTTTGCTGAGCACACTGCCATGGGACAGGCAGGGGTAACACCAGTTCTGCAAGTAACTCTGTGAATGTGAAGCTGCTTTTCATATGTTATGTGGGAGTGAATTCCTGGCTTTTAAAATGCAACTTTTGACTGTTTGCAAGCTCACAGGACTGGGTGAGATTTTGGGAACCGCAATATTTTATGAACAATTATTATACTGGCCTGCAATTTCCTTTTTGCTAAATAGGAGAAGTCCAAAAGGTCAGTAGCAATATTTTTTCAATGAAAATGTACATAAGGCCAGAGCAAGGGAGAAATGAAGGAACCCTGAGGGCAAAAAGGAGTTAACATTTCATCTTTGGTTGAGCTGTGGAATTTCTCTCTCCTTCCAAAAAATACAGGAGAAAATCAAATAGGCAATAACAATACAAATGAGTCTAAATTAAAATAAATCAAATTTCTGTCCTCCTCCTTTTTGCTCAATATGACATGAGAGAATTCATATTTCTGTCTTAAGAGTCACAGATGTTTCTAATTCTCAGCAGGTTATTACTCACACAGTAAGCTAGCAAATACAAATGTGTAGAATATGGTGGGGTATTATTTGCTACTTATTCATAGTAGTTTGTTTTGGGAACATTGCTTTATTTGTTTCTGAGCTTACTCCTTGGACTCATTTGCCAGGAAGAATTAAAAACTGACTAAAATTTAAGTAATAAGTACGAGAAACAATAAGTTTTTGTAGCAATTAGCTTGGTATACGTGGTTTTCCAAACCAACTCTATCCAAAATTGGAGGTCAAAGACACATGTTCCTACAGGAGAACTGAGCAGGAAAACACTATTGGAGTTACAACTTACTGTTGTTTGACCTATGTGGCAGCAGCATACTGTAGAGTTCATTCCTCTTAGCTGTGTATTAATTGTAAACATGGAGATCTGAGATCCTTGATAACCGGTGAAGTGAAATTGGCACACTCAGAGGCACAAATTTCCAGAGCAATCACGGAGACACACATTTGAGTTCAAAGGTTCATCCTCGAGCACTAAAGGCTTTCCTCCTTGTCTTGTGTGGGAACTTAAGATGACCAGATCAGATACCTCAGGGGATTCTCAGTCAAAATAGTGTCACTCTTATTTTCCTTCAGAATTTCTAAGACAGAAATTCTAGGATAAAACTAGCATTTTCCTCCTATTCTGCAATCTGACTGGAATAATGAAATAAAGTATTTGAGAGATGACAAGATGTAGTTTAATTACTAATTACACAACTGCATGCATCTCAAGAAACCGTATTGATTCCCATGAATTTACCTACTTTAATTTTGTAAGAACATAGATTTTTGTATAGGATGCTAATGTACTAGCTCCTGGGATGAAGTTTGATTATTCATTTTCAGTTCATTCTCATGGATCAGAAAAACCTTACAGACTGCCCTTGCAGAACTGTTATCCAACTGGTGTTATAACACAGCATAACATAACATAGCAATGTGACATGTCATAACATAGCATAACATAACATAACATAACATAACATCACATCACATAACATAACATAGCATAACATAACATAACATAAGCCAGTTCTTAGTGACTTTCAGCCTATGCAACTCATAGTTTATTTAACCTCAAATTTAGGACTCTGAGGGGAAAAAAGAAATTAATTGCAGGTGGGAGCCCAGGTAACAGCCTACTTGAAGTGTGATAGGCTGAGACCAGAGTAAAAAATCCTCTTTGAATTTGAAATCTGCCCTGAAAGTTAAAAGATAAGACTATCACATTCTGTGGCATCTCAGGTATATAACAGAAAGAAACAAGTGTGTTTATTATTTCAGACATATGACAAAGGTAGGAAAATTATTAAGAAAAAAAAAAAAAAACAAACCTACTTACAAGGTATGTACATTCCAAGAGGTTTGAAGCTTCTCAGAATACCTAAAATGGTTTCCAAGTTATCAAAAAGCACCTCCACAATATATGAAAATTGTCTGCCTATTGTGATTGCCCCACTTACAGTATTTCTTTAATCAAAGAACACTGCAAATAAGTCTAACAGAATGAGTAAGAGAGGTGTATGATTCTTAAAATTTCTGCTGATCACAAAATCCCATATATTCTTTGTGCAGTGATCTCTCTCCATGATGTACATCTTTCTTGGGAGAGATTCAAGTTGCAAATACCTGAACCATGACTCATGGACTTTGGCTCACTGGTTTGAAAGCTTTGGGGGATGGCAATATAGGTCCTGAGAATTGAAGGGCTAAACACAAAATTGCATTTGGGCCACCGCCAGTGCTTGTCATGGAAGCTTTTATTAAAAGGCCAGGCCCATACATCTCACCAAAAGACAGAAAAAATTATCTTTATCCAGCTGAGCTAACTTATTTCAAGTGGTTTTGTAAATTAAATGAGGGAAGGGAAAATGGGAACCATGAGCACATAACCAATGCTTGGGTAACCCTTCAGAGTGCACACTGTTGCCAAAGTGATAAATCTGGGTAGCAAGCAGTTGAGCAGTCAGCAGCTGAGACAAAGACAGCCTGTCCTCTAATAGAAAAGCTCCACTGGATACATACACTTACTGTGCAGAAGAAAGCAGTGATTTTTAGTACTCTTAAACAAAACTTCACCAGATTTCCTTGGGCTCTCAGGTACCTGCTGTACATCAAGCCTCCCGCAGATTCTGCTTCTTTCAGTTCAAAGGATTAAGAAGTTCACAGTGGCCACAGGCTTTTCATTATTGTCAACTCTTAAAAATTTTCCAGTTCTTTCACTGAGTCTAGTAATGGGTCTTTTGACCCCAGTAGCTGCTTTTCCTACTTCACCTGCACTCATCTTCTGTTCAGTTTTCACTAGCAAATACCACTTCCTTAGTTTAGCCATCTTTGCATATAGTAATTTTTCCTCGTGCCAACTATGGTTAAGCAATTACAAAACTTTCCTGAAGTGGTGACAGAAATATTAGTTGGAGAACTAATGTTCATCAATAGTGAAACCTGAGCTGTGTTTAGTGTGCTCTTCTGGGGGCCAGGCAATTTCTCTGGACTCCAGGTAATGAGAAGATCCCTTGGGCTCATTTGAGCAAGGAATTCAGAACAACAGATTAATCATTGATGTGAACTGTATTGGTCTTGCAGCAGCAGAAACAAAAGCATCTTAATTTCTTGAGAACTGACTTACTGGATGGGAAAGCAGTTCAAAAATTCGGTTGGAAACTTTCTTGAAGCCCAGCACTGTAATTGCATGAAGCTTCATGCTTAAGTATTTCTACAAATAGCTTAGTGCACATGACAGTCCCATGGTTTTGATTGCTGGTTATAAAGCAGAGGGCCACAGCAAGGGAAAGCTCAGAGAAGCACACGTGAAACAAAAACACAATGTGTAAGAGCTGCAAGCAAGCACAGTTTCGAGATCCGACTACCCACTAGTTACACAGCTGATGTCAAACCCAAACCAGGACTTTAGCCAGGCTTCAGACCTAATTGAACCAAGAGAGTCCAGACACCCTCATCCAGTTCAAGCCAGTTTGTGCCAACTCGGCCTGCTGCAAAATACCTCAAGTGAGTCTTCAGTTGTAACTTTAACACAAAATTGTAGAATATTTCACTCCTGACCTATCCCTTTTCAAAGTGAATTTCGATGCTATGTGTAGCATCTGACTACTGACGTGGGTGGTCCTGGGGTCCTTACCGTGCTCCTGTATCTGCAGCATAGATGTGACCAGTAGGAAATCAAGAAAGTTACTCTAGTGATTGAAAAACCGTGCTGTGTCTGGCTTTGCTCTCAATCACCAGTAAGCCTGGCTCTGAATTTGCAGTGAGCTCCTAAGAGTGGACTTTATTCTCTGCAAAATCCCCATGAAATTACCTGTCAGTGCATGGCACGTAGTTTTAATCAGCTTTTGTCTCCTTCTACAGTCAGTGGAGACACATTCAGAGGGCAATTTCTCACAAACTTAAATGAGGAGACTTCTTGCAGGCATCAGCCCTCTCCACTGATTACAAAAAGGCTCTGAGCACTATAATAAGAGGGCAACTAGTTCTTAGATGGCTGAAGTTAAGTATTAATATTAAATATTGTCAGTGGAGATTAGAGATAAGATAGTGCTTCATACTATGTAAATAAACACAGTGACAGGATCTGCTAGAAAAAGTTTACAATTTCAAGGATATGAGTGAAATAGTGAGTAATACAAATGGGTCTGAGTTGATATCAGAAAAATGGTTTGTGATTATGAAAATCCTGGGCTACTGTCTTTCTAAGGTTATGCATTATCTTAATTACATTCAGCAGTGAAGATAATTTTTCTTAGAAAGTGTATACACTTAATCTCTTTGACACTCACATCAAACACATTTCAATGGCCAGATGCTTGGTAATACACACTTAGGGGAGCATACAGTTCTGAAAGTATAGAAGTTTAAAGCAACTACATTCTATGACAGATCTTGGCTTTGCAATTTTTGCACAAGAGCAGAAACATCTAATCTGACCAGGACACCCACTCATACATCCCTGCTGCCTCTCTGGCAGCTCTCAGACTGCAAATATGATTTACAAACTGACTGGAAAAGCTGACCAGCATACTGGAGATGTTTGGAAAGAATTCTTCTTTGGTATATCTAGAAATAAATTATTATTTCTTTGTTAATTTATGATAATTTACTCAGAAGAATCAGACTCCTGTGTGTAGCAATAGGGGATAGGTATTACTGGTTTTAAAAACTAAAGAATTAAGAATTAGGCCAGAATATCATAAGAAACACAGCTGATTCCAGTAAAATTAGCTACAATGGAGAGTTAATTGCTATGTTATTAAAATATTATTTCCATTATTCTATGTTTCAAAAAGGAAATGACAAAAGATACAGCACAACATTGCTGTATTTTGTAAATACAGTCAGAAATTTTAAAGTACCAGTATTGAGATGACTGCACTCAAAATTCCATTCACTGTTACAAGTGCTATTTTCAAAGTGGAATACTCATCTTACACATAACAGAAATAACAGATAGACACTTAAATTTGGAAGAAGGGAATGGCATTTTAAAAATAATAACCCTAAGTTTATAATGGATCTAGAATGCGGAACATCTATGCCTTAACCCAAAGTTTGACACAGAAAATGCCTATTTTTCTTGAGCACAGTAAAAAGCTTCATTCTGAAATGTGCACACATCTTTCTTTTTCACATGTTCATATCCTTTTGAAAATAACTCTCTGTTCTGAAGGTGAGAGATATACTTTTCATTCATAAAATCATTAATGCTAAATATAATGTTTAAGCTTTCTGGAACCTACACATACAGATTAGGGTTTGTTCACATCAATTCTACTGTGGTCAGCATAAGGATTACCATTTGACAAAAACAAAACAGATTAAAAACCAGACTCTGATAAATTCCTTTTCTAAGAAGGAATAAACACTGGTTATGCTTTTGCAGGGAGGACACAAAATAGAGGAAGAAAACAGCAGAAATAAAATGCAAGTCCTAATTTTAGTAGTTGACATATAGCAATTTCTGTTTAACAAAGGGTAAGTTCACACAATCACAAGGCTTGAGTTATTACATATTCTCAACATATCATTTCTCATCTGGTATGGATGTTCTGCTGATACTGAAAATGTCATCACCTACACAATGCAGCACAACTCAGTCATATGGAGCCCTGTGAGCAAAGCTTAAGTGCACGTGGTCCTAGGAAAAACAATCAATTGTAAATTTTTTGTTTGTTTGTTTGTTTTCTGAGTCGAAATTTATAAAGTGTAAGTGTTGTGCTTATGTCTGTACAAAGTAACCAGGAACATATTGTGAAGTGAGATCCATCTGACCCAATGTCTGTGTGCCCACCTAAGCTACGTGTTAGGCTCTTGTTACAGGCAGTGGAGGGAAATGGGTGCTCCTGGACTGCCACTCCTTTCCTTCCAAAGTAGCCATGTAAACAAGGAAGATAAATCCTGCCCCAGCAGGGCCCTATTTCATACCACTGACTATGAACAGACATGAAAGTGACTGGCTTAGAAGATGTTGTCTTTGTGGACATTCTGCAATTAGCCCATCTTTGATGTCAAAACCACAGCAGGCACTAACAAAGGCAGGAAAAGAAACAACTCATGATCCTAAAAGGGTGTTTCGGAAACAAGATCTGTAAAAATGAATTAATAAAGATCCACTGATACTGGTGATGACAACAGTTATTTTTTTGAGCCTGGATCTTCCCAAGCATTTAAATGCCTGGGAAGATCCAGGCTTATAAAAATTACTATTGTCATTGGCACGCAAGATAAAAATTGGAGCTTAAAGCAAGATGATCAGAGTTTCCCCACCAAGGGTACAATGAGGAGCAGGCCTCTATCTTGAAAAGACAGTCTGAAATATTCTCACACAAAATGGCTGAGATGCATTTGAACTCCTGCTGTCTCTGGAGCTCAGGTACTTGACTGAGACCTTGGAAAAAAGTGATTTTGTTTGTCCACTTGGAGTCAGACCTCTGCACCTCAGTTAAATCCTTGCCTACCCCTCTCTTAGAGATGAGTTCACCTGCCTCTTTGACATCTTGATGGCAGGAGTGGTACACTTTTGCCTACTTACATAAGACACTGCTGGAAATGTTTGCAAGGAAGGTGAGACACAACCGTTTGTGTTCAGATGGATACACTTCACAGCAGAGAAGAAGAGATACAAAAAGAGCAAAACCCCTCACTTGATAGGGATTATTCCTATGCTTCTTCTGCTTGTCATTCCAAACCTATTATGTTAAAAAAAACAATGGAAGGAAAAGAGAGTTAAAACGGTGGGGGGAAAAAATAGAAGCTCAAACTGTGGATGTCATAACTGAGAGGGGAAAATCTGCGAATTTACGCATTAAATATTAACAGAAAATGATAAGTGCCTTCTGGAAAATTAAGTGACCTTAGAGGTAATGTCACGAGATGGCTATCTAATGGTTGCATTAGCACTGCAGCAATATTTCATACTTTTACAGAAGCAGACTTTAGAGTCATGTAGCTTTTAGAAGAATATTTATTCCATATCTGTTTTACTTTTATTGAATAGATTTTTTTGGTAGAACAAGCAGGAGAGGAATATGATAACATCTAGAAAAATCAACCAGAAATATCTATATGTATTAAGAGCAATAGAGAAAATGGCAGTTTCTTATATTTCATGTCTCATCTTTGTTAAGCTGCAGATTTCATTGGCTCTGCATGCAATGTTTTTTCTTAATCTACAGATACTGACTGGATCGACCAAAGCATAGAAATTATGCCTTTAATAGGAAGTTCATTGGGATGAGATACAGACACATTGTCACTTAGATGACTTTTTACAGTGTGCTTGATTTTTTTCAAGATGTCTTTCTCCAAAACATTCCAGTTTCAAAATGTTTAGTGTAGCTACCCAAATGTTGCTTTTGAAAAGGCCTTTGCATGAGATTCCACTGTAATTTCTTACAGAGGGGAGAAAGTGTCACATACTTCCTGTAATAGTTGCAGATACCTTATAGTCTAATCTGAGATGGGAGAGTTAAGGCTGGCATGAACTGAATGAGTGTGTAAAAACACTTGAGGCTAGAGAACAAAAGCAACCAAGACCTGGTGAATTAAAGCTGGGCTTTATATACCCCAGGTTCAGTAGGGGATGGTGGGTCTAGTTATGTTTGTCAATGTACATTGTCAAAGCTTTTATATATAAGTAAATTTATGGGGTTTTGGTATTGATTTTTGAATGGGCCTCTGCACTGATATTTGTAAATGCATGAAATGATAATGGGGATTCATGTATCTCATACTGCTGGTAGTACTGCTTTTCCCAGACTTGTGCCATACCACTTGATGAAGCTTCACTGTGCAACTGCACCTCTCCCTCTCTCTTCTCCTCGTGCCCATGTCTGCAGGTGGTGCTGCCTCCATAAGGACTTTGCTGACAAAGGTGAAGGGAAATAGGGTCTGCATTCATCCTTATTCCCTTGCCTGGTCACAGCGTTCCCCTTGCTTTCAAACAAAGTACCAGCAAGGAACAGCTGTGCATGTAGGACCCCAGAAAAAGTCAAAACTGGGGATGGCACCCTCAGAGCAAGAAGGACTTTCCCTGGGAAACGATCTCTTGGGAACAGATCACATTTTGTGATCAGACTGGCTAGTATAGAAAAACCAAGAAGAGATCTTGGGGCCTCACCTGTGAATCTCTGTACTCACACTGGTCCTCAATCCAAGGTCAAATAATATATTGACCTCGGGGTACTTCTTTTTGGAGTGTGTCTCACAAATGCTTTTGGCAGGATTGCTCATCATGATTATGCAGCTTCTCATCCCAATCTTAGATTCCACAGGGAATGCATGAAATCTCAGGAGTTTACTGTGAAAATCTTTGCCTTCTAATCACACCTAGGAAACTGAATAGCAAGGTGTCCTCCTAAGTATGTCTTTGACTGACTGACTCAACTCAGTTTATCAGAACAGGGAAGCAGAGCTATTAGAAAGCCTAAACATCACTAATTCCCTGACTGTCTGCTACAGGTTTTTATGTTAAACAAGGATTTAGTGCAGCGGTTCTGATGGAATTTTTGCAGCAAAGTAATATCACTGTCCCTCAAAATGGGTCTGTCACAAGCACCAGTGTTTGTTGCCAAAGAAGTGCTTGCAATTATACCATTGCCTTTTTCTTCTGCCATCTTATTGAATACATAAATGCATAAATATATACATAGATATGACATTAGTCTGTCTTTTAAAAGACAGCAAAAGTGCTACTAGGTGATATGATACACTCAAGGGTCTAATAGATATAAAATGAAACTATTACAAGTAGCTTCCACTTGGAGAGGACTGACCAGAATTATGATTACCTCTTTTGTTTTAGTAGGGATCCTTTTCAATTATTTGCAGCACAGATTGGCACTTGTTTACATTGCAATGACAATCCACTGTGAGCTCCTTTTTAATATATTTATTATAGCTCTGGGCTTGGTTTTCTCCATTACTGTTTTTCTAAACAGTAATTTCCAGTTTTCTATCTCTGCCAATTACTTTTTTCTCCATAAATATGCTACTTTACATTCATCTATTTTAAGTCTCATTTATTTTTATCTTCCTCTGCTGGCTTGCCAACTACTTTGCAGCACTGCTATACGCTCTTTTGGATGGACATCAGCAATTCACAGCCATTATCATTAAACAAACTCCTTGTATCTTTCACCTTTTTTATTTTCTCTTCTGTTTATTTCCGTTGTATGATTTGCTTGGATTACAATTCCTCATCACATTCATTTCGTAATGACGAAGTATTTAACTGCTGTTTCACCGCCAAGATCAACCAAGGCCAGCATTTTAATACATCTGAAAGTCACTGATAAGGGCCCTGAAACAGACATGGGATGCCAAGCTGGATTTGGATCTTTAGCTCCTAAAGTGTAATGCTGTACAGGACTGATCTTTGATTGCAGTCCCCACTTTTTGAGACAAACTAAATTTCTGACTCAAAATGAAAAAGAACACCTTGTTTAAAAAACGTTTCTGTGAGTTTCAGGGCAAATTTATTATTTTCTATTTATATCTCCTTATTTTGAGGTTTCAGGCACAGAAATATTGGGAAAACTGGTTTTGACCCGAAAGAAAAAAAAGATTTAGCATTGATCTGTTTAGATTGTGTTACAGGCTGATTTTCAGGTTGTAGTTCAGGTAGGGGAGGAATTATCATGCCTCATGTTGCAGATTCTATACAAATTGGAAGAAGATCACAACCATCATGAGGTACATGATATGCTGCCAATTCAGAATGGTCTGGGTCCCACATTTGTTCTTCCTATTCATTAATGCATTTAGTTGAGACCTGTCAAAACATTAAGTTGTTATTAAGGAAATGTCATAGATATTAAATAAGTGATTCATGACCAGAATTCTGCTTTATAATTTTCTCTTCATTCCAGGATGTATGTGCTACTATCAGATTCATGGGTTCAGCTATTACCAGTTTGGATAAATTGCAATAGGAAATAGCAAACAAAATTACAAATGTTAAAGGCAGCTTTTATTCTATTTCTCAGAATCTGTCAAGTTTTTCTGTCTGTTTGCAAGTCTTTTCTTGGTTAAAGCTGTCTTCCTGGCCCCAAGGAACTACTTCAACAAAGTGAACCCAAATAAAATCCAAATTTCAGAGAAAAAAACATGCCTGGGAACAAAAGGAAAAGTACCAGAAGGGTTTCTGGAAAGGACTGACCAAAGCGCCCATGAATTGGAAACTGTGTTTTGAGGAAAGTTTCATGCAGATACTGAGGAGAGGAACTCCCTTTTCCCACAGCTGCTGGAGAGCTTACAGCTCTCTGTCAGACCATTACACAGGGAACAAGCTGGTTGTGAAGGTGTTTCCTTATGCTTGGGCCATTGACAACCCACTGGAGAGTGCCAGAAATCCCCATGTGCCCGAGGGAGGAAAGAGAAGACACAGGGGTACCATGATCTCTCCCGATTCCTGCCTGGGCTTGCAGCAGCCAAAGAAAGCAGAATGAGCACAGGGGGACAGTGGAGTCAGAGGGAAAAAATGCAGCAGGGGTTTCTCCACCAGACAAAGCCCCTTTGCAGCTGCACATCCTCCTGCTTCTCGTCTCTGCCTCTGCTCAGGTGGCTCTTTGCTCTGCTCCTTCTGGAGCCACTCGGGTTCCTGTGGCCAGGCAAAGGGGCCATTGCAGGGGTCCATGAGGTGCCCTAAGTGGTGCAGGAGGAGGCAGGACCCCACGGCTAATGGGCTCAGGTCTTGTCATCCCCTAAGCAAGGGCCTTACAAAGCACAGGTCACTTCTCATATAGCTAAGTGGGAAAGAAATATTTGGCAACACAGGCAAACAAAGGAAAAAAAAAAATCTAATGACCTGGAGCTGAAAGCGGACATATCCAGAAAGCAAGTATAAAAAACTTCAGAGGATAATTATCCACACTCAGATGATAAAAGTTCCATTGAACTGGATAATTCATACTAAATTTAAATAAAGATTTGGATTAATCCTCCACAGAGTAATGGTCTGTTCTGATTCCATAATTTTATTTGTGAAGTCCAGGGAATTAATCTGTCCTTTTTACATTATTGTCAATTTGGTAGGTTAAATTTTATCTGCCTTTTTTTTCTGCCCCTCAGGTGTTTGGTCCTAAGGTCTTTCAACAGTTTTTTGCAATTAGACCTGGACTTTACTACCCTGTATACATAAACGCTATCAGAAAATTCTGTCACCCAGCTATGCACACCTTTGAAAAGGTTATAAAACAAGTCAGAATAGAATAGTCAGTGCCACACTTTGAGGAGCTTACACACACTTTTCCTCTCCCTGTGGAAAAATGAGTGTGGGCACAGTTCGCTCATTTAAATAAGAGTTTTCCTGCCATCTCATGGGAGTTTAATCTTTGTTTAAAGGTAGGTCTGTTCTGGATCAGGCTTGTCAAGGAGTGATCTCTGTTTATGATAGAACAGTGGAGGGCAGACCCTCCAGTCAGGACCATCATGACCCCACCACTGCTTGTGCCTTCCTTCCCGGAAGTGAGAGAGCCCTCTTTACCCTGCTCCCTGGCCATGACATCAGATGGGATGGAACAGTGAGATATTTTGGCCATGCCCACACAGCTCCAGACTCCACCCTCTCAAGGGCACTGAAAAATTTAACCCTGTCCTTGGACAAAGCTAGGACACAGGGATACCATTTCTGCAAGGCTGCAGGACTTGTTAGTATTTAGCTGGGCTCTTGCAGGAGTGAGAGGAATTGCACTGGACCAGAGCAGGGTCCCATTTTCCTAAGGACAGGCCTCATCGACTTCCCCCTGCATTCAAGCACATGCACTCAAAGACACACAGATCTGGCTTTGGGTTCCTTCCAACCCAAACCAGTCTATGATTTTATTCTTTGTTCAGTTCATAGTGGGCTCTTCAGGAGAAACTGAAGGAGATTTCCCTGTAGCTGGAAAATCCCCATGTTTTAAGGATAAGTCAGGCTCTGCTGAGCACTGTATTTAGCCCTGAGGAAGGCTGAATTCTTTGCTGGCAGCAGAAAACCTGATTTATTCAGTAATAACATGTTCCAGGGTAGAAATGGTGAATATAAGCCAATTCTTTTATATCAGGAGAAATACCATATTTCCCTTATAATTTTTAATTCTAGTGGATCCCAGTACCTGAATGCAATCAGTTATGTAAGGAAGAGCTGGTAAATTTTGACAGAAATAGACATATCTCTGTTCAGAAGGAGGCCATCATTGATAAGCTTCTTTTAAGCCAAAGGAAACTAGATAGAAGAATAACACAGAACATTGCAGGGAACCTCCTACTGGCTTAATATGTATGGCATTTCATTGAAGACCTCACTCCTTAGTCAGACAATAATAGAGATGAAGGACTATGGAGTTCTTTTAGGAGTATGTCATTATTCTATAGTCTTTTGGGGTAAAAAAGCATTATTAGGTCATGTTGTAATAACAAAATGGGCAAAATGTATTTTCATTTTTTAGCCTTGGGCTGAGTAAGTAAAAATATTTTAAAACTTTCTGTACTAGCTCACTGACTCATTTTGCCACCCAACACTCACATCAGTGCTAGGGCATTGTGTGGAAATATATGTTCATATGTGTGCTGGTTTTTTGCTGGGGTAGAGTCAACTTTTTTCACAGTGGCTGGTATGGGGCTGTGTCTTGGATTTGTGCTGAACACGGGGTTGATAACAAAGAGATGTTTTTATTATTGCTGAACAGAGCTTACACAGAGCCAAGGCTTTTTCTGCTTTTCCTACTGCCAGGCTGGTGAGGAAGTTGGGGGTGCATGGGATATTGGGAAGAGACACAGATGGACAGGTGACCAAACTGGCCAAAGGGGTATTCCATACCATACAACATCATTGCCAGTAGATAAACTGGGGGGAAGAAGGAAGAAGCAGGGGATATTTAGAATGATGGCATTTGTCTTCCCAAGTAATCATTACATGGGATGAGACCCTGCTTTCCTGAGGTGGCTGAACACCTGCCTGCCCATGGGAAGCGGTGAATTAGTTCCTTGTTTTGCTTTGATTCTTTGCATAGCTTTTTCTTTTCCTATTAAACTGTCTTTATCTCAACTCATGAATTTCCTAGCTTTTACCCTTCCAATTCTCTCCCTGATCCTGCTGGTGGGGAAGTGAGCAAGCAGCTGCCTGGTACTTGGTTGCTGGCTGGGGTGAAACCATGGCAATATGCCAGACTGAAACATAAAAGAAATTCATTTATATTTAATTTATGTCAAGAAACAAGACAAATAGTATGTGTATGACAAGTTCCCAGATCACATGGTCATGCTTTCTCCCGTAGAGCTAGTTGTCCCAAATTGCTATAGTTCTGCATTTCTAGATGTAGTGGCACTCAAAAACAAAGACAAGTATTTTAGAAAATTGGATAGAAGAGAAGCTAAGAACAAGGACTTGAAACAATGCAACATTTACATAATGTATGCCAGAAACTTTTCCTTTATTAAAAAATGCTTTCCAGATAAATAACAGGCGCTCAAGACAGCCATTATTTTCCTCTGCAATCATCCTTTCATGTAATCTATAAAAGTATTCTCACAGGAATAATTACAAAGTATTCTGATGACTACTATTAACAATCAACTGAATTGCATTTCAGAATAGTTCCTCTCAGATTGTGACCATTTGAAAAGTATTGTCAACATATGCCCAGAAGCTGGGAGAGAAAATACACTGATTCTGCAAGGGAGGCACCAAAAAGGAAAGACTGAGCCATACAATAGACTACTTGGTGGAAAAGGATGCTTGCATTTAAAGACTTGCAGTCAACTCTTCGATGTCCAAGTGGAGACCAGAGAGGAGTGGTGCCCTCAGGGGTAGGTTTTGGGACCAGCTCTGTTTAACATCTTTGTCAGTGACATCGGCAGTGGGACTGAGTGCACCTTCAACAATTTGCTGACAACACCAAGCTGTGTGGTGCTATCAACACATGGGAAGGGAGGGATGCCATCCAGAGGGACCTGGACAGGCTGGAGAGGTGGGCCCTTTGAGCAAGCTGCTCTAGTGGAAGATGTCCCTGCCATGGCAGGGATGTTGAAACTAGATGGTCTTTAAGGTTCTTTCCAATCTAAACCTGTCTATGGTTCTATGAGAATTAAAGGCAGAGTTGCAAAGGTACATTTGTGAACAAAAGGATGAAAAAAATGATAGAATTCAGTCTCATGGGGAAGTTTATAATTTTCCAAGCTTTATGAGAATAATCCTTGCAAAACCTCCTCAGAAAGAAAAAATAGGTCAGACTTTTCCAAACTACTTTTAAATTTTGGAAAAAGAAAGGATAGAACAATTGTTTAAATGACTTTGTTTAAGGTTATCAGCAAAGATTACTTTGGGTTGCAAAGAGTACTTTGGGTTGCATGACAAAGCATATAATACTGGATAGTTTTGCTAACCTCTGTTGGACACTGAAAACATTTGGCACAAGAAATTTCAAAGCTGGAAAAATCAATGTGGGGCTCTTCCTTTTTTTTTATCCCCCTGAATCTTTTATTTTAAGTGTATTTTCGTACCTGGAGACCAGTAGCAAGTAGAAGTGTGGAAGAAAGTCAGTTATTCAAGGAAGTAGAGACGTCTTTATTTGAACCATCATTTTATAAACTCCTGAAAGAGATTTTGAAGAAAAACAAAACAGATACAAACTCTAATAAGAAGTTGAATACCAAAGGTAGAGCACTTACTCTGCTTAAATACCTTTTTATTGATAACAGATTTTTCAAGACAGGCAGTGCAGTGGGTTGATTTATTTGTACTTAAATGAAGCACTTTGTCTGATGGTCATAGGAAATCCTTGATGGCAACAGAAGAAAATCCAAGGTTAGCAGAGTTGAATAAAGCAGAATTATCAGGACAAAAGAAAGAAAGAAAAAGAAGGCTAAAAAAGAGTATTTCTTAAGAATCAGACTTTTCCCTTCTGCAGATGATAATATTTGACTTCTGGCAGGACCAGCTATCCATTTACCAGGGAGAAGCAGCTCCTGCCTGCATGGTCACAGGCTGCTAGTTCCATTGATAATCTTCCCCACCTCTTTTTGCACTGCTTTGAGATTATTGTTTTTGCTAATTTTGGAATACATCATACCCACATGAACTCAGAACACCCTCTGACTGGCTGCCTATTTTCTTAGTAACAGGAATTAATCATATGTAAAAGTATTTATGTATATATGTCAGAAATCTTCATATGACTGTGAGGAGGGAAAAGACAGAAGGTTGTGCCCTAATCTCTTTCTGTTCCTGCTTGGACTTGCAGCAGGTAAAGAAAGCAGAATGGGCATAGGGGGATAGTGAAGTTCGAAGGAAAAAAATGAAAGCTTCTGTAAAAGCCTGACCTACAAACAACTGCTTAGTTTGACTGATGGTCCACAGTTAAATTTCTTATGTGTGAGTAGTAGTGGGACAAACACAGCTTTTTCCTAAGTGTGAGTCAGAAATGTATCCCAAGCTCCTGGAGGCAGGGAGAATTAGCTTCCCAGGGTATCCCTGTGGTCAGAGCCTCTGGCTCCTGTCCAGCACCCACAGTAAGGAAAAGGGGACATAAATGAGCCCTCCCTGTCCTGAACCTGGCTCTGGTAGAGCCTTTAAAGGGATCTCTGGAGGGTAGAGCAAGCAGGTTCCTGATGTGCTGGAACGGTGCTGGCAGGAGGAGTTTTGTGGTGCCAGCAGGAATACAATAGCCTGCTCTTTTGGGGATAAGCTTTGGGAGAGGGGCAGCTGTCTGCACTCTGAACACTGCCTGAACACTGCTGGCTCACATCCTGCAGATCCGCCTCAGTGGACCCTCTCTGAAGTTCCTGAGACTCATGGGACTCATGACTGGAGCTGAGGGGAAAAACTGTGATTTCCTTCCCATTTTGGCCCTTGAATTTCTGTGTCAGCCTGTCTGGAGCAAATGTCACAACTACTGTGCACCTCTCTGTGGCCTGGGAGAGTGTTCCCCCTTTCAAGGGCTGGCTCTGTCCCTGACTTGCTGGCTGATGCTGGATGAGCACACACACACAACCTGCCCAGCCAAACCATCCCACCCAGCCCTCTCCTTGCTTGCCATGGATAAGTCAAAAAGATTGATCTCCATTAGTTATCGAATGAAACTTAGTTTCTACAAAATTGTGTCTCCAATTAACCTGGCCATGTGAGATATTTTTGCAGTCATCCCACCTTGGCACGCTAAAACATATTGAAATCCTTTCGCCAATCTCATTTTTTTTTTTTTTTTTTATACATTGCCTTAAATTGTGAGTAATAGAATTTCATACTGTCAGACCAAAAGATTGAGTGATCTCCAGTGAATTTGGAGTGGACACTGGAAGAAAATACCCAATCAGTGATACTCTGTAATCAGCTTCCAGCAGTATAAAGGAGAAAAGACTAATTTAAGATGGATCATGTCTGACTTCAGAGATGGATGAGGATGATGTGGTTAGTTGAAATAAGTGTGATCATGATCAAGAATGTGTCTCCCCATCCTGTGGCTTATTCCTGTAAAGACTGCCCTCCAACATATTTAACACTGCTATAGCTTTTTCACAATTGCTCCTCTATTAAAATATCCAAAGATTCTTTAGCCTTTTGACCACATTTCAGTAGGTAAGTAGTTAATTTTGATCCCTGAGCCATTAACCAGAAACTTTTCAACAGCTCTAGAGGCAATTATAGATTAAATATGGAAGGCAAAATGACTGTTCATTTTAAATAATTTTGATACACTAAGGCTAACATTTCTCAGAACTACTTACAATGTTACTCAAATTTACATCACAATAAAAGTTTAAAATTCAGCTTGTCTAAGAAGCTGGACTGCTATTTTTTATGGTGTTTCTTTGATAATAATTTCCATGTTATCCAAGCACTTTAGAGGAAGAGGTGCACATGCTGTGAGATTGTTTGAAGTTTGTCTCAAGATACTTATACTGCATTTGTTAAGAGCAAAGGATATTTCTGTTTAAATGAATGACAGAGCAAACCCCATGCAGCTCAAGTCTTAAAATAATTTACATCTAAATATCTGTCTACCATATCCCCCATATAAATTACATTTTTCCTTTTTTTTTTTTTTTTGCAAATAAATGTTATTATGTTCACAAATTGTTTAGGCGTAAAGAAGTAGTACTAGATTTAACTTCTGGTTTAAGATTTCACCTTATTCTTTTTATTGCAGTCTGTGGTTAACATGATAAAAGAAATGTGTGATGCTATCGACTTCTTTAGCACCCAGAAGTAACAAAAGCAGGTTTCATCTGTGCTACTTAGAAGAGCCTTGGTACCATATTTCCTCACACTTTTTGTTGAACTGCTTCTCACAGTGCTTCTGAGTTAAGAAAATGACATTGTTTTCATTTTGCACATGATGGGTTAAAGCAATTTGCTAAATACACAGGTTTGCAACCTCATGGCCATAATTCCACAAATAATTGAATAAAAGGAAGGTATAAAAGTGCAGTTCTGGAAGTACTAGTCACACGGTGGCTTGGGTTACAAGGCCCTTATGTGAGAGTTAGGAAAGGTTTTTGCACTGGAGCTGGTCTCCATGACCCATGGGCTTGTCCACAAGAAAAGCCTGTGACTTAAACTTTGTTAACTGGGGACAAAGGCCACCTGTGAAACTGGAATGCTGCAACTGAAACCCTTTTCTGTGCCCAAATCACTAGCTTCTCTTGCTGGTCTCAGTCAAATGCTCTAAACAGATCTTTTCTGAGGCACAGGAGATGCCTCAGAATAACATGGCTCATTGCAGCTTTTACCTCAGTGAACACAGGCATCCCCTGTGTCCTGCATCATGTTTGTCAGTGACATGGGCTCTCTGGGTACTGAATCTTGCTCTAGTTCTCGTTTCCATTTATATGAGGTGACAGAAGAAGGTATTTCTAGGGCATTTCATTAGTGTGGATGTCTGGGGCTAGATTCAGTTGCTCATACATATGTAGCCAATGTGATTTGAGACTGCCTGGGTTATCCAGGGTTTTCTTGGGTCTCACATATATGACACAGGTCCTGCTGGAGACCTGTGCCTATCTGGAGGCAGCTGGAGGCAAGGCCAATATTGGTACAGGGTGGTTACATGTGAGCAAAAGATTTCTATGCTGTAGCTGTGCAAAAGAGTAAAAACTTTAAAAGAGGTTTGTTCTTACTTATTTAACACTGAAGGGAGTTAAATGTCTTGATTAGATCTAACCACCTGAAACTGAGATCAATCCCACCCTGGATATGAGAGGTTTTATTGTAAAGTTAGGTTAACAGTAACAATTTTTTTTAAATATCAGAGAATTCGTTCTTCAAATGCTTCCTGCTCTGGGAATACTGAAGCACATAGATGTTTTGTAAGTCAGGCTCAGTATTCACTGCTATGAAAAAAACCAAGGGTTTAAAATTAACAAAAACCCCTTGAGGCTTAGTGATCAGCAATATATGTACTTTTGCTGTATCATTAGCTGTGATGTGCTTTTAGATGTAACATGCATATTTGTTACATATATCACTTTTTCTCTGTTCACATATTAAAACAGCAGAATTATAGAGTATGTGACTAAATGTATGATAATTTTTGCAGCATTAAAAATCCTTACATACTGATTAACATGCGAAATACTTCAATAATTTATTTGTTCTTTGGGATTAATGATGGGGTTAGAATATTTTTTCTAGTCTTAATGCAACATTTAAAAAACACATAGTCCCAGAACTAGGATGCTTCAGAAGGAAGTAAAAACGGCTTTCAGTTTAGCATTTCATCTGAAAAATTGGTCCAATACTTTACAGAATAATGAAATTCCAGTATTGACTAACAAATCTGAAATTATCAAAGAGAAAGGAGAAGCACTCTCAACACTCGACACTGAAACATTCTCACTGAAGTGCAAATGTGTTGTTTGGAAAAATGTTCCACAGTGCTGAAGTACATACAATTTTTGTAGGGTTTATGTGAAAAGTACCACTTCAAGTATATTCTTTTCAAATGAATTCTGAAATTACTGAAGTGTTGGATTTGTATTTACTTACCATTTATAGGGCATGAGCTGAAGAACAGCAGTGAAAATGCAGTTAATACCTCTAATAATCTGCTTCAAGTTTGAGTTGTAGAACCTAAGCAGAAGGGTAACAGTCCTGGGTATTTTTGTTGTCTCAGCCAACAAGCACGTGATTGATGCTGCTGCTTACCCGTCACCTCACAGAAACAAGGACTTACACTCACTCACCTGTGTCTATCAGGTTAATTTCTTGTGGACAAACAGTAAAGGGAGAGGAGAGGAGAGGAGAGGAGTGG
>VZRO01008089.1:127515-232743 GCA_013397915.1 Daphoenositta chrysoptera
AGAGAAGAGAGGAGAGGAGAGGAGAGGAGAGGAGAGGAGTGGAGAGGAGAGGAGAGGAATTCACTTGGTCCAGGAAATGCATGAAAACTATTTTAACTAATATTTGAGGAGCACTACTTGAATAAGGAGTGTTACTGTTTTCCAACGAAAGGGATGTAGCTCCTATTTTGTTTATTCCAGGGGACTGTCAAAATAAGACTGTCAAAATAAGACCATAATAAGCTATGGTCTTCTTACATCATGAAAAAGGGGAAAACAAAAGCAGAAAACAGCCCTACTGAAGTTGGCTGAGAAACAGTTACACTGGAGCTGGAAAAAAGGCCACCCTTTTGACAAGCAAGCTTTAATAGGATAAATGAAAACAGCAAGTTGCCTCTGGTGAGTCACACTGAACTGGCATTCAAGCAGCAATGTCCATTGTCTGTTTCATACAAATTTCTGTAGCAATTATGTCCAGACAGAAGTGCAGCCATATGCCCAGTTATGCTGGTAACAATGGACACAACCCCATTTGGGAACAGAGGCCAGACTCTGTCAAAGGACTGTTGGATGGTCTGTGAGAGAAGTATGAAAAACCATTCCAGCTAGGATTCATATTCATATGGCTCTGCCAGCTTGGAGTTATTCTTCAGACTGTGCCAAGTACAGCGTGAAATGCAAGTCAGAAAGGGAGAGTACCTTACCTCTTGCTGCTGACCATGTGGATGTGAGAATATAGAGGCTTTGGGGGTGTGCATGATGGTCACTTTGGCTCCATTTTTCTTTGGCAAGTGTTTTCCTTATTTGACAGTATAAGCACAGCACATGTACGTACTCTGTTGTCCATTGAGAATATCTTCCTGGAAAGTGGGATGGTCAGTTATTCAATGGGATGGAAATCCCTGTATGCAGGGATTTGAGAAATACACACAGTTTAACCCCATGTTGACAGTATATCATTCTGTGGGGGCAATAAGATCTTTCCCTTCATTGCAGTAACACCAGTCAAAAAAAGCAAGACTTCAATGGCATGAATGAAGAATAAAGACACAAGGGATGCTGCTGTATATCCAAACACAAGGTTCTCAGTGTATTTCTCCTAGTGTTTGTGTGATAGACAGACGATATGTTAGTGAGATATTTAACATACTGCATCGTAGCCTACTGTGTCTATATTTTCAGCAGTTACTTTAAAATGGGCAGATATTTGGCAGGAACACTTCAGTATGGCTGTATAGCTCAGGGTAGTCTTGATAGAAGGAAAAGCTTTTGTGACAGCGTTTAGCAGAGCACATTATAAAATGATTGATGATGGAACTCCCAAGGGACAGTAGAAAAATGATGGAAATTGTGAAGTTGTTCCCCTGAGATCTCACATGTACTTAGGTGTGCTGTGTAGTATTTAACACTTCACCCTACTTGAGTGTTCCTCATGCAGAAGAGCTCATTACAAGTTCTGTAGCAGTAACGTCAAAAGCACAAGGCTGTGTGTATTCTCCAGAATACAAGTATTTCCTGTTCCACATCACCTTGTTTTCCCACTAGCCACTGTCTTTTGATCCTCACTCTGTGTGGAAATGGCTTGAGATCATCTAGAACATAACAGGAAAATTACCTGGAGCACTTCAGTTCTGTGTTACATAAAACTGACTTTTCTAGACCACTGTGCTTTGTACTTCTTTATACAGGTACCTTTGGGTATGAAACTGCTGCATGTTATGGTGAAATCTAGAAATAGTTGAGCCAATTTTTTTTCAGACAGCTTGAATTGGAGAGAGCCTAGAGCTCCCAGCAAAGTGAGTGATCTCCTGTACCACTCCATATTATCAGAGCAAGAAGTCTCCTTGTGCTTGTTCTAGTGCAGCAGCCTGCACAGCGATATCACCAGAGCACAATGTGCTCCACAAATACAGCAGATACTGGAGACATATTTGTGTCGGTGTTGCCCTTAGTTCTTGAAGGAACAGGGAAATCCCCACATCCAGCTCTGTTCCTTGTAACAGCACTATAGCTTACACACTTTTCTTATGCTGTTGTTCTGTGTTCCTCAGTGCAGCATCCATGTATCTGCTATTTAAGAGATAGCAGAGGATTAATCTTCCAGAATTGTAAATGTTTATGTCTGGGCTAGACTCCCTTTAGACTCCCTTTATAGTTGGTGAAAAATAAGTTAACTGTTTTTGAGTATGGTTTATATGATTCCAACTTCAGATGTCTTCTTTAAAATAAATTGAGCTTATCAGAAGTATCTGTGCCTCTCCATCAACTATAAAGAGAATTTAGATTACTAACTCTGGTGACAGAGTCTACAATATTTATAGCTATATTTGGACAGATGAATTTTGCTTTGTGTTGTGATTTTTTTTCCACTGATATTTGATTTGACTGGGCTCATGAACTGTAGAAATAGTGATTTATTTTTGCTGGATAGCCACCTGCAGTAAAAGTAACTCAAGCAGCACATTACTTGGAAGAGTCCTTTCTTTTTTTGTTCTCATGGATCTCTTCTAACGGAAAGAGTTGTGGAGTTTCATTTTTTGACAGGGGAGTGATGGAAGTGACAGTGATACCTCTGGGTGTATAGAATAGGGAGCAAAACGAGAATATACAGATTACCTCCTAGAACTATCGATGTCTTGGATAGTCAACACTTCTAAACCTGCAGGCCCCTCTTTCTGCCTGGGGCACATTTCTGTCTAGCTGGCACACGGCAGGGATGGGACACATGCACTCCCAGTTGCCTACACAGAGCCACAGCTGGCAGCAACCTCCTGTCCTGAATGATGACATGAAAAGTCTGGCAGCACTTCTGGTCACCCACAGGCCTGCTGCCTGTAGTTTGAGCTCTTCCTGGCTTTTGCATTTCTGGGAGGGCTGTCTCATGTAAGCACTCTGTGACTCTAAGTTGCATTTCAGTACCATACGTAGGTGCAGTGTAGGTGAGTCCATGCTGGGAATTCAGCTCTCCTTAGGGTCTATCCTACACCAGCCTTTTTGGGCAGGAGCCACCTTCCACTGCCTCATCTGAGACACAGTGCCATGTGATGAGGTCCTACTGCCAAAAGCCCTCTGCCCTGTTATTTCCAATGGCTCTGGAGTGAACCATGTGTATCTACCCCTTCTTGGAATCACCTGCATAGCAGATGGTACTGTGATTTAATTTGCACAAAGCTAAGTGTTTCCATTTCGGTAGGTTTCTCAATAGATGTGTGAAGCTAATACTTGTACTGGAATAATCTTCATATGATCATCAGTTTCAATCTGGCTTTGCTTCACACATGCAGAACTAATGAGTTCAGTGCCTCTATCAGGCAAAGGTATGTACACACATAACACAGGCAGAGTGGCAACCTTCCAGCCAGAGGTACTCAGTAGAAATGTTCTCACTAACTCAAAGCCTTAACCTTCTGCAAAGCTTTCTGTATTCACCTATCCATGCAGTCTCCCACTTGTGAATTGCTGGTTTTGTGTGTGGCCAAAGGGGAAGACATGTACAAGAACTTTGTAGACAACTCATTTTTCTACCCTTTTGGATATAACTGCACATTGCATGCAAAACATAAGCTGATAGAGGTAATTTTATTTGCATATGTAACATATGAAAAGAGGATAAAATATATATTTGTTGTCCACCAGTTGCTGAAATGACTTTGGAAAATCTAGTACACCCCACATTACTGTAAGGGCTAGAAATTTAATTAAATTCTTGTGAGGGGAGTTGTTTGCTTGTTTGGTTTTTCATACACCGAAGTATCTTCCCACATTATAGACTCTGTGAACTGCACCTAGATCTTCTGTAACAGTGAAGCTGTTACTCATTGATGCATTTTCATGTTCAAGATTAACACTTTTGCCTGTTTGCGGCCTGGATTTGTATAGTGATGTAGCCTTAGGTTGCCCACTAGGGCAGCCTAAAAGCAGCTAGGGTTTTTCCTTCTTGCAACATAACATGGAAGTAGTACCATTTACCAATTTGCAAGGGGAAAATAAGATAGTGATGGTATCAGAAGCTTCTTTTAAGAAGCTGCATAATAAACATTACTTTTTAATTTTGCAAAACTGGGGCAGCAATGTACATTTAAAAAAATTCATTGACATAAATGGCATGTTCAAACTGGGACTTTGCAGTCTTAAAAAATCTGTTTCTCTAGATGGCATTGAGAGTTTTCACTAGCAAAGCATGACGTGATTCCCAACATGGCTTATGTGCTATAAGACAAATTGTTTAGAGAGTGAACCATAGCAGCAATGCCAAAGCAGATAGTTTATATGTTGGTTTTGGTTTTGTCATTATTCTCTAGGTATCTAGTTGAATATTTATGGAAGAGGTAACTGGTGAAAAAATCCTTTCAGAGAATCATAGAAATGTTGATTAGGATGTGGGGCTTTTTTGAGGTCATGTAGTTCAACCTCATGCTTGAGGGGGACTATCACCATCACTAGGCCAGGCTCTATCCAGCCAGACCTTGAGAGCCTTTTTGGCAGAAGCCCCCAGAGCCCTCCCAGGCAGCCCCTTTCTTGCAGTAGTGTAATGTGGAATTGCTGTTCCTCATCTCCAACCGGAGCCCCCCAAGGTGAAACACCTTTCCCCAGCGATGTTACAGCAACGCTGAGAGGAGATAGAGAGTTTGGCTTCCATGTCTTTTTTTCTGTGTTTCAAATATTTGCAGTTTGCAAGTAGAACACCCCTCAGCCTCAGCTCCAAATGAGCTCTGTTCCTCAGCTTCTCACAGTTCATCTGCTCCAGGCCTTTGATCATCTTAGCAGCTGTCTAATAGGTTCCCTCTGGTTTTTCAGCATCCCCCTTGACCTTGTGGGTAGGGAGGACATGCCAAAACCTGTTATTGCTGTCCTGTAGTAATGAGAGCTGAGCATGGGGCAGTAATGAATTCCTTTGATCTGCGGGACACAGCCATAACATAACCCATTACAGAGTTGTGTGAGCTGTGATAAGAACACATTGCTACCTTGCATTCAGCCTGGCAACTGCAGCACTCCTCACTGGCTCCTTGTGCTGCTCTGCTGGCTCATTACCAGCCTATATTGATGTGTCTCCTGCAGAGCGTTATGCTTTTTCTTATTGAACTCCAGTTTAGCCCTGAGCAGAAGTGCCAGGAGTGGATCATGGCATGATTTGTAGATCACTGGATGTGGAGATATTCAGTTGTCAATTGCACAGCCAATGAGTAGTAATGACAGCATGCAGGTGGTATTAATCCTTTGAGTCCTTGGCTGATTCTTAGCTACATTCCCTGTATAATCAATTAAGAAGCATTGCAACTTTCATTTATGCTTCAGCTAGCACAGACAGTAGGAAATAGGGGAGTTGATGAGAATTTTGCATTTAACTTTTATAGTTGTGATTGCTTTGAGTGAACAGTGCTGTCAAAAAATAATGGTCAAAGCATTTGACCTGATATTTACCAACATTTCTCAGGTAGAAAGTGCATGAGTATCTTTAAAACAAGAGTATTTCACAGTAAAAAATATGGGAAATGAAATCTCTTGGAGTTTGAGAGGGGTAAGGTTTTGGCTGAATATGAACTTTGTTGATTAACTTTTTAATGGACTTTGTAGTGGCTTGACCCACAGCTAAATCCATTACAATCTAATATTTTCTGTTAAAATCCAATCTTTCATGAATGTCTTCATGATTGCATTCAGTGAGGATTCCTTTTGGATGAACTGTCACAGCCTCCACTCCTGTGTGTTTTAAGGTCTCTTCCATGTGTTTCAGGTGACCATGGCCCTGAGCTGTCCAGGACTCAGTGCTGCTTTCCCTCCTGGTCGGTCATTACACATGCAGGACCATGGAACCAGTGCCCTCACTGCTCTGAGGATACCCAACAGCAATACCTATCTGAATCAAGAAGTGCCATCTATGTGCAGAGAGAGAAAATGGATGTTAGAGGTAAAAAAAACCCCACAGCATAGCAGGGACTTCTTTGTTTACCTAGGAAGGCTGAAAGTTTGCTTTTTTTCTTGATTTGCCTTGTTTTTGTCATCTGGTGGACCTTTGACTCCTGCCTGGCAACAGCAAGACACCAGAAGACTGCACCTTATCAATAGATATCTTTTTGGCTCTGCTGTGATCCATGAAACTAAGAAATGTTAGACTAAGAATTTCTTTGTAAATATATTCCATCTTCTCACAACCTAGAATCTAAAGCCACTATAGTATGTAAAAGTGTATGTCTATGGTGTGCACTGCTTGCCCAAGATTAGAGGATGGGCTAATAAAACTTCTATTGGTCCAGAATTTGCTTACATGAAAAATTCTTTCTTTTAAGGCCAGTTCTGTTGCACTCTACAGGAGTAGAAATTATTAAAAAAAAAAAAAAAAGCAAACATGCAAATCAATTAAAAAACTCCAAACGTGGCACACACTGCTGCATGTGAAACTTTAGCAAATATCATTTACTTTGGATTGCTAACAGGGGTGCTTTCCATTTATAAACCAACTTTTAAAATCTGAGGTTTTTTACTATAGCTATTAAGTGACAGTGGTCTTCTGATATCAGTCAGTAGAAAAACGTCTATTCCATTTATTCCTTATTTTCTGGATAGCTCCCTGATGTTCAGCTTTGCTCATTTTCCATTTCACAAACTGAGTTTACTTTAACTAAAACTGCCAAGCAGTAATTCAGTTCTTAAGTAGATTTGTGGTGGTGAGACAGAGGGTAACATAAAAAGGCAGAACTTATTGGCATGATTCATCATCATACTCTATTGCACACTCGAGCCTACTGGGCAGGAAATGTTATTAAATTGAAAGATGTATCAAAGCCTTCTGAATTGGGCAGGATGAGCACCTTAAACCTCTGGAATGGCCAACGTGCTCAACTTGTATTCAGGCTCCCTGGATAATTACAAGAATATAGCTGGTGTTCCAGGTTAAGTTCTGTAAGGAAGAAGAGCTGGCATTGTGTTCACACTGTGACAATGGCACGTGTTAATGACAAATGTATAGAAAGAAAATAGTTGTGGGAACAATTCTGCTTGTCAATTGTCCTGGGGGGTGAGGCATAACCACATTTACCTGCTTACTGCTTTTAACTAACTGTAACAACAAGGGTCAGATGCTGTTAGGGAAGTACAGAATCTATGTTTATTTTTGAGTCGACAGGTCACTACTAGTAACTAGTTGTTGTATCAGAACACAAATGGGGATAAAATATGAATTGCATGTTAAACTAATATGCAAAAGCAAGGAAAAAGAGATTTCTTAGTGAAAATTTAATTAAATACTCTGTTTGTAATTGGTTTTTGTGAAATAAAATGTCTTTTGGAAAACCATGCCTTAGTGACAGAAAGTATAAATATAACAAGCTCAGATAGGGAAATCTGTGGGATCATGAGAGATCTGGGAAATTTATGCATTATCTGTGGCCCAGGTGTCACCTCCTATGTTACTATGGAGTGGAATCCTAAAATGAAGTAGGCATTTCACAGTTGGAGTGGGTTGAGACTGACAATTCCGTGGTCATGAATGTACAGAGGTGGGAATTAAATTACATTCAAAGAGCATAAATCAAGAAGACAGTCTTACTTTACAATAAGTGGCTGCCAAAAAATAAACATCGTGAAGACACAGAGTATAGTTTTTCCAGTAAATTTTACTGAGTACTGAAAATTTGGGGTTGGTAACGTTTTGAAGCCAAATTTGATTACAATTTTAGAATTGCAGAGTCTTTACATTCAAGCAGTTTATGAAAAAGACAAAGCCTATTTCTTGATTTCTCTTTGAATTTTGTAGCATAAGTTTAAGTTAATCCCATGGATACTGCAGTCTCAAATATTTTTTGCAGTTTAATCAGCCCATGCTCACTGTTGAAAATATTTTTAAAATACTCATTTGAAATTCCTTTCAAGAACACCATACACCCTATTAGAAAGGTAACACACTATGTCTTTTTTCTTAAGCAAATTTTCAGAAATATTTTTCTGTTTTGTTAAGCTCTCAAATTCTATAAGAAAATACAACCACCAAACATGCACGCCATACTTGCATTTTCTGATAATGTGTATTTATTTGTATCCAGAAATACAAATGCTGGGATCAAAATACGAATATAAATAGTATTCTAGACGCACAGCCCTACTCCTTAACACAAAGTAAACTTGAATGGATGTGATCAAGAAGGGAAAGTCATTGTCTGGGAACTTGAGGAGATGAAGCACATGGGTGTTTGACTTTTCTGATTAGGTCAGTCTGGGGGATCACTGGGATGGCTATCTAACTCAGAATGACATACTGGTACTAGTGCTACCTGTATTATTCAAGGCACATTGGGCACATAATTGTACTTTCATTTCACTATGACATCACAAGCTGCACTGCTAGCAACGAAATCACACACCCCTAACAAAAACTTAGGAAGGAAGGAAATATAGAAATCTAAAATTTTGTCTGTGTTCGATAAGAAAATACAATTTGGCACAGAGTTGGCAGTATTTATTTGATTACTAAAATTCCACTCAAATAAAAAAAAAAAAGTGTTTTCATGGTGGGAAAAATGTTGTGAGAGCAGTATACTGAGAGTTTAGATCAGGATTATATGAGGGATTTGGTGATGGCCTGTGGTAGCCATAGGTTGGTCCATGATTTAAGGTTGGTATTCCATGTGATTGTCGATGACAAAAAAGTCACAGAACTGAATGACTGCAAAAGAGAATAAGGGAGAGTGATACTGTAATCTCTCTGCACCGTTCAGAGGAAATGTTTTGTGGGAGCTTATTCTGATTTTTTTTTCCTTTGCAGCACTCTGTCTGGCAGTGGCATACTTCCCTGGGCTGCCTATGTAATACTGTCAAATGCAATTATTTTACCAGCTTTCCATGTGTTCTCTCAGTTACTTTCATTTTAAGGATCCAGTGAGTTCTGTAAGCATGGAATGGATCTGTAGCATGCTCTGTTTCACATTTGTCAGTAGTTTTAAAAAAAATATGTCATCAGTATTGTTCTCTTCACCCATTTTATATTAATATGCAATTTAGAAATTTTAGCATTTATCTGTTTTAGGCCTCACTTTAAGTATAAAATTTCTCATTAAGTAATTAAGTTACAAATCTACTCTCCACAAGTTTTGAATTCAAAAAATGGAGGATCAACTACTACAGCATATCATCCAATGATCTTCCTGATTGCTAATTTGAATTTAAATCCCTCTTCTGGTCAAGAGTCTTAATTAATATGGAAAGTTTTGACTCACACCTAGCAGGTTTTTTTTACAACCTGTAATCCTAATACAGTCTCAGTAACAAGCCATCACCAGCTTCCCTGTGGATATTTCATTCTTTGTATTTTAGACTATATTGTGTCAGTACAACTTCATGTCTCCCAAACACTGCTGCAAAAAGTTATAGAGACATTGGGAGAGTATTAAGGGCTGTATTAAACACTAAAGGGAGCACCTATAAGAAGCTCCACAGGCTGGCTGAGGCCTCCAAGTAAAGTTGTGTGGGTGTTTGGAGACCACCAGAGGCTGTTGTGTCTCCTCTGACTAGAGCCATTCCTTACCTAGATAAAAAAATACCCAGCAAGTTACTGGCTGTATATCAGTGCCTGGTTTGCCTGATTCAATCCTTGAGAAAGCCTTCCCCTTCCCCTAGATATATGAATAAACATAACCACGTCTTCTGCTTGTCCTTTATAAATAGCAAATGATTAGAAGATCAAAATGAATGTTTTGGTAGAAAGCAGAGAATTCTCAGGTGTCCAGCTCTGAGGCACTGAACTTCATAATGAATTTTATTCTCTAATTTCACATATATTCTAGGAAAACCCTTGAGGAGTCCAGATGCATACAGACACTGTCTTGAGGACCCACAACAAAAGAGGAAAAGTAAGTAAAGTCTGTAGAAAGATCATCACAGATACTGGATATCTCACTTGAGGAATGTCAGCGGTTACTAACCAAGTGTTTGAAGTCAGTCATGATCAAAAGTCATTTAAAGAAACATCTCCTAGGTAAACTAAATGATTAGAACAATATTTATCCCTAATTCAGGACTTAGTCCTTTCTAGACAGGGTTGTAGGACAGCATATCTCTTTGAATTTTCCACCAAAGGTTCAGCATACAAAATTTTACTGTTTAACTTGTCAAAGCAATTCAGTTCAAGCCAAGATAATTTTTTCCGTTGAAACATGATTTCACTTTCGTTTTAAAACATAGCTTTGGTTTTAGTATCTAAACCAGTGGCCTAAATTATGAGGAAAGAACTCCTTCTGGATCCCAGGGAAAAAGGTAAAACTATTAAGGCCACTGAGTCTTGAAGGAAGGCCTTCATTTTTTCGTGTATATACTAGAACCCTTCAAGAAGAGAGTGTGATTAACCATAAGAAGGTGGTAGGCATACAAGTATAATATAACACTAATGACACTATACTTTTTCTTAGTAGGCAAGTGTAAGTTGAGCTAATTTTGTGCTTGTGGAGGGAGGAAGGATCCAAAATTAACTGACAAAAAAAACCTGAAAAAACCTCTAAAGGAAAAAGAACGTCACCTTTCAGCTGTGGAAATGCATTCCCAATCCGTAGCTTAGTTTTTGCCTATTTTAAATAGTGTTCTGGAAAGAGATCTGGATGAGCCTTGAGTTTATGCTCTCTATCTCTTGGTGGAATGAAATTGCTGAGTGAAGAAAGAAGGATTCTGCTAATGGGCTGAAGTTCCTCTGCAGCCTTTTGCTATTTAGGAAATAAGAAACCTATAGACTGTTTAGAAAAGTAAAGAAAATGCAGACAAATGCACAGTCTGTAGGCTGAAGACATTTAGAATATTGGTCACACACTGTGGTGCTCAGGAAGAACTCCAGGAAGGTCATTGGTCCCGCTTCTAACTTTCAGATGAGAAATAGTCTTTAATGCTAAAGAATATCCTTTCATATTAATAAGTGATAAAGGCACTGAAGTAAGAGGCACAAACATTTCACTGTGAGCAAGAAGAATAAGATACCTTGAAAAAAAAAAATCACCTAAATGCATAGGCATCTAAGATTATGAGATATGGCTTGCCTTTTCTTACTGCATTATATGGAAACTAGGAAAGAGTAACCAATGGAAAAAGCACAGTCTGTTACAGACAGCCTTTACAAGTTTCGGTGGGCACTTTTTTTTACAGCTTACAACATAACACCAACCCTCCAGATGGTGAGGCTAATGAAATAGTCCCTGGAGGTGTTTAAAAAAAGACTGGATATGGCACTTAGTGCCATGGTTTAGTTGATAAGGTGGTGTTAGGTCATAGGTTGGACTTGATGATCTCCAAGGTCTTTTCCAACCTAGTTTATTCTGTGATCCTGTGAAATCTGTCTGTCTTAAAATACTAAGTCTCCCTTCCCACAAAGTCAGCAGTTCCAGAGCTGCCTTGCATCTGGTCATGTGGGAGAGTCATTTTATTAGATATATGGTGAAATTTTGTATAAAAAGGAGGTAAACATCCTTCCCTTCATGAAATGACCAAGTAAGGAGAGTTGTGATAAATTCATGAAACAATGTGAGATGCTAGACACCAAGACACATTAGAGCTGCAGAAGTGTTTAAGATAGCTATCTGTCTGAGTTATTTGGCAGGATGCCTCCAGTTCCAGAAATAATTTCCTATCAGCTAAGGCTCATGTGTCACTGCTATTCCAGCTGATGAATGTGCAAACCTCCAGGTGGATGATTTGGAATTAGCTGTGGGTTAAATTGAATAAGAGGACTGCAACAGATAAGAACTGCACAGCAATAAAAAGTAATTTCTTTCTCTTCTTTTAGCTTCACTACTCATCACTGTCTCTGTGAAGACGGTTCTGGCTTTTATAATTTTTATAGTTTTTATTGGTATGCACAATATAGCAATATACAGTTGAGAGTTGATTAAGGAGAACATGAGAAAGAGAAGGTTATCAAAATGCCTGAGGTGTTTTAAACTACACCCGTACTTTTTGATTAGAAAGTTATATTAAAATTGTGAAGTGTGCAGTGCACTTCAGTTCCACATTACTGCTGGACATCGTGAGAGTGTAAACTTGCTAGAAGTTTTTATACCCTTATTCTTGGAAGAATGGCTGTAAAAGAAGGTGCTGTCAATATGCTAGGCATCAGAGCCAGAAAATCTGAGAAGATTGAATTAAGAAGACCAATATTTTATGCATTCTTAGTTGCCTTGAAAATGCTGCCCTCAATAAAGAAAAACACTGCCCAAGAACTTTTAACTGAAGGGGAGAATAAGAGGACTGACTTTACCTCCTCCTGGAAAAAAAAGGTGATTATTTCTAAATCTCTTACAATCATTTCTGGAACTTCAACAAGGAAGGGACATAATGTGAAGATACTTGGTTTTGAGGTTTTACATAGCCAAATGTGTTCATTTCACTGCTCATTTGGTTTTGCCTTCCTCTGTTCCCTTCTTTGTGAGGGCAAAAAGAAGTAATAAATAACAAAAAGAAGTAGTTGAATAAATGCAAGCCTCAAATATGAAATTACATGATAAGAAAATGTTCTAAAACGATAAAATTCAATTCTTACATTTCTCATGGGACAGCACACAAAAATGTTAACTTTTGTCAGTTTGCAAAAGAAGCAAAAGAATATCTGAAGGTTAATGAGGTTATTCTTACACCTACAGAAGGATATAGCACATAGATATATGCAGACCACATTACCTAGGTCTCTAAAATAATGGCATTTTGAATGATTCCGATTGTAGAAAGCTTATCTTCCCTGATCTCTAAGGTTTTTCATTGGCTGCCAAAGCACAGAGCAGTAAAGCAGTGAGAGTAAGCCAAGTTACTGGGAACAAGCAGAGGAACGCATTCAGGAACCTGCCAGCCTGCAGCCGCTTGCCTTGCATAAAAATCAGGTTTTTGATAACCCCAGAGTAGAATAAATTACACAGTAGAATATGTCGTCTGCTCTCAATATAAGAGCAGAAAGCAGTAGTGTCTAAAGCTTCTTTCTTGATTTAGGACAGTGGAAAAAAGTGGAATTATATTCTTCCATCTTCTGTTTATGAAAACACTCAGAAAATGGGCAATATGAATGGATTTAGCGGAATTACTCTTCCAAAGAAGGCTCTGGTGGGATTGCCTGCTTTCAGCAGGGCTCAGGGGCAGCCATGAGCAGAGGTGTAAGAAAAGCATATGCTAATCATCTAACATGGGAATGTTCCACTTCCCAGGAAATTCACACAGTATGCAGTTGTTAAATAAACCTCACTCGACCTGTTCAAGATCTAATGGTGGAAGGCACCTGACTGTGCATCATTTATCTCAATACTACCACCAAAATCAATTGATTGTGCAGAGGATTTGCAGGATCAGCCCCATAAAGGAGAATGGTTTCCATTCTGTAATTTAGGCTTGGAATATTTCTAGCATTCTTGTAAAATATGGCTGAAGGTGACTATTAGAGTAGACTAATTCATAATTAGAGATCAAGATATTCAACTCCAATTTAATCACCTTCTTGCACTACTTAAAATATCACTGTCATCCTTAAATTAAATCCATACTTCCAGTGCAGGACACAGGTTTACAAAGCAGTTAATTAGCTAATGAGAGTTAGCAAATTTTTCAGCATGTATTTTGAAATCAGAAGGTTATCATTGGTTTAGAAGACACGAGATTGGGCAGATTTTTCTAAAATTAAGGCTTAGATTCTGCCCCAAAATATTTCTTCTCTGTGCTTTTAATTTGAATTTTGTCAGTCCTTACAGAAATGATTCCCCACCCCGACCTAAACCCAGCTATGTTTCTGATATTTCAGACAAGTGAAAAACAGAAGAAAGATTTCAAATTGCTACAATTAACTTTTGTATTAGGGGTTTTTTTTTTTCCCCAATTAAAAACTCAGTGGAAGAACAGAGCAACAGCAATGACAGACAGTGATGTTTCAAAGAACATGACAGAATTTCTGTTCCTTTAGAATTACCATTGCATTAGTTTTTGATTGTTTGCAGGGTTTTCCTTTTGAGGAAAAAAGGAACTCCTTTTCATTCATATCCGCTATTCATTTTCTCATCAAACACTGTGTGGAAGAGACAAACACTTTTTGAACTATTAAAAAAATTATCTCGAGAAGAAAAAAGAAAGAGAATTGTTGTTTTAGGTATCTTTTAACTTCAATCTTTTGTAACGATTTGTCATCCAAAGGGTAGTGAAAAGCTATTGCTATTTAATTCTGGATGTGTTTTGTTTGCTTCATAACTATTATGTAGACCGTCTGTAAAAGACATCTTTTAGTTTAATACTGTAAAACTAGTTTTTAAAAAAATGGGTATTTTAGAGCTGACAGATACAAAATTGGTTTTCAATGTAAAATAGTTGACAATTTTGTAAAAGAATGAAAAGAACCTCTTTCTACATGTGGCAACTATTTTATGTTTAATGCAACTATTGCATGTTTAATCCAAGTGTCACGATCGAGTTCCTGTAATGAACTATTCAAGCCACAGGTGTTCAGTCTTTAGCTCAGGCCCAGGGAACAACTACCATGAGTAGATACTGCAATCTTTAATGTTACAAAAAGAACAAATAAAGTCCTTTGGCACACATGTTTTTCAATATTGTAAAACAATTTTGAGAGAAAATATAAGAATGCTCGAGTGCACTTTTTAGCAAGTTGAAATCCAAAGAAAGTCACATATTCCTGGTGCTATTATATAGTGATTTTTACTCGTGGGCTATGCACTATGATCTGCTACAATGACACGAACAAGCAGGAATCTTGTCCTGCTTCAAGTATAGTACTTTAGAAATCAATGATCATCCTGTGTTTAATGAGTCATAAAAAACACAGTTAAAAGCTTGAAAAACTGTAGAAGTTATGCCTACAGCTGCTTCAGAGATAGGCAAGTCTTATATATATCAAAATAATAGCTTTCTTCTCCATCTGCCTTTTCACCTTTAAGTTAAAACCAATATGTGTGGATAAGTGGCTAATCCCATGAATCCCAGACCTCTGCAGAAAGTAATGTGCATGTTTTGATCCCACCAGAGACATTTCTTATTGTCTTTTGGTGGTTACTCTATATCAAGGAGATCATCAATTTCCCAAAACCTATGGGATTTAGCTCAAGCAAATTTAAATACAAATGAGTGTTTTCATTGGCTTTGGCTTATTTGCTAGTGCCAGTGTACATTGCTCTGAGCCTTAGGGATATGGCAGCATTTTGAAGAAAGTATGGGAATGAAAAACAAAAATTACATATTTAATCTTTGCCTGAATTGTGAATAGCTTCTATACCAAGGGACAATAGTAGAGATTCTAATATACAATAATTATTCATAAACATTGCTTACACTACAAATTCAGCTGAATTTTGTATGAACCTTTTTCTTAAAACGAATAGCAGTTAGGAGAGAATTCTTCTGTGTTTTTCTTTTTCAGGAAATTACATATTAAAATTCTTCATCAGGCTCTGTGATGGTGAAGGTTAATTTGGTCTTTATAACTTGAGATGAAACTGACTGTGTCCTTCACTTTTCCTGCACTTTCGCCATCCATCCGCAGTGAGAAAACGCAGCAGTCTCCACTGCTACAGGCCACATTTAAAGATAGAGGTATCCAACCCAGTAGACGAGGTTAAACAGCAGGAAGGATGTAGGGAAAAAGACCCTAGAGTAAGAGTCCAGTTCTAAGATGTCTATGTGAATCCGTCCTCTCCTCCATGAGCCTGATTTACACTCTTCATAACAACAGAAAAAGCTCTGACAGTCTTTCCCATCCAGACATTCATAGACACACGCATCTTCAAAATCTTGCCAATACATGGCATTGTTCAATGTGATGACTGTAGTTGGTGGTCTCATATCAAGTACAGAATAATTCTGAGGAGAGGAAAAAAAGGTAACAATTTGACAAGTTTCCCTGGATGATGCAGATCAAAATTAATAATCACAGCAAAAAGCAATCATTTTTTCACACTTAGGAGTTCACTTACCTGTCAGAATATTATTTGCCAGTTGTTTTAAACACTTGCAGCTACTACGTTTAAGATGGATTCTCAAAAACAAGGAAGGTATCCCCCCTCCCCATTTAATTGTACAATGTCCTCCACTTAGCATAGGTGCATTCACTGCTTCTTAACTTTACTATGATTTATGAAAATAGATATGGTCAGCAATAGATAGTGATCATTTCAGTACAGGATTTCAAAATGCCATCCTGAGGCATATCCCCTTAGTGCTTATCACAGTAACCATGCTCAGAAAAAGGACACTTTGATGTCACGGATCCTCACAGTAGCATTCTCATTTACAGACCTCCCCTTCTTCAGTGTACTCCTTATTTACACTTTGTCAGCTTTTCTGTCACATCATTTCCTTGTCGTGCAAGATACCTTCTCACAACAGTCTCCCCTCTCATTAAGCCACCCATTCCATCTTCACAAATGTCATCTCCTCTGCTGACATCACTAGAAAAGGTCCCATTAGCTTTGCTGCCTGTCTGCACTGCCCTGACAAAGCAGACACAGCCCTGTCAGCCTGGTTTTCTCTACCTGAGAGGCCCTTCCTCTCTCTGGGATTGTGCTGAGCTTTGGCTTTGCCCGCAGGAGCGTGCTGGCTGTGCTTTAACAAGCTGGCCAAGACTGCTTGCTTTCAGGAAGATGCTCTGTGCTCTTGCTTCCATGCTATACAAAGTACTCAACATTTCCTGCTGAAGGTGTTAGGGGGTATCTGGAAACTTTCCTGCTGGATGTGAAAAACATTGTTGATATGACTGATGTGCCTCAGTGGAAATTTTTCCTTTTTATATTGACTTCATTTCCTTTCTACAAATCTTTTGGTTTGGGGTGCTGCAGTATTACCCATCTCATTAAAAACACTGGTCCCTGAGACAAGAACTTGATGTGGCATCCCTCTGCTTAGATGTTGGCACTGCCAACACAGATAACTACACATGAACAACTGCCCTATGGAATCCAGACAACTACTTCTGGACACAATTCATTTTATCATAAGTAAATGCTAAAATGTCTCAGGAGCGTTGTGCTGTGAACTGCAAGCAGATGGCAGTTTAGAAGCAGATTATTGCAAATCTATTTGTTGTGAATGATTCTGTCTCTGAGATTAGATGACAGAAATTACACCCATATGGTCTTCTCTCTCTTTTGTAAAGTTTTGGGTGGCTTGTTTCAGAGCCTTACAATGTGTCGCCATGTGAAAAAGGTCTAAGATTATTGTACAAGCAATCTTTTTTTGACTCTAGTACTTTAGAGAGAAAAAACTGTGACTAGAGTATACATGGAGTTCTACTAAAGCACTGTGTCATATAATGTATATTTATCGCAGGTCTTTATGAACATTTCGAATCCAGGGATTGAAATTTTCCATGCTTGTCTAAAATATTTATGTTAAGAAGAAGAAAGGCTCGAATAGGTTTTGGTGAGTGAAGATTAAAAAGTGCTCTGGCTCCGCAAAGGGAACTTTCTCATCCCTCAGTAGCCTGGGGTATTTTGTTGTTGTTTGTTATATCAACTCTCTGCTCAGGACAGAAGATAAAATAAATTTCCTGATAATACAGAGAGATTAATCTGGTTGTTTTAATCTCTGTCAGGTAGGAGGTGTCCTCAAGTGACAAGATAAGAGGAGAAGGTGGATGGTCCCCCCGTGTTCTGTGTGTGCAGCTGAGCTGGGGCTGGGAGGAGAGTAGTGCACACACAGTGGGCACCATCCCAGTCCCACCCAGGAGGTCTGCCAAGGCAAGGCACTTCTCCAGGGCCTTGGACAAGGCAGTTCAGTGTTAAACATGCTTAATAATATTATTTCTGACAAGGTATATGTGTATTTTGTAGGAGGAAAAGAAAAGGGTTGGGATTACCTGAACATGGATTTACTAAGATTAATAAATTTCACCTTTTAGGTGGCAGAATTACAAAACTGAAAAAGACAACATGACATCTTGAGAGCCAGAGACATTGCTTATTTAAGCTACAATTTGAAGATTTTTATGTACAAAGGCCCTGCCCAATAACTAGTTAAGGTGAAGAAAAAAAAGAGTGAGTAAAAAACTTGAAAATGCTGCAGATGCTTTCCATGCAGATCAGAATGACTGGTTCTAGATAAAGGTTTTTAAATCCTAATGTCATTTTAATTATCTTTCCCTATAGCTTTTAATTGGAAAAACAAAAGGGCCGCTGCCCGTTCAACGTGGTCTGTCAACTTCATCTTTCAGAAAAGTCTGTCCAGGGAGTGACAGCAGTAGAAAGTATATAGATGTAATGCTTGCTGTAAACCATTAATTGCCAATGAGCAGACTTTCTAAGCTGTATGAGGTCTTAAAATACATCAGAGAACTCATGTTTTTTAAAAAAAAAAAAAAGGGGGTATTATTATTATTAAAAAGATAGGCAAGTAACATAGATCTAGCAGTTGTAAATGAGGAACTTAAGCATATCCAGCTCAAGAAATGCAAACCCTAATGTTTTAGTTGTCTCTATTCTTATCTGATAGCAGACCATTCAGCCAGCTAATTGACTGGCTTCATGCTTTACAAATGCTTTGTATTTGCATATATTACAGCAGGTATTCCAGTTTCAGATTTCATACAATTCAGAGACACAGTTTTGTGCTCTCTTCCAACTGTACATATTCCATTTTTAGATACAGTACAACTACCCATGTTCAACTTGTGTGCCTAAATTATTTGAAAATCCACCTGAAAGCTTGCTAAAGATTTTGCATATGCATAAATAAACTTTTTTTCTATGAAACGTAGTTAAAACTCCATACAAGTTTATGACATAACCTATGCTTATTACTTTCTCATAAAATGTGGTAATAAACTTCTGTATTATATAAAGCAGATACACAAAATTTCTGAGGTAAAAATAACACATAATATTCTATACTTGACCCTCCTCCCTCCCATATCACTTGATAAGTCCTTATAGAAAGAGGCAGCTATGTTCCTCTGCCACAGCTGAAAACAAACTGACCTTTTAACAAAAAAGCAAACCAATATTTATAGTGAAGTCAGGGTAAAGCATAACACAGCAATACAGCTCTCTCAGGAATTAGTGCAAGTAAATGTCAACCACATATTTGTGCCCCCAATTCTCTCACTGAATAAAGTAGCTTACTTACCATTACATGACCAAAACTTACATCAGGTAGCTTAAATAAAGATAAAAAAAGCATTATTAAGAAGAAAACATACTTAGTGCATCTAAATTCAATAGTATTTCTTGGACCAAGCCCTTAAATGCATAAAGCACATCATGCTGTGTGTTCTATATATTCAGCATAATATTCTGTACACTTGAAAACTGCATGAAACCTCAGCAGAATGCACATCTGGTTTACATAGACTTAAAATCCTTATTCAACCCATTACATTTGTTTATTGATCAAACAACAGGTAAGTGAGCATTTGTTCTGGTGTTAACTTAAATCCAGTCAATGTTGCATGCTTTCCCACATCTTCATTTATATGTCTGGAATTAAATGCTACTAACAAAGATGCTCATGACTTTTAAATTCAGTGTTTCTATAGGATGGCAATTTTACTTAGATCATTAGCAAGTTCATTTTGGTCTCAAACTTTTCTTTTGGTAACAATCTTTTGCCTTTTGTGAGCAATGCATTTTTGTAAGAAGCTATTTTAGGTTTCATGGAGTTGTCATTGACTAAATCTATGGCTTTCTAGGCTTTCTCTAATCCCATATTTGTTTCAGCTTTTTCTTCATTAGTTCTTCATTCAATCATTTTCTATAGCTCTTCATTCAATCCCTTTTTTATATCATGACCTATTATTCCCTAAATTTAGGCTTCTTTCTCTTAAATTTCCTTCTTCATATTTTTCCTATTTGGCTTTGATTTCTGATTTCAAATGTCCTTATTTCCTCCACTACACACAATGGCATCCAACATCTCCAACTACTGATCTTGAACACATAAGATTTATCAGTGATCTTGAGTGGACAACCCCCTTCCCTGTGTTTACACTGAGAATTTTTCTCTATTAAACTGCCCCTCTCATTCTGATAGTCAATTATGAAGTAAACCAGGCAATTCTTCCTGCATGATTGTTTTAATTGATTCTAAATAGAAAGCTTTTGTGTTTTTCTGGGTGTGACACTTGGAAGTTGTTTTCTGGCCAAAAATGAGCCATGTACAAAACCTTTTTAAGTGACCTCAATTTTTGTCCTCGGGAACATGCACCTTTGTGTACAGGGCTTAAACCAAATGCTGGTTCCCAGCAGAGACATTGAAATTCTGCTCATAAATATTTCTAGACCTGTTAAGCCATGAAATAGCAATGCATTTGAATATACATTGATGTGCATTTATTTGTATAACAAGCTATGCAATCTGTTTTAGTGGGAGCCCTTTCTGACTAGGAGCACAGTAATTGGAGGACAAAAGATGCGTAGGCAGGGTTGCTGCTCCGTGGTGAGCAGGCTGCTTCTGTCAGGAACAGACCTCACTCAGCAGGCACGTAACTGCTCCTACTGCTACTGCGGGTGACTTTTCCATCAGCTTCCAGGGCAGATCACAGCACTGGGAAAATCTTGGAGGGGTGAAGTGCCATGTGATTACAGGCTACAACTGAATGATTATCTGCTCTCTGAGCTGCACGTGAAAAGAAATTTAAGTGCTCCCATCTTACCGACTTTTTCTTCTTGGTACAGTTTGGTTTCCTGCAACTTGAGTAGTAGTTGAGGGTGGCATACTCCATCAGAGCAGCAAAGACAAATAGAAAGCATACAGTCACAAACAAATCCATGGCAGTGACATAGGAAACACGGGGCAATGACTTTCTTGCGATGGTACTCAAAGTTGTCATGGTCAATACTGTGGTGATGCCTGCAGAGAGAAACTTGATTTAATTGTATGCAACATCACTTCTCCATATCACAGAAGAATCTTTGGAAATAAACATACAAAACAGAAATACAGAGTGTACCCAAGGAATTAATTAATTTCATTTGGTGGTGTTAAGACATAATGAAAAATTTTATCAGTAGGGACAAAGTTATTTTGTAAACAAAGATTTGCACTATGGTTTATTTTCATCTTTGCAAAAGTGACATTCTTATGCCTCTCAATATGATTTTCTTCATCTCTTCCTTTTTCTGATCCCAGCTAGATTGAAGATGGGGGTGAGGGAGAAGGAGAGAATGAAAAAAAAATTAAAGAAAAGTATAGAGCAGAAAAGATACTAAACTCAGAAAAATAAAGCCAAGAAACTTAGAAAGCACGGAAGAAAATGTATTATTCCACAGTAGCACTGCTCTCATGAAAAATCTCATGCTCAAAAAAGAAAAAGAGTTGGAGAGAGAAAAGAAATTTTTACTGCTAAGTTCTGACCATGAATTCTGAAAGTATGTCTTCACACCACTGCTTCCTTGGAAGTCCTCCACTGGGATTTTCCTTCTGAGTAAGGCAAGTCAGTGTTACTTGCTCAGTCAGAGTAAGACTCTCATACAAACTTCAGATGCAACATTAACAGAAATAGCCTTTTTAATTCATACAAAGTATCACTTCTTAGGTTGATTTAGTAATAATGAATATAATGGGAATCAGTGTGAAATATCTAAATAAAAGCAGTGCTAGAATGAAATCTATGTCATGTCAGTTATTTGACTCCTAGTAATTCATACAATTTCTCTTCATTCCTGTGGAATAGCAGTCTTTTCATTGACAGCTTGGACTGATGCTTTTAATCATTTGTTATGAACTGCATGTCTTCTGATAGAAAAAAACCAGCTTCTCAATGTCTTGGGGAAAAAATTAAAGCTTTCCCACAAGTAAGTCTCAAGTGAGAACCTTCTCAACAAACAACATAACCATAAGGTAATCTTTCTTTCTTTATAGTTAAAATGACGCTTCACATTGGTGCACAGTGTTTGAAATGGCAAGGAATGACTGAAATTATGCCTTAGAGTTAAATAACTTCTCACTAAGAGCACTCTGGAGAGAAAGAAGTATCTGTGGATTACTATCGACTACTTTCTCTTTATGAAGGATTGGCCATCTTTGACTTGTAAAGTTTGATAGAAGCTACAGTGATTCACAGGAATAACCTCCATTCAAGCTAACAGAAAGACCCTGGAAAAGCCAGAAGGTAAAATATTGCCTGGGTCTCAACACTGAATAATAATGATTAATTGAACTCCTTAAATATCTATTACCCAGAAACGAACAAACAAAAAGTTTCTGCAAAAAACCACAAGTCAATAACCAAGATGATAGCAATGCTGATAGGAAGTGGGAAGTGTGGACTTAGTGTATACCCTGGACATCTAAAAGCTGTTGGGAAAATATTTCCATTTCCTGAAATCTGTGTCACCTCCCAATATAAGCAGATGTAGTTGGCATGATCCAGCAACACTCCACTCCTCAAGATCAGTTCTATACTCAGCTGATGCTTTAAAAAAGCTGCAAAGACCATGCTTAGCCATTCATCACAGTTGGGCTGCAGAGATGCCCAGCTGCAAAAGGTGTGAACTCACTGGCTTTGATTCGACCCTTACTAACTATAGGTCACTCATTCTTTCTGTATGGCCTTGACTCAGGCCTTGGGAGTCACTAATTTAAAAAGAACCACAATCAGACTGTGACATACTCTACAATATTAAGTTAAGTTCTTTAACACATCCTAATCCACATTTAGATTTCTGACACAAATATGTCCTTTTCAGAGCCACATGTACATTCACATGCTTTTAGGCATTTTACTACCTTTAAAAATTTCCTTAAAACCTATGGAGTTCTTCCAGTACAATATATGGCATCCTGTTTACCTGGACTCAAATGAAAGTTTTTATTTCCCACTCATCCTGTGATAGGACAGTTTTTTATCAAAAGGCTAAAAAGAAATAATTAGTCTCTTTGCTTAAGTATGTAAGTCCTCAACTCAGCCCGTATCCTGTATTTATGCTGTAAGCCTGAATGTGAAACACCAGCTCAAATCATGCTTGTGACTGGATTCCAGCTCACACCATAAAAAAACACTGGCTTTTTGAAACTATGAAAATTCTGTCTAGTGTATCAATTTTACATCTAGTACACAGGCACAAATTTTAAAATGTTAAAATGAGTTTATGGGGATACATACAGAGAGGAAAGAGATAGAAGGTACACCAGATGATACAGTTTTGTATTTCTATACACTTACAAATTAGAATATATGTATGTATATAGGAATAAAATGCAGCACCATTATTTCCAAATATGGTGCCTAATTTCCATACCCTTATTTCATTTTATCTCTCATGCTAAGGAAATTCAGTTTGTTGAGTGGTTTCAAATGTAATATGTCTTGCCAGATGAAATTGAGAAGTCTCTCACTTTGTGGAGTCCCGTATGGCAAAGTGAGCTTTGCATCTGTTATTGAAATTCACAGTGCTCATGAACTATCTCTTTCAACAGAATTTTAATATCAGCCAAGGACAGCTCTGAAGTAAACTGACTTTAAAATTTTCAGGTAGAAATTGTAAGTGTAAGCTTACAAGTCTGAGTATAAATACCATTTTGGGACATTATATTCTTTGAGTAAATCCCACACCAAAGATGCTATTTGATAAAACAAAAAGGACTGACTGGGAGATCAAATTATGCAGATATATATAACACCTGAAAGCACTTTAACTTTTCGATCATTGGTCTAAACAGTTATTTAAAATTATTACTGCTTGAAATCTGCTTACTGGACAAGCATATGCAAAGTGAGGTGGCAGGAGTTTCAGTGCTAGAAACTCTTCATTCAGCAAGGCTAATTTTTTCTTATTTTCTTGAGGTTATGTTGGTGGGACACTAAAGGAAATATCTGCTGCTTTCATGCATGCTATTACTTGGTCATAAAGTTAATTCTCCACCTTTCCGGACTGGCAGGTGTTTTGAGTACTTTCTTGGTTTTCTAGTGAATGAGGTAAAGATGGAATGGCAAGGAAAACAATGTTCATTTTTTATTAAATATCATCTGAATCTTCTTTTACATCAACATGTTGCTGGCCTTGAGTTTAAAAAGATACCCACTGTATATTTTTAAACTGCAGTTTAATCTTGTTCTGTAGTAACTGCCTGGTGCTATTACATATCATACCCGTTTTGAAAAAGTACAGGGAAATTGGGGTGAAAGCTTCAGTTTAACTTAATTCCCTTAATCTTCAAGGAAAATAACCGATTCTTTTCCAGATCATAACTTTTCTTCAGGGACATGCTGGGTCCTCTTGACTTAGAACATTTTGAGATAATTTTAAATGCTAGAGACAAGCAGAAACTGCAGAGTGACATTTTTTTTTCTTCTTGAATGAAAAGCAGAATAACTCAGGATCACAAAATGCAGTTCTCATCCGGCACTCAAATTTTACTTCCATTTTTCCACTGACTCTTCAGGTGGCCTGGAGTTAATCTCATTGCCACTCTGGGCCTTAGCACCTCAAAGTGCATGTAAAAAGGGGGCTATAATAGCAAGTTTTTAATGAACACTTTAATATCTCTAGACAGTACTGCTGAAAGAATACTTATGGTCCCAAACCCTTTTTTTTATGTTCTTACTCCAAATTCATGACTTCAGTATCTGAATACATTTTTCCTCTGAACTTCTGGCTGGCTGAGGGGTGAGGTGGAGAGTCACAGGTTAGTGATTACTGATCTAACATATTTCTGTATCTAATTAATTGGAAAACTGAGCTGTGTGGCGTGGGGAACTACCCTTAGGTACAGGATATGAAAAATGGTTATGGCAAACCAATAATGGAAAGTGTTAGATGTCTTTTGTCTCTTTTATGCATTAAGAAGGATAACCCAACTGGATGCTGTGTGGCTCTACCCCATGCTTTGGGCTTCAGACTACCATTTAAAAAAGATGGAGAACAGTCAGTCATTCCTTATCTCCCCTGAGTCACCCAATTTAAGAAGAAAAGAGTTCAATTTAAGAGTTCAGCAGAGAAGTACACTTAAGAATTATTGCTCAATTTTCTGGCTATCAGAGGCAAGTCTACACAGCCAGGAACAGGCAGCTGTAAGCTGCTCTGTCCTCACCTGTGTATGGTCTTTTTGCTGTCCTGGAGGTGTTACTGGATAACAGAGTAACTGTGAGTCTTTGTGTTCATCCTGTTGCTGGGGCCATGGTGTACTGGCCCTTTGGCACTCAGGTGGAGGGAATGAGGACTCAATATTCCTTTCCTGTAAAATAAACTCAGAAAAATGGACCTATATAGTAACAAACTCCAGCAGGAGGATGCGATGAATAGCTGGCAATGGTAAGCCCTCTGCTTGAAAACAGACATGCAGACTTTGATGTTGCCTCCCCTTTTTTCCTAGACTGGTAGGTTTCTGAATCAGTTCATATTGGCAGACCTGGCAACCATAATGTGAACTGAGAAATTGTTTTTCATTTGGTTCTGATGTTTACATATAATTGGCTGTTATATAGCCCTATACTCTTGATGCTGGTAAAACCTCCATGTTTTCCTATAGATACTGGAAAAAATTTCTAAGTCAACAGTTATGAGCATATACTAATGCACATTGCCAAAATGTACATGCTGGTCCTGACACAAATGAGTTTCTGGAAAATCTAAACCAGCATAAATCTCCACAATCTATGAAAAATATCAATACACACAGTGTGAAGCTTAACTTCAAGCATGCAAGCTAAAACACTTTGCATGAGTTAATACTATTATATCCCACAGTTTTCTGTATATATAAGACATAATGCCCAGTGGGGGAGAGTTACAGAAGGGAAGGAAGCCAGCAGTGCAATTAATTAATTCTTCAAAAATGTCACTAAAATATCATGGTGAGAACAAGGAGACAGACATTAATTCAACAGTTTTATGCAAAATAGGTGGCAGTGTCATCCAAAGGGTCAGACTAGTTTACTTTTAATTACCCTGTTACAGGAAGAAAACCCAGGGGTCTCAGTAATAAGTAGATATGGGTCTGCAAGACATAGTAGTAGTAATCCAAAGTGTATACCTAGTGGTCTCTTTGAAAGGAAGCTGACATTTTCAAATGGTAGTGTAGAAACATCAGAAAAGGGAATTATTAACAACTTACCTAATGCTGTTCTTGCTGGTGTGGCATCTTTTTTGATCCAAAAGGATACCCATGAAAGAACAACTGTTAATATACAGGGAATGTATGTTTGTATAGTAAAGTATCCCATTCTTCTACTTAAGTCGAAGTATATAGTCATGACTACATAATCACCTGCAATAATAGCACAAAAAGGAAATTCACGTTTTGATGGGATACAGACAGTTCTTCACTGACCTGCTAATATTTTAAGTTTCATAAAAACACTGCATATGAAATATTTTTTAGTTTCAACAGCATCTGCACAGTAACGCTCGTGAAATTTAAGAAAACCTTGTCATTCTACTATCCTTAAGTTTTAGGTCTCTGTGGAAATTATGTACTTGGACAGGCAGAGCCTCTCAGCAATCATTCTGGATGAGTAAAGTTTTGAAAGGCATCTTGAATTTCCAGACTTTGTATTTCTGGATCTCTTCATGGCCACAAATGTGAAGGTACTGTCATTCACCAGATTCTGCAACCATGGCACACAAAACCCTTCCTTCTGCAGGCTGTGTCTTCTGTGCCCTAATTTCAGGTTTGAGTGATTTCTTTTATCTTCTTTTGAGATATGAATCTGAAAATAGGGGTCTTTATGGCAAGTGTAGCATGCACATGAGTATGCCTTTACACAAGAAGTCATTTATAGACACTAGAACCTCAATGCAGGTGAGAGACTCTGGTTTTGTTAGCATTCCTCATTTCAGAACAGTTGTGGCCATTTGTGGTATTTTCAGAAGGTCAGTCTGAACACAAAGTTTATTATTCTGCTGTATAGTGAAAATCATAAATTCAAGAACTCAGTTTATCTCACATTATATGTTTTTTTCACTGTACCTCTTCTGCTAACCCTTGTGATTCCACAGGGGATAATAATCTGTTCCTCCCTCTCTCCTCAGTAGAGGCTACTGACCTTATGACCTCTGCCCTTACTAACAGCTCTCTCAGCCCCATAGATGTTAACTATCTTTCTCTCTCAGTCACGGTGAATAACAGTAATAAAACTGAACTGGGACTGGTTTCTGTACTTCACTTGAAGTAGGTTGCTTCCATTTCAGATATAAAGGAGAGCTTATATGCCAGAGAATTTTTATGTGGTTTTGCCTGACTGCATCAGATTTGACCTAATAAATTTTATGGCTTCTTATTACAAACCTTAACTTTCTAGAGTATGATATTTGCAGAAGGCATCATTTGCAACAGCTAAGTAACTCTGTCCTGTTACAGCAAGCCATTGGAAGAATGAAGAAATTGGAAGCATATAAAGATTAATCCCCTAAGGAATGTACATACAACTCACCCAAGCAGAAGCACAATGGGTTTATTAGTTGAGGCAAATTAAAGCTTAATCATCTACCAACAGAGGGCATATAAACAAATGCATTTAATAGAGTGGATAATTTGACTACAGCTAAATATTATATGGAAAAGAAATTATCATAAAATATCAGTAAGAATAATTTTCATCCAAAGCATCTCTGAAGGCACTGTAAAATCAATGAACTATCATAAGTTAGAAAGTTAAAGGTAAATAAAAATCAGATGGTGAGAACAGGGGAATGTGTCAAAAGGACATCAAAGTACCTCTAAGTACATCAGTTCACAATAGATATTTTTGGAAGAGGTTAACAAGCCTGTGAAAGTTTCCATAATGCCTCTGTTATACGAAAGTGCACATTTGGACAGGAATTGTGCCAGTGAAAACTGTCTGACCCCAAGAAACTGGACAGTCATTTCAGAAGCCTTGCTTATAGAGCTCACTGCTGTTACAACTAGAAGGTATTGCAGTACATCATGACATAGTGAGCCTTTTGGGTTGTTCTACAGCCTAAGGGTTATTGTCATTCCACAAATCCCCAGCAGTTTTCTCCATGCAGGGAATGGCACCAGGGAATTGATGTGGGTTAGTAACCATAGGATCTGCTGGCTTGCTGTTAGACTGGTTTTCCTCACTGAAGAAAGACTTACACCACAGCAACCGAGATAATTTCATAGAAACAGGTGTAAAGAGTCAGGTGGAGTGTAAACCAGGGCTTCTACTGACATGAACTGAGAAGCATGGAAGAAATGTTAATGAGTTAAACATTGTTTGTCAAGGTAGAAGAACAAGCAAAAAATTAAATCCAAGACTCTACAGGAAATGTGTCAAGCTTTTCCATTTCCTTTACTTAGTTCCTGTATCTAGAACTGTGTGTTTATGGGTGAGCTGCCTGAGAATGCTATAAAGTCAAGCACAATCTGCACACCTCCATTGTGTAACAATGGATGATACACATAATTCCAGTACCCACACAGGTCACTGCTCCTCTCAATAGTGTGGTCTTGATACCCAGCACAGCAACCAAGAGTAGGAGTAGATACTGCCCTGTAAGATACAGAGAAAGTAATAAAGAGTCCCTGTTTCCAAGGTCTTTGATGAAAATAAACCTGATAAACATGAGAGTGGGAGAAAATTATGGCACAATAAATGACGTAGAGAGTCTATCATCACAATTAGTCATTAACTGATTTAGTGTCTTTCAGGCAGGATTAATTTCCTGTGATTTTAGACATCTAGAAGGCAAATTCTACAGATGTACTGCCCATTGTGGCCTTCTTTCTACACTTAATGAAAAAAAATTGGTACTTCCAGCATATGGTTTGTCTTATTTGCTTTAGAGGAAAATTTTAGAAGGTGAATGTATTCTAAACAGTTCCATTTCTCTTCTCTGATTAAAAAACAAGAGCGAGTGGCTGAGATGTGGACAAAAACACTGCAGACACTTGCAGATTATACAAGGAGTTAAACACACCCCTTGATTCCATGGTGAGAACTAAATTGGGCTACTTCTGTGAGGATGCTAAGGTTATTTTATTTAAATACAATAATCTTCTTGACATTTTAAAGGGTATTTTAGTTATTTTCCTCCTTTTTTCCTGTTAAAAGTTGATGTCTTCATCCTTTAGCATATGCACAATTCCTTCTCTGCTTGTTCCTTCCTTCCTTCCTTCCTTCCTTCCTTCCTTCCTTCCTTCCTTCCTTCTTTTCTTCTTTTTCTTTTCTGAGAGTCACATATATTTTCACAATGAAGAAGGCAGACCCAGGCATACAGGCAGCAGCTGTGCATAAGGACTTGTGTGTTTATGGGAACACACTGACAGTATACCAAGCAATTTGCTTCACTGGAATTAGTGATGCAAAGAGGAAGTAAGAGGAGAATTTGCTGGTTCTCCTACAGTACTCAAACCATGCTTATGAGACAATGAATGCTGCCAGCAATGTTCGTGGGAGGAAGAAATCACCACTCTTGAAATTCAGAGCCCCAACTGAAAGCACCAGTATTGTGTCTGCTCTCAGAGGCAAGCATGCTTCTGTACAACATATACTGAATGAACTTTTTTAATAGCTATGGTAAATTAAAACGTTCAACTAAATTACCACTTCAGTTCTAGCCTCAGCCCAGTCAACTTCTATTGAGATTACTGGATTCTCTCATTACATTCAGAAGAGTATGTGCTTTGGCTACTTTCCTTATTTCACTGCTCCAAACTGCATGATGATGATATGATGATGATGATGATGATGATGATATTATTCTTCACATTATTCCTTCCAGAAGTAAATATTCTCTATGTATCTGAAAGCACTGCATGCACATTAAAGAAAAGTAGCCATGGTACATATATTTCTTTCTCTATACACACAAAGTAATCTGTACAAAGAAACTCTCCTCTCTTCTGAAAGATTCTCCTCTCTTCTGGGATACAATTCATTCTGTACATCCTGCAGTCATGAGCAACCCAAAGGAGGGAAAAACACTTTCAAGGGCTCTGCTCAGTGCCTCCTTGCACATTTGGGAGCCTTCAGAGCTCCACCTGCTGTTACTGCCACTGCTAGAAGGGGAGCTGGGGCTCATTGTGTGACAAAGTTCTGCAGTGCAGGCAAGATGGGAAAAATATCCTTCCAAACTGCATGTCATTAAACCAGTGAACTTGGTTTGAAAGTAATCACACAGTGGTTGCCTAGCAAAGGACCACTGGAATCGCTAATACCAAGAAACTTCATTTTTTAAACCCAGAGGGGAATTCTACCTTTTAACGACTTAAGTAAAATTCCCAGGAAGGGAAACTAACTTTTAACTGAATGATCAGACCATCAATTCCCTGAAATAATGAAAATTATCTCGAGGCAAAATAGAGCACGATCATTTCTCTATAAAGGGAGCAAAACGTGCACCTTTAGGCAACATATCTGGAGTAATCGAAATAGTGTAGCAACGCTTCCCATGAAACCAAGATGACTGCTGTCTGTGACCCATAGCAATTATATTAGCCTAAGTTCCTAGTTTGAAAGTAGGACACTATTTAGAACAATAATGATTTCCAGTGTAATAACTGCTGTGGATTTTAATGAACAATGTTAAACTATAGCAAATTTTTTTTTGACTTTTGAAGATTACGGGTCAGAATTTTGCCATGTTGCACCGAGAACAGCTCCCTTGAAGGTAAAATGTTTGAGCAGAATGCAATTTGCTATTTTATTAAAAATAAATAATTAAAAAAAAATATTCTGTAAATAATTTATTTACTCAAACTATACCATACTATCCTATGTCACATTTTCATTCATCCTTCCATTATACTCTGAGGTTGAAAATTAACTCAGAAAAAAAATAGTTAATATTAACTTTACAAAGACTGAAATATGAAGATACAATGCATAAACAGAGCAGATTCAGCATGTGAATGAAGGTTACATGGCAATGGTCCACCACTAGAACTGCAGAACAATGAGGAGTGGCAGAGTTTATCCATGTTGTTACAAGACTTTGATTACAGAAGAAAGTCCTAGTCATTAAAATGAGGAGTGACACTGAGTGTCACGAGTATTTCTTTGTAGATCAGCAAGACCACAAAGACTGAGGCATCTTCCTCATTATCTTAATAAATCAAATTTACTTAATAGCAAGGAAACTAACTCTCCAATCTTCAATGCTTTTTTATTTTTTCATTTGGAAGCCAAGAGAAGACCTAATTTAATCTTGTCATTAACTATTCATGTCACCCCCAACCTGTTTTCTGATCTTTGCTTCCCAAAGCTCAATTTTTTATTTCTTGAGCTAGGTTTCTCTTCTTTCTTAGTAAGTTGACAATTTTCTAGTCAGTATGTACAGAAGTTCTTGCAAAATGTTCACCAGAGAGGTTTATTGGAAGCAATGCATGTGGAATTGGAAGTGAAGCAATTGTGGCAGTGTGGGTGCCAACTGGGAATGTGCAAGTTTCAGGTTCAAGACATGGCTCCAGATTCTGCACTGGCTGGAAAGCGTATCTCAGTTCAAAGTCAGGCAGAAACACAGGCAGTGTTGCAAAACCCAACCCTGCCTGATTAGAAAATGGGGATTGTTCAGCCTCGAAAAAGGAAGGCTTCAGAAGACCTAATTGCAGCCTTCCAGTACCTGAAGAGAGCCTACAAGAAAAATGGAGACTCTTTTTAAGAGCGTGTAGTGATAGAACAAGAGGGAATGGATTCAAACTGAAAGAGAGCAGGTTAAGATTAGATATTAGGGTACAATTCTTTACTGTGAAGGTGGTGAGGTACTGAAACAGGTTGCCCAGTGACATTGTGGATGTCCCGTCCCTGTGAGGGGTCAAGGCCAGGTTGGATGGAGCTCTGATCAGCTGAAGACTTATTGCAAGCTTATTTATTCTGACTCCCCCAAAATGGGTCAGTCAACATATAACAAGAGTTTTCATTTGCGGGAACAATTTTTGCTCCACATCAGTCTAGAACAAATGCTTCCAAGACAAAAGGAAGAACAAAATGATTGAGGTCATGCTGTTACTTAAGGGCTAGTCTTAGATTCCCCTATGCTGCTTTGGCATTTAGGTATTTCACAGTGACACCTGGATATTGTGCTTGGATGGGAGCATGTGTACAGCAGAGAAAGATATTTACACCTCATCCCAAGTAAGTGTTCTTGGTGTGGTAACAGGCACACCTACACTAATACATTTCTGCTTAAGATGCATGTTTAACTTCACAATAAATGCATACAGGGCTTCAGAGGTGTCATTTTTACATGTATTGCCGTAGTAGCTACGTGACTACATGTCTAGTCACAGGCAAGGGTCTTAAGCAATAGATCAAAAGAGCTTTCTGTGTCCCAAAGATCTCTGGTTTTGAGTGCATAATTGCCTTTGACATTATCAGGATGTGTCTCCCTGTGTGTGTGTGCATGTACTAGAGCAGCATAGCCCAGATTTGGCTTTCAGCTCTTACACTTGAAAAGAAAATTTTCCAGAAATACATTCACACCATGGTACAAAATCATTGCTAAAATTTCCCATTATCATAGACAAATTACTGTATCAGTACGCAGTGGAAAAAAAAACTCTAAACACCAACTAACCCTAATAGCACTGTTTGTTCCTGTAGAAATCATGTTTAATTATAAGTATACACATATGCATTAACATGCGTAATGAAAATCAAATATTGTCCGATTAGAAGTGAAAAGCGAAGACCAGATCCCAGGTTGTCTCAAGGCAAAAGAATTTTTAAAGTCAAGTCAGACCAAGATATCTTCCTAACCTGGCAGAACCACAAGATATTGTGTTGGGTTTATTGCCTTGCGTAATATCAAGAATATATCAAGAAACATATTTTTACTTGAGGCTATCAAATTCTTTTATCACCATAAAATAATTCACATTTATTCTGTTTGTTCTTCCTTGGATGCTGTATTTTCTTTAATGCAAGCAGCATTTTCAAAATAGTTTTGTAACATGACAGTTCTGTTAAATGAACTATTGCCTGCTTTTAAAAGTTACTGACTAGGTTTTCAACACATGAAATTATTATATCGTCTGAGTTTGGCATTTATTATTGAATCTGAAAAATAAATTAATTTTTTCAAAGTTCTAACTTCTTTATATTGATTGTTTTTTCCTCAGAATCCTTGCCATACATATGTTGTATACTGTAACTTTTCATGAAGAATTGAAATTAAATAAGCAAAAGACACAATTTTTTAAGACTTAAATTAATTGTGTCCCAGAGTAATTTGAAACCTGCTAGTCAGTATTTCTAGTGCCCTAAACAATTCTTTACATGCCACTGACAGTTGAAAGGGACAGTTTCAAAGACAGTTACTTTTGATTCAACTGCAATCATTTCACTCTCTGTATCCCGTATTTTCTGTTAAGTGTCCGGGATACTTTGAATGTACTCGGGAGATAAATCAAGGTCCATGAATACAATTGACCTCCACAATTAACTCAAAGAATAGAAGGTTTGAAAAAGAAATTACTACTATTTTCGTAGTTGGTGGCATGATCAAGATTGTTTTGTTTATTTGTATACTTTCTTGTTTATGTATTACGCAAGCTGTCCTGCCAAAAACACCTATTCTATCTTCCCAGTCATATTACCGTATATAAAGTTCTCCTCCCACTAAGCCATGTGAAGCTGTAGCATGTTATTCATCTATGAGGTATTATCAGCACCAGAATTTCTCTCAGGATGTTCAGGCCTATTATCTTTACAAAATAATGACATTTTCATTTTGCAACATGAACTATCATTTTATGTATTCTTTGAAATATGGAACCACTAAAACCAAAAGAATTTTTATTTGGCTTTTGTAAGGTACAAGTAATATTGTAAAATCCTCCAAAAAATGCAGTTTAATTCAGCCACATAATAGGAATAAAAATGCATAATATCATAAGCGGACCTTGATCCATGATTCCCAGTCCAGTTCAATTTCTGCCTTATCCATAGAAAAGTTACACACATAATCTCCATTTGAATTCATGTATCAGTCTGAGAGAAAATCAATACACAAATACGGTGCAGCATGGCATGATCCATTACTCTCTATTCCTAAGAAGTCTTGCTATTTTCCATATATATGTTTTCTTTTGTGTTTGAAGAATAGAAGTGAACAATAGCAGATGAAGTAAAAACAATAATAAATTACCATAGCTGCCGATGTCAGTGAAAGTAGATGAAGGATCAGAGTGAAAATGAATGTCTTTTATGTAGGAATCTTTTCCTGAGAGGGTTTATTGATGAGCTATGCAATGCTTTTTGAACAGAATATTTTTTCACACTCCACAGAGCATCAAATACTGTCGGACATCTGAGGATACACAACATTAATGACTCTTGCATTCACTTGGCTCTTAAAGAGCATAGAGAATCACCAGTTTCATGACACCTGTCAATGCTGATCACTTCTCATTTATTCCTAGAATTGAAATTCTTACATGCAAAAGCTGTTCTTTGTGGGAGGAGGCCCATTTGTATTGCAGTTTGTTACACAGTCCCACAGGACTGGATTTGGTGAGCTTGTAATTCCCAAACCAGTTGAAATCGTTTTTAATTAGCCATAAAATATCCCATGTTAATATTTTCAAAAAAAAGGATTTCTTTTTCTTCCTCAGAGTTTATTTTACACATTAAATAAAGAAAAATCGCAAGCAAAAAAACATTTTGCTTGACCTGATATTCTTTTTGCATAAGTAAAGTGCTCATGAGTTTGGCTTCATCCACAATCATTGTGGCTGCATTATTTTACTATGACATCTTTTATATAATAATGGAATGGAGTAGCCTGTTTCTTTCTATCCATACTGACATCTACTCCACCTCAACTGTCCCTAACATATGCTCTTGAGGATAGCTTTAAATAGTATCTCACTGTTGGAAGCCGTTCCTTGTTGGTCATGCTGCTTTCTGAAAGAGACTAGCATGATTATTTGGTTGCATTTTTTGAATGGTATGAGATTTTTCTGAAGTAAGCAGAGCTGCAAACCCCAAAGTTTTTGAAAAAGTAGAACATCTTTTAGAAAGGCATCCTATCTTTATTTTAAGAAATTCTGGCAGTAGAGTTGCACTACAAGCCTTGAAGTTCTTTCAATGTCTAGTTATTCTCGCTGGGAAAAACAGCCGAGTCTGTTTTAACTGAGTGAATTTTTTAACTGAGACTTAGTCTGCAGTCATCTAGCATGAACTCAGACCTCTCTTTGTTGGAGTGCTGAAGCATTTTTAGCTGGTTTTGTTTTTCTCATGCAGGTATTTAGAGATGGTAATCTACTACCCTTTATCCTTCAAGATAAACACTTACGATCTCTTAACAAGAGGAATTATTTCCAGTCTCTGATAAATCTTCTGTCTCTTTCATGCACTCCACAGCTTTTCAAAATAACTCTTGAAGTACAGCCATCAGAATTAGGTCTTAATTTAATAGCAGCTGCATAAATATAACATATACAGATAACATAAATCCTTCTTCGAGGAAATAATCTTTCTCTGAACACATGGGCCAAACCTGTGCTTGGTACTTTGGCCATACCTTCAAACAAGGAGTATATTTTGAGATACCTCCTAATTCACAAGAATTATTACATAGCCTTTGGATCTGCAGTACCCAGGATGGCAGGTGTCCAATTCTGGAAAAGCAAAATTATTGGGCTTCAATGCTAAGTACCTGCTTCCAACTTGAATACATGTTCTGAAGTACAGACATACATATTGTCACTTTCATCCAGGCTACAGAGCTACCTGGCTTGTAGCTACTATTGACCACTTCCTCAACCTTTGTGTCACTTAGAAGCTAAACAAGTCTCAATGTTATTATTTCTTCTCTGTCATTAAAAGAAGTATTAAGTAGCATCAAGTCAAAAGATGTCGTATCTCAACAGAAAGTCCTGGTGAATAATGTTTTTTCTAGCTATGTCATGAATCTTTCCAAGTAGTCAAAATTTGGTAATTTGATATGTGACACTGATTTTCTTATCATTGTAGCTTCTTAATCAAAATGTCATACTGCATCATGTGAGATATTTTACAAATGTACATTATATCACCAGAAATGTACAAGCTCAGAAGAGGACATGAGCCAGTTTGACAGGAGTTATTTCCATGAATGAATGTTTATTGGTGTTAATTATATTACCCCCTACATTTGTATGAATCTATTCCAGGATCAGCTGTTCCATAACTTTGCTCAAGACCAATGCCAAGACGAAAAAAAGTAATTACTTTGGTAATTTTATTTAGATTTCTGAAACTGCTGGGAGGGGGGAAAAAAGTATTTTATTTGCCCTCAAGCCCTCAAGTCTTTGTCAGCTCTTTAAACTATTACTATCAAGTTATCAAAGGATATGTTAAGCAAAGAAAGAATTAATGAAGAGACTGTGCTGGGCAAGTGACTGGTAACATCAGAACAGAATAGAACAGAATAGGATTGTTTTGATTGGAAGTTACCTACAACAATCACCTAATCCAATTCCCTTACCACTTTGGGGCTGACCAGAGGTTAAAGCCTGTTATTAAGGGCATTTTCCAAACAACTACTAACACTGGCACCAACCACTTCTTTAGGAAGCCCTTTCCAGTGTTTTATCACCCTCTCAGTGAAGAAATGCTTGCTAATGTCCAATCTGAACCTCCACTGGCACAGCTTAGGACCATTTCTATGTGTCCTATCACTGAACACCAGGGAAAGGGCTCAACACGTCCATCTCATATTCCCTCCCTCAGGAAGCTGCAGAGGGCAATGAAATCACCCCCTTATCTCCTTTTCTCCAAACTAGACAACCCCAAAGTCCCCAGCTGCTCCTCACAGAACACGCCTTCCAGCCCTGTCACCACCTTTGTCTCCCTCCTCTGGATGCATTCAAGGACTTTCATATTCTTGTTACATTGCAATCTTTGTTTTCCACAACAAGTAACTGATTACTTGCATTCAAAAAAACCTGCAAGAGTTGGTTTATCTTTTATACTCTTTCTAACTCACATCAAATTCCTGCAGGCTGGAAACAATGCCATTTCAGTTTAGAAATAGTAAAAGCAAAGCTTGAGAATTTCCTAGGAATGCTAGTATTTTCAGAAGGAGCTTTCTAGCATAGTCTTTCAGATTAAAGCCATCTGACAATGATATTTCCCACTTCACATTATAGATAGAAACGATTTTTTTCCTACAAAGGTATTTGGCAATCTGTAGCACATGCCAGCTTGCATTCTGTGTGCTGTCTTATCTGGTAGAATAAAGAAAAATATTGATCTGTATGCGGTCTCTTATTCACTTCCAAGACATTTGACAGCTGGAGAAAGGCAATGCTACTTCTGAATGCTATTTTAGCTCCTTCTTTGCCTACTCAAGCCTTTCTAAGTGGATTACTATCATTCTTCCTTGCCTTACAAGCAATGACTGTTTTGTCTTTTAACATTTCCTTGATATCACCTTTTCAAATATATATTCATAATCAGGCCATGAGTATTGCCTCTATTAATTTCCTCAGCTTGCACCTCTGGTATAATGTAATGGGTTTTTTTCCTTCACATTCCCTAGTGCCTTTGTTCCCATGTGCTATTAATAAATTAATTTTGTGATTTAAAAAAGTTCCCTTTTTTCCCACTTCTACTAGCCCTTTTTCTTTCTTGTACTGTCCTCCTGGATTGTCAAGTCATTCTGCCTGGTACTTCTGAATTCCTTTGTGAGGAATGAAAAAGCCAGCCTAAATCTCATCCAAATACAACTACCTCTCATCTGTTCATTTCTATTTATGAATAATATTTTTCATTTCTGAGCTCTGTGCTCAAATGTTCACTTGGTTTCATCAGAAGTTTTCTCTTATTTTCGTTCAACTGGAAATAAACTTGGCCTTAACCTGCCAATAATGTTAACTTAAAATTGTTAAAGTCACAAAATCATAGATTTAGCCCAAATTTCTTGATATCCCTCCCCTTGCTGTCTCCAGGGAATTGCTTGTGTATATTAACTATGTCTCTTTATCTGATATTCTGCAGTGTGAAATATTTAACTTACACACAACAACACACATTGATTTTTAAGGGGGTCCTGTCAAATTAAATACTGTCAGAAAAACTACCAATGGTCTCCCTGTGGCAAAAGAAGAAACAGAGCTGGTTTTCCTACATACTATTCAATAACACCTTTAAATAGTTCTCTTCATATCTGGGCAAGAGCACACACCTTTTTACATCATCTCTGCATGACCTGAAAAGGGACAAGTGACCACAAAGAACGGCAGAGAGGAGAAAGGGTTCCTGAAAAATTCTAAAGAAAGGAATGAGCAAGGTAAATGGTTTAGTAGCACAAAGGTGATATTTCATTCACAATTCATAACTGTAGAATAGAGCAACTGCAGTGAAGGATGATAGCAATATCCATTGATGCCAGAAGTTAATTAGTTTTTGCCAAACAAAACCAAAAGGTATTCTGTGTAATAAAGCCAGAACAAACTTTGGATTTCTATTTCAACTCTGCTAACTTTTTGAAGAGTGTATCGTAATGTCTTTGGTTCTTACTTCATGGGTTCCAGTTTTCCTCAACTCAACTCATGCAATTACCTTAAAATGTAATTACCTTAAATGTAAATGAGTTTTGGGAGGGAATGGAGGGGCCTTATGTACTTCAATTGATGAATTACCACTAGATGCTTATTCACATGGGCCTGGTTGAAGAGGACTATGTCAGATATGTGCAAATTAAAAGAAAACATAAGATAAACTCTGACTGTGACACTATAAAGTTTAAAAATTCAGAAACTTGAGCCAACTGTTTTTAAGAAGAGAACAATTTGGGGATGGCTAAATATGGCATTTATTTTTTAAACTATTTAATGCCTGTGCTGCTGTGGTAGTTAAAGTTCCAGTCAGCAGACAGAAGCAAAGAACAGAGTGTATGCTTTAAAGACACTTTTTTTCCCAAATCGTGGAATCATAAATGGTTTGGATTGGAAGGGACCTTAAAGACCATCTAGTTCCAACCCTTCTGCCATGGGCAGGGACACCTTCCACTAGAACAAAGACCCATCCAACCTGGCCTTGAACACTTCCAGGGACAGGGCATCCACAGCTTCTCTGGACAACCTGTTCCAGTGCTCACCATGCTCACAGTAAGGACTTTCTTCCTTATAGCTAATCTAAATCCTCTTTCAATTTAAAGCCATGCCCCCTTGTCCTATCACTACATGCCTTTGTACAAAGTCCTCCAGCTCTCTTGTAGCCTCTTTAGGTACTGGAAGGTGCCATTAGATTTCCCTGGTGGCTTCTCTTCTTCAGGCTGAACAACCTCAGCTCTCTCAGCCTGTCTTCATAGGAGAGATGCTCCAGTCCTCTCATCAGCCCCTCCAACTGCTTTGAAATCCTTCTTCCTCTCCTAATGTAATGGGTCTTTCCTCGTCAGTCTGCAGAGTCATGAGGTTGTCCTGCAACGGCACCTTAACCTGTGCCTGTTGCTGGTCCTTGCCCTTGTAAGCATCCATTCTTCTGCGTTATCCACCCTCTCCCTCCTGTTTGTGCTGTGGGGGAGGTTATGCCTGCTTGTCTGCGGGGTTGTGTGTCCACTGCAGACTGTCCTTGGAACCAGCTGTCTAGCTCCTTCTCGGCCTCCCTGACGTGGCACAGGTCTCTGCCCATCCCTGTCCCAGGAGAGCGGTCCAGGCCCTAGGCACAGCCCGAGGCCCACACTGCAGCCTCTCCCCTCAGCGTGGGTGCAGGCATTGGCCAGCACCGGGATAGCTGAGGCAGACCCTTTGGGGCAGCCCCTGCCATATCTCCTGACCCTGACCACGCCTCACCAGCCACTTTTCTGTGAGTTGCCAGCTCCTGGCCAGTCTCAGGGATCCCCTGGGCTTTCCTTGGCTCAGGAAATCCCCCCTGCATGCCAAGATCCCCTGCTCCACTGCAGCACATGCCTGCACCAGGGCTGCTCACCTCATGGAATCTGTGAAAGATTACATTGTCATGCATGTTTGGTTGAAAGCGCCAAGTCTGGTTCATCCATGTGGGAGGACTGAGTTAAAAATTTGAAGAGCTAGACTGGTGGAATGGTTATGGAAAGGCTGGAGGCTGGCAGTTCATAATTGTTGTGTATCTGGCTGTACTGCTTGTTTTCAGCATGAACAGCCTTCCTTGCTGTGCTTTGCAGGCCTGGTACTTGTAGCCATGCCCTGCCTTCATTAAACAACGGGACGTGAACTCCAGCCCGGTGAACATTTTGTGTTGATGGTAGCTTAAATATATGGTAGCACTTTCAAAAGCCCTTCACTCTGTTGTGAATCAATTAGGTACAGATTTCTAAGTCACCTATGCCATGCATTTACCAGGTAATTGGATGAGCATGAGGGAGGCTTTAGGCACAGCATGTTCTGGCACCAGCCCACCCTGCAGCTATAGGAAAGCCTTGTTAACACTGATAGGTTTCCAGTCTTAGTGGGATCACTTTGGGACCACTGCTACTGTGCATCTGCAGCACACGGGTCTCCCATGACTCTGTGTACTCCACATATTGACCAACAGACACTTTTGAGAGTTTTCTCCTACAAACACTAATTTTAAATATGCAAACAGAGTATGTTAGTACTGATAATCTAATGAAAAGAGTGCAGGACTTAGATTCCATATTTCACTCACATTACATCTTCTGAAGATGAGAGCGTAGGAATGTTTCAATTTTTGGAGGGTTTAGGACTGCAAAAATAAAGTGTTTGATGCGGTACCTGAGGGGCAGCCAAAATTTTTCATTTGCAGTCTTAATTTAAGCCTCTGATTTATATTTTTTTTCACAGCCAGCAGTCTCTGCCTTAAGCTTTGCTTCCACAGATGAATCTGAATGCAATATGGGGAGGAAATACCACATGCACAAAATGGTAACTGCATAGAAATAACTAACTAGGGAGATATGATTCAGACCTGTGAGAAGTAAACTCAGGAATTTAATGGTTAGGGTCCCATTTAAATAGCATATACACCTTTGAAACCTGATCACACACACAACATTTAAGACCTACTTTGCCTAAGAGCTACCTGAGCAACCATCTACTTTGAAAAGAAGCATAAATAAGTTTTTAATGAATCTCCCTGTCCTTATTTCAACCAGGACAGAGTTAAATTTTGCAGTAGCTGAGGGGATAGAGCTGTGGATTTGTCTAAGAGGATATTCCATACTGAGTTAGGTAATTTCCAGGGGTGGGGGAGGACAGGACAAGGAAGGGATGGGACAGGAAAAGGCAGAACAGGACAGGACTGGACTCTCTTGTTTCAGAGGAGATGGGTGTTCCTTTCTGGTCAGGTAAAATGTGCTGGAAGGAGATGTGGGATGGCACCATCTGTGGTTATGTTGCATTATGTAATTCGGTGAGCATTTTGCACGTAAATCACTCTCTTTCACACACTTCTGTTATTAAAATTGTTGTTGTTACTGCTCATTTTTCTTATCTAAGTGCTGTTTCCAGTAAATTGTTTTTATCTTAACCCATAACCTCTACCTTTTGTATCTCCCACCAGACAGGGGAGAAGGGAGCACTAAATTAGGGAGTGCCTCTCCTAGCCCATGACACTCCCCAATAACAGTGCTATTTTAGAAACCATCAGACTGGAAGACAAAGTATGCTTTTTGTACAAGTTGCTCACAGTTCTCAGCAAGACAACATTCATGATGCTTAGTATGCATTCACCTGAGGGGAAGGGTCAGCTCAAGGAGGAAGAGTAGTCCTAGGTTTCACCCTGGGAAGGGTGCAGTAACCAAGTGTTATGACTGAATCTGTGTTGACAGCACCTGCTTACTGAACACTAGTTCTTGACATTTCAGTGATTTGCAACATATGAAATATTTAAGAAGGACATTAGATTAGCCCAGGGTAGAGATTAGAACTGTGTAAATAGATGCTCAAGCAGGATCTGTCAACAAGGACTAAAGTTCCTGGGTACATTTGCTTCAATAAAAAGCATTTTGAGGAAAAAAACTGGAGCAGGACCAAACCATTGGGCCTATGCCTTTTTATCCTTCCCTTATTTTTTTATTTTTAACTCTACTTGGGTAAAAGGCTACTGTGCTAAGATGTGGTTTAGCCCCTGAAATTAGGTTTCTCTGGCACTGCTGATCAGTTACAGCAAACTTTTAGTCTTTGTACATAAATAACATGTTAATAAGTTGTTAACCTCCTAATAAGGCATAACCTCCTTAAACTGTTATAAAATGAATAGGAGACACTGCTAAAACTGAAGTGCCTCGAAGAGCCTGAAAGAGCACTTGTAATGCAAGTAGGTTGCTTTTCCATTAATATTTAAGTGTATTTTTAGAACAAGGACCATAATATTGGTACATGCCAAACTGAAAATTGCAGTTCACCTATGAGCACGGCCTGAAGTTTTTATTATTTTTTATGTGTAGCTGCATTTGCTCAGCATTTCCCAGAGATTTTAGGGATGCATGGGTCATCTGTGAGAGAACTGAATTTTGTCCAAAAATACTACTGCCTTGGAGAGCTCTTTATTTGCAGAAATTTCAGAAATATTACCTTAAAAAATTGAAGAAATTTATTCCCTTTGTTACATTTTTTAGAACATTTTTAACCTGGTTTAATTTAAGCTGTTATTTTTTGTAGGTTTGACATAAACTAATTTCTTTGGCTATTTTGAAAAAAACACATTTAAATAACCACAATAAAGAAAAAAAAAAACCTCAAACCAAATCCCTTCTTATTCTGAAAATATCTCTAAACCAGTTCAGTTATGAAACCTCTAACCACTTCCTTCTTCATTTTCTCCTTGAATCAACCTTCTGTCTGGTTTATTTCAGTTGGAGCTACCTACCCTCAGGCAGTCATCATTCTGTTTCATTATTTCTTTATTATGATTATTTTCCCACTTTGAGCAATGAGAGAGATGCAATTTTGCTCCAACTCAACCTATCAAACACTTTTTTTTTTACCTCTATCACATTCCCTCCTAGCTTATGAATTACTTTGGAAATTATCACTTCAAAAGTTTTCTGTACATTGAATTTTAATGTTAGAAAAATCAATTTGTTCTTTAAAATAATCATTAAACACAGCTTTTTGATTAAGCCAATGGGACCAATGCATAATGTTGTCATTTAAATACCAGACAGAGCAATCTATACTCTTAAAAGATAACATACATGTCTCCATCAGAAATGGCAAATATAATTAGTTCCCGTGAGCACTCAGAAATATATTTCTATTCTGGTAATAACTTTTATGATACTATCCATGAATTACTAATTTTAAATGGTTTTAATCAAGGTCTGGATGATTTAATGTAGTAGACAATATTATAAAAACATTTCTGATACAATTCCATAGATGTGAAAGTATATAAACTTAAAAGATAACTATTAGGACTGAAGCAATATATGAAGTTAGCAGCTCAAGATCATAAAATTATGATTTGGTTAAGCTTGGTGTATATATATTGGTCCTTGCCCTCTCACCCTCTCAACCTTTAAAGTAATGAACTTCAACAATAACTAATAATCTTTCTTCATGATTATGTCTCTACTCCATCTTTGAATGGATTTCTACATAACCCCATAATAATTCAGATTTTTAGGAAACAAAAATGGTGAGTTGGAAGCCAGGAGAGACAGGATTATTCCCTATGACAGACAGTAAGGCAGTCCAGGATCTGGAGCTTCTAATCCGCCCTCCTTCCAATCTATCTGCAACATTTCTAATGTAGTGAAAGGCTTGGGTAACTGTGAGCAAAAACAGCTATAAGTCTAAATCTGAAACTAAATCTGACACAGTGTCTTTTCAATTGTCGGCTGTACATCTTTTCCCTTGAAAGTTTTTTCTTGAAGAAAACTATAATTCTCTTACCAGGTTCTTGCTGTGATTGTAAAGGGTAATTCTTTACACAGGTTCATGTTAAAACCAGCAGACTATAATGTTAAGAGCTGAAGCCTTCCTTTTTGTTCTCTGTGTTCTGCAAGGGTCTTTCAGTGCAGAGCAGTATGTTTTTAATGCAGATTGCTGTGATTTTCCCTGCAGGAACCTATCAAGCCTCACAAAGCTTGATGCCCTGCCAACAGAGAATATTACATTTTCAGCAGTTCCTTCCAGACAGCAATGAATGGCAAAGGACAGAATGGTCAAAGCTTTGTGGTTGTTGTATTTAGGAGGTTGTTTGTTCATTTCATTTCTTGATTTTCATCCAATGTTTTCCTAGATTCAATGGTCTCTATTCAATCTCTCCACTTCCTGATTGAACAAAAGGTTCCCCTGAACATTTTCTCTCCTTACTTTATTTGCAGATCATCCAGCGGCCCTACTGATACCTGAGCTCAGTGACTGTTACTGTCGAAGATCATTTAACACCTAATTCCAGAAACTGACAAAACAGATATTTTGCCATGTATTCATAAACACATTGTTGACAGTGGAGTATTGGTGAGATCTGAGAGTCTTGGACTCCCTTCCAGGCTCTGAACATCAACGTAGTCTTTTCACCAAGCTTAATATATTCTGCCTCTCTCTGAAGCTTTTCCTTGTTCACAGCTCCAACTTTTTAGCTGGTTTGTGCAAACGGCTCCAGCACTAATCCACCAGTGTCTCATCCCGTTCCCAACCCACTCATTCCTGTCGTCTCCTTTCTCACCCGTGTTCCAGTCTTTCCTGCACTGCATAGCTTCATTTCCTATGACAGAAGTTTTCTTATCCAGCCTTCCACAAACTCTTCTCTTTTTCATTTTTCTCCTCTCATGACCGCTTGCCTGTCCCTGGATATTAGTGTCCTTGTCCAACCAGTCCCGGGCCCCTGGCCCAAGCTTCCAGTTTCTCATCACTTCCCAGCTCTGTCTTCTCTTGGAAACTTTTAAGATTGCTTAATGATTTTATTAATGAACCATGAACAATAAAGAGGCAAAATCACCAAATGCTTTTAGGTTAATTAAGTCTGGAGAAAAACATGAACTGGAAGAGAGGATTTCTTTCCTTCTGGACTTAGAGGACACTTCTACATTTCTCCTTCAGCATGACCTTCTGACCAGAGGGAGCCTGGACTGGGCCTACAAACTTCAAACAGAATAAGACAAGGTATTTTGCCTGGAAAGCTGTTGGTCTGCACTTATTAACCCTGAGATGCAAGCCCTTCCTTGCATGCCTTGACTCACATGGTGGCCTCACACAGGTGGAACAAGAACTCTTTAAACCTAACTAGCACTCTTCCTCAAAATTATTTTTTTCAATGTAAATATTTTTTTCCAAAATTGAGTATTATTTCAAATCTTTCTTCATTTACTTATGGACTAAAATCTTTTGTAAACATAATTTCTTCCATTGGTCCTGGGCTCAAAACAAGAAGTAATTGAGCATTTAACAGAGTTCTTAACTGACCAAAAGTGCTTAGAATTTAGCTACTTAAATGGATGGGCAGGAGACTGGAACGTAGTTTTATAAATATTGGGCAGGCCTGCTTATGATTTATATTTTTGGACTATATAGTTAAAGAAAAAAGAAGTAGAGGACTAGGTATCTTCTTGACACCTACCATTAAGTCAATATTTCATGGAAATATTTCCAGGTGCTTAAGCATTTGCATTATAAGATTATATCAACTATTAATGATGTTTGGGTGGCTGAACATGTTTGATTAATAAAGCTGCCGCCTTTTATTACTAATGCTGGAAATCAGCAGAGATCCTGCAATACTAATAATTGAGGCTGCATATACATGGAATTGCAGAGGGAGAAAACTGTTTTGTCATAAATAAAAACAGTACATGCTTAATTACACAGGCACTATGATAAAGAGGTTTTTCTGGCTTTTTTTTCCCCTCTTTTCTTTAGGCATATTTAATTAGAACCAATGCAAATCTCAAAGTTTTTATATTGCAGTTGAACAACTGTACCTTTCCTCTCCCTTTTCTTACTTCAGTCTCCAGTTGTGCAGATAATTTCATGTTCCCTTTTTGCAGTAAAAAATTGCATAAATACACCTATAGTAGGAAAACAGTACTCTTAAATCGTACATAATAAGAATGTTCTCTTGTCTTTTTATTAAGTCATGTAAACTTTGGTAAAATAATTTTAAATATTACATACTGGTTGGCTGTTATTTTTACATCCCACTTAAACGGGTTAAAGTTACCACATTCAATTCAAGGGAAGACCAAACATGTCTTTCTTTTTGGTTTCCTGACTCTAGTGGTCCAATATAACATACCAGCAGATCACATTCCATGGAGGTCCCTACGAGTAGTGCGAACAATCTAGACAATCTACCTCTTAAGTAGTTTGCCAAACTGAATTGACAGCATGAAAAATTAGTCGTGTCAGAAGAAAAAAACCCAAAAACAAAATGAAAAAAACCAGCCAGCCAAAAAAGAGAGGAGGACAAAAAACCTTTAAAAGGTCCGTTTTATTTTTTTCTTTTGATAGAAAGTGATTTAAACACCCAGTGTTATTTAACTGGAGGTCTCATAATATGAAGTGGTGGGGAACAGGGAAAGAAAGGTAAATAAGACAAAAAGAAAGCCTTTCATGATGCATAATACCACCCTGAATCTTAACTTCCCACTAGGATGTCTTCTGACTGCTTTCAGGAGAAAACTGGTACAAAAAAGGGATCACTGACTCACTAGAGTAAGTTTCCAGCTTTGTTAAATACTTGCATTTCTGGGCAAGTCATTTCACCTTTGCTTCTCACTTTGTTGAACATTGCATCATCCTGTGCAAAATTTACTTTGTTCTGCTTTTGTCTCCCTTTTCCTTTTGCAACAGAAACTCTCTCTAAAGTAGAGGGAATCAGGCTTACTGCATTTCTTTGTCCATGCCCATAAATCCTTTCGGAGATAATAGAATCCTTTAATTTTGCATTTCCTCTAGTGCAAAAGCCACTAAGCTGTTTTTCTTAACATAAAAAATCGCTGTGAATCTAAAATGGGCCTAAGACATTCTGTGAGCTGTGGTTTGATAAATCATTACATTAACAGCTTTCTGCTCTGTAGAATCAACCCAAGGTGGAGGGAGAAAAGCAGAAGAAAGACAGCCTTGAGACTGTGACTTCAAACCAGAAACAGTCTAATAGACTGCAGAGCAACTACCAGGTGAAGTGCCACTGCCAGAGTGACACCCTTTACTTCCTGCACTGCATGTACATGTCATGCAACCATAAGCAACATCATTCATGCTTGCAGTTGAAGTGTTGATAAAAGTGTTTTAAGTTTATTTGTGGCCCATGTATGACCCAAGGAAGCATGATGGTCCAATGCACCATGGATGTTGCACATTGCAGGGAATTCCATGGAGGTGGGAGTCAGTCTAGACAGAAAGGAAGTGAAATGCCACGCTGCAATGTATGGAAAGAACACCACCCAGAGCAAGATGAACTTCAGGCAGGAAAAGGCAACATTTTTGAAGATCCATGCTGATATTAACCCTAATTTGTTGTAGCAGATAGACAAAGGATATATACTTCCAAGCATGGAAAGAGAGCTGTGTTTCTGAGTTTGAAGCTGGACTGCCATCACTCTGCTGTCAGCAGAGTGGGAGTAGACTATGTCTGGAGAGACAACAGCCAATTATGTGATTTAGAAAGTGACATCGGTTACTCCTGAAGCTCTTGGTTGGCATTACCATGTGGATGATGGACATAAAGGAGAGCGCAGTCTTTTGTTCCTGAAATGCTGAAGTTAATTTTTACAGGGACTTGATTCCTGGGAACTTAGCCAATGTTTCCAATTGTCCTTGCTCTCACAAATACCTGCTAATTTTATCTGTGATTCCATCTTGCTCCTTTGAGTAGTAGAATTAGATTTTTAAAAACAGAAACTTTAGATACTTTATTGATTTCTTTCTCTTGCATTCCAGAACTATTTTCTTGTCCTCGTATGACTCCTAATTCCAAACACTAATGTTGGCAATCGTTCAATAATAGTTTACTGATGATCTTTATTTGATACCTTTCTTAGAGCCCTGGTTCTGCATTGCTCCAGCTCCCTGGATCTACATGGGCGACTGTGTAGAAAAGTTGAAATACAGCCACAATGATGTGTTGCCAGTGAGGGAGATTGAATAATCTAGAGCTCTGTCAAACCCACTGCTTGTGTCCTGGTCCATTTTGAGGGGTGACAGGAGAGATTTGAGGCGGGAGAATGCGCAGCATGACCCTTGTTAGGTGATGATGTCACGCCTGTGGGTAGGGAAAGAATGGCAGTGTCTGCGCTGAAAAGAAAGCACAATAGCCAAGAACAAAGCAGGAGGGCTGTGGTAAAAGGTCAGAGAAGGTCTTATTTAAGCATGTGTTCAGAGGATAGTAAAAGCAAAGCCCCAAACTGGCATGGAAGGAAGGACAGGAGTGCTAAGAGGAACTGGTCTTTGGGACAAAGAAGTGGTAAGGAAAGAGACAAGCAAAGAGGCTTGTCAGCTAGGTGTGGAAAGGCAAGCTGGATCTGACATGTTTGAGTCAAATTGGCATAAAACTGGTCAAAGCAGAGATTTTCAACCACGCCTAAACCAGTATAGTGAGATTATAAGTGATTGCTTCTATTCACAGTGTATTTTAGGTGATTTTGATCCAATACCAGGAGGCATAAACTGTATTTTTGTTCAATCCCATCCCATGATTAAAAGTTTTAAATTGTAATTAAGAAATTCAATGGACTAAAGAACACTTCATCCCCTATTTGATTAATATAACATTCTAAGAATGTCTTTGAGTATTGCCAAATGGATTTGCTGTTATTTACTTGGTATTTGTTGAATACTTTCAATAAATAATTTGTCAATAAATTATAAAAAATTCTTCTGTGATGTATCGACCACAATGGCACTGTTTGTACTCTAACCAGCTGTCAGAATTCCTTAATAGCTTTCAGAACAAAGCAAAACCAAAGTAACAAAAATTATATCCCCAGATTTTAATACACTGAAAGATTTATGAATCAAAAGCATGAATTCCATGAAAAAACCTTCAACAATATTATTTTCATTTTCTTATTCAATTCAACTCTGGAATTACTTATGTCCTTCTTCACTTACAGAAATTAAAATAATATAAGAGGAAGGTGTTTTTGAAATACATAATGTTAAAGTTACTTCATTTTCACTGCCTTCCACAGTAGCTTTCTGAAGAAAACCTGAAAATGATAACAGCATCTCACATCTACTCTATGGGATCAGCTTGAAGCTTACAATAAGTAGACAATAAATAAATTTTCTGTCAAATTTTTTCTGAGCCAGTATGAGTACTAACAAAACACTTCCAAATACCAATTATAGGGTTGTACAAGAATCTTGCAGCCAAAGAGAGATTGCCTCAAGAAAATTGTGGGCTGTGGTCTTCCAAATTCTATTTTTTTCAGCAATTCATCCTTAAGTATTCGAAGTTATGTTTAAAACATTCTTCAAGAAACTATTACTTCCACAATTCACAACACTTGAAATCAGATTTCTTTTGTCAATTTGTTAAAAACTTTGGGAAGAAGTGGAGAAAAATTGGCATTTATGTATGAATTTAAAAAAAGTTCACAACTTACCTTATAATAAGGTATTAGGTGGACTGAAACTGTTCCAGGATGTTATCACTGGTTCAGTTTCACATAAAACTATAAGAGTAAATTTTTTCCTTCAAAACACTAAGATTAGATGACAGCAGTGCTCATATTTCATAAATTATTTTGAGTATAGGGTAAAAAAAGGGCACATTGGCAGTTCCGTATCAGAAGCAGTTGGAAGTTACCAAAACCAGAAGCAATAATAAATGTATTGTTTGCTATGATTCTTGGACTTCTATGGAGTTCCCTGCCCTAAGAAGATTTATTTGCCACAGAAATATTAGATTTTGCAAAAAACAAAACAAAACAAAACAAAACAAAAATAATCCAATTAAAGTGCAGTTTTAGTTTTATTTTAAATTGTGACAATAGGAAAACTTTGTATTACATTTTAAGGAATAATCCCTTCCTAGATGATAGGGTATTTATTAGCTTCCTGCAATACCGTTCTCTTTACATATCCCCATGGATCTGATTTTTAAACACATGATATTAGAGAATGGGATTAAGCACCATTTGCAATGTACTTTGGCCTGAAATGAATTCTGAGGCTACAGCTGAGTTAAAAGGGCTTTTATTAGCTCAGATGACATGGCTAAATCCAAAATTTCTACACCTGTAAGTGACAGTGTAGAATGTCAAGACCAGAACACCTTCCAGCTGCTTTATTTGCTGTTAGAGGATGTTAAAGGTCAGCTCTGCACCCTTGCTAGTGCTGCCTGGGGGTGATGGAGGGAGCTTTCATCAGCCCAGTATCGACAGTGCTCTTCAAGGATGCATTTAATTGCAAAGGGAATGATCTCACCATACAATACAGTCTCCCTGCCTCTGTGTTTCTGGTGACTTCAAGCAGTAAAGATAGTCCGAGTTTGTTCCTTAAAAGTTTTTGATGATCCCTGTCCCATGAGCAGACACATTCTGGAGACAGCTTGAGTTATAAAAAACATCAATTAATTCCATGAGTGTTAGCCAGAGGTGACCTGAAGTTCAGAGTTTGCTGAGAGGATCCTTACAGGCACCGTGGAAACCTATTCAAGGACTTGTTCTTACTGTGGAAACCTATTCAAGGACTTGTTCTTTTTCAGACATGATGCTCAGGATGTGTCCTTAGAAATAACTCTCTTTATTCATTTAAATAAGAGTAAGCTGCAACAAGATTTTTTCACATTTCAATGTAGTTCTGTCTTCATCTATTGTGTTAACACAGACAACATTTACCACATTTTCTTCCTTTTGAATGAAGCATTTAGAAAAGCAAACAGACATCTGAGGGGAGGAACAGAAGAAGAAGAATGAAATAGAGAGTTTGGAGTGTGAGCGTGTAAATTGGTATTGCTAAAACAGACATTTTAATCAATGCTTTATATTAATAGACATACATTTAAGATTTTTTTTTTTTTTTCTGGAAGGTATCCTTATTAAAAAACTTAACTAGACAGAGAAAAATTCTAACCAAAGTAGACCAAGATGTGCTGAAACTATGATATGCATGCTTTGCTTCATCTTTGCTTAAAGATTTGCATTATTTTGTCAAGTGTCCAACTACAGTAGGAAGATGCATGAGAATTTCAATTCCTTTAACCTTTAAGATCTTTGTGTTTCATAGCAACCTGCATCCAGTGAACAATGAACTGGATGCATATTCTTTCTTCTCTTCAGACTGCTTTGCAATTCTATGATACTCGTACTTCATTACTCTATTGTATACTCATTTGGCAAATTTCTGTTTTGAATCAATATTACTGAAGGAATAATTTGGCACTCTGTTTATAGCATGCAAAGGACATGCCTGCAGCTATGGATATGAAGAGCAGGAAGAGCTTCAGATTTTTTTTCACTCTAACTGCTCCTACATATAAGAGGTTTGCAATTAACTGTGATACTGACTTGAATTAGAATGTGGGTGGAGGTTATGTATTTCTCAGATGAAAATCTGTATATTATACTTATCTAAAAATAAACTGTTCTCCGTTGGTATAACACCATGCCCTGTTTTGTTTGGGGGTGGGAAGGGGAAGCTGGAGTAGGGTGTCCCCAGGTCCAACACAGACTTGAAAGATTTGTACAACCTAAAAGGGAACCTACTGCAGTTGCAGACATTTAAAACAATTAGAAGAGAAGTAGCTGTGGATTGTTTCTGGTAAAGAAAAATAATGTGTTCTAAATGTCTTGCATTGGGGAGCAATGTACAGATCTTTAGAATAGCTAAATGTAGTCTTTCAAATGCTAGTCTTTAGGGGTCATGTCAGAATGAAAATTTTAATTTTCTCCTCCACTGGGGATAAATACAAGATTGTAATTTCTGAGAAAGATCAAAAGGTTTTGAAAGAAAGCTTGACAAGGAAATAACCCATTATCATGCAGAATTATCCTATATAAGGATATTGTCTACTATTATAGTTCATCACTGTTTTATAGAACAAGGTCTAAAACACTAAACAGATTCACTTACAAGGCTCATTCGAGAAGGCAGTGTATCAAGAGCATTTATCTTTTCAGAAGCACAAGGACATTGACAGATCTTAGGACAAATCACTGAAGTATTTTGAGATCCTTGTCCTAATGCCACTTTCCTGTACTCTTGGGATTATATATTTCACTGCAGTGGAACTCCGGTCCACACCTTCAGTTTGTCTCAAGCTATGATTAACTTTTTCTGATGTAATGAGAAAAAGTATTTTCAGTGTCTTCTGTTGAAAGTATCTTCTAAACACCGCAGTGCATTGTGACTGCTGCCAGGTGAGGGTTTTGTCACTGCCAAATGGCCACACATAAGTGCCAAGGAGTCACCTCTGGTCTTCATGCTCTCAGGTTGTCTCATATCACCACTTTAGCGGGAAGGTTTGGAAACTTTCTGAAGGCTTATTCTTGTACTGTGCCATTTCCTTAGCTATCTGACAGCATAGCTCAAATGTGCCAGACTTTCTGCCAGATAAAGGTAAGATGAATATTGGCTTCAGTAGACAGTGGATAAATCCAGCATCAGGCAACTAATCATAGAAGAGATTTTGGCTCTTGCCAGTGTAACTATGAAGCAGAAGGTGTTGACTGAAATGGAGCTGTTATTATGAACAAGACCTGAATGTTGTGAATATTAGCTGCAGAAAAGGGTCCTAGAGGAAAGAGCTACCACAAACCCATGAAAAAAATCTGGAAACATGACCCTGATGTGAAGGAGTAAAGGCTAAATTTAGAGAGATCTTGCTAGCAAGTTACTATTCTGTATTGCAATTTTTGTTAGTTTATGGGAAATTAAAACCTAAAAAGACTCTTAGCACCTTTCTGCAGCATGGGAATAGCTCTTCCATACTCTCTGTATCTTAAAATTTTCATTAAGATTATAATTCAGAAGTGAATAAAATATAAAATATCCTGTGCAATAATGTGAGTTTTAAATTAAGTACAATTTCTGTGTCTGAAAGACTTTTAGATAACATTGTAGCAGCTGTGCGACCCTGGCCAAAGGCCAAACCTTCACAGTTTGCATTAATATAAAACTTTTGATTTAGTCAGCCATAAATCACCAATACAGCAGTGTGATGACAGAGAAGTAGGAATAAAAGCCAGAGGTGCTGGAACAGCAAGTCTAGAAGGTTGTTCTCAGCTGAATAAATGCAAACAGGCTCACAGTTCTTATGTAATATTTCCACCCCCATCACAGTGATATTAATAACAGAAATTGTATCATCAATCTGCATTGCAGGTCAACATATGTTTCACAGTTTGAGTCAAAATATTCTGTCTACATTGTGCACCTAATTAGAAGTGAACTTATTGATCCAATTTTGTTTTTTATTTTGTGTATTAAAGACACTTTTAAAGCCATTCTGACTACAATCATGGTGTCTTTTCCCTGGAAATACTTCCCTCTCTCCCTACTGCTTTAACGACCATGACAGCCCGTTACTGCCTTTATAAACATAGTCCAGCAGATCAAGGGTTTTACTTCTAAAGGTCTAAGTGTCATACAAATGGAAGTGTGGCTTCTTTTTTGGCAATGTCTGGCCAAACACTTATCCTCCCAAACCAAATTTTGCCATGACTGTGGAGAGCAGCAAGTGAGGGAGCTGGAAATCTCAGAACGAATCCCTAAAAGCTATCAGCTTACCGTGGTGTCATCTAAGCTGGGCAGGAGAAATACAGATGAGAAGTGACTGCTATCAGGAAGGCCTCTGTTGCTATGTAGAATTCACAACTCTGTTCTTTAGAAGTAAGGAACCAAAATCTTTTCCTAGGAAAACATGGAAACAATTCCAGTCTTGTTTTTTATCTTGTGATCTACTGGTAAAAGCACAAGGACATGTGAGACCAAAGTCCCTATGTCTCGAGTGACTTGGATAGCCTTTGTGCTAAATTCTGTAAGGGGTTTACTTAGCTCTTCACTCTGCTATTAAATATTCAATCACTCTTTCAAGCTCAGAGGACAGTTCGGGTTAAAATCCCAAGGTCTGGGTTATTGTTACTGGAGAACAGAGTCAACCTTGCTGTCTACCTGTCCTGGTGAACTATCCTAGAATGGAAAATTATGTAGCTCCAGCAGAAGGGAGGAGGAGATCAGGACTCCATGTACAAAGAGGAGCAACAAATATAGCATAGGCACTCAATGAATGAATGAGGACACTAATTAAGGAACCTTAACGCCTAAAGTCAGACACACAAAATATTCCGAAATATGGAACCATCAGATAAAAAACATCAGCTAATGAAAAACATAATGGAAAAAAGACTGTGTGTTTTTTTCCATACAGTATGAAAAGTCTTTAAAAACAACAACTTGAGGTCCTTTAATGAGGACAACTGGATGTTTTTTTAGGGAAAAATTGCTTCCTACTGAAATTTTCCCTCCAGAAAAAATGCAGGTGGAGACTTGGAGGCAACTGCCTATTTTTTGTTCTACTTTTGCCTTAACAACTAAGTAAAATTATTATTACTTATCCTTCACCAATTGCCACAGTAAGGACCTATACAAAGGACACTAAGCATTTCTCTCTGCAAGGCAAAGCATAAGAATGAAACCTATATATGCAGTTCTGCTGAATTTCCAAAGTATGGAGAGGAGTTATATTCTCTCTACTCCTCTTATTCTAGTTAGCTGGTGTACTGTTTGTGAACAGATGAGGGAAGGTGTTTTTGGAGCATGTTATACCACTCATATGTTGTTAAACTGAACTTTCTCTAGTTTCTAGTGACTAAAGAATTACTCACATTAAATATACAGTTCCAGGCTTCTACATTTCAGGATCTGATCCCAGGCCAGCACCATTCCATTAACTTCAGTAGGCTATTGATGCAGTTATAAATCATTTTCTTCAGAAGATGTCTTACTATGAGCTTTATGAGACAGTTTTGTAACAAGATGGGCAAGTACTGGATTTTCAGGGCAATATAAAAGTTTTGATTCCCATAAATGTCAGTCAAACTTGCAAGCAACATAGGAAAACATTTTAATACACAAGAAGTGTTATTAGTAATGATCTATTTATTTATTACATTTTTAATCCTAGTGGCTAATGACAAAGTTATCAGACTATTATATGAATTACTGTTAAAAATAAAAATTGAAGTTTCTCTTCAAAAAACTTTAAAATCTTCAAAATGTTCACTCTGATCAATTGCTGTTTGACATGTGAATGAACATCTTTTAAAAGTCAATACTGTTGATTTCTCTGCTAAAAGGGATTTGGTTTATTCCAAATACTGTATCAGAGATAAAAACTCTGTCAACAAAAAGATTATTGCTAAATCTTCTTATAACCAGGCTAATTTTCTATATTCAGATAAACTGGGATTTGCTGTCAGAAAGTACGTCCTACGATATTCCCTCATTCCACAGATGGCTGCAGAGGCAAAAGAGAGTATTACTCTGTTCCTCTGAAAGCAGCCAAAGAATAAGAGTCATCTCAAATCCAGGTGTATATGTGGTGCCACACAAAAAGTATTCTTAAACTGTATAACATTCTGGATTTTACAGTGTTATTGGAGTCCCTCTCCCTCCACTCCCAATGAGGGCGGTATAGAATAACATCCACATCCTGGCCATGCCCCTCCTGGCCACTGCAAAAAATTAACCCTGTCCTGGCTTGAAGCACGACAATTCGATACCCATGGGGAAAGAGGCAAAGCTCCTGCAATGCCACGAGAGTGAAAACAGACACTATTTTAAAATGGTGCATTGTATTTTTCTGAGTCTCCACCAGTCTGTCTCAGGATGCCATCTGGTTAAAGACAGTCCATGCAGCACAGTGAGCTGAGGTAGTGTCTTCTTGATCCCAGTGAATTTAGTATTTGAGAATAAAAAATCCTCAAATTCACATTTGTCCTGGGAAGAACAGAGATGACAAGAGCTCTCTGATGTGTCATCAGGACTCAGTGGGACATTAAAAATGTCAATGACCTTAAAAGCCGTAAGTTTTATAGATATTCATTAAATAAATATCTTCAGATGAGTTAGCTGGCACATGAGGACGTGACTGAATCAGATAATTGAAAAGAAGTATGGACAGATGCAATCACATTCAATCACTGTGGCATCTTGGGCAATTTTTTCCACTTATTGTCAAGACCACAAGGGCACCAACAGGCTCCAGTTGCTTTAATAAGACTCTGACCACCCTTCTTTACCACCCCTCTTGCAACCTCTTCCTCCAGCTGAGGGGTTCAGCTGCCTGCTGCTGACCCCGGCCTTTCCTTGCCGGTTGGATGGCTGGGATGAGTGGTGGTCCTGCCCTACCAACATGGACCTAGGGGGTGATGACTGGACTGCTGCCTAGCCCTGCACTGCCACTGGTCAGTCTGGCTCAGATTGATGGGTACTTGTGTGGGTACTTCTTGTGGGCCCTCTGTGCCTACAGCTAAGTGAGCTGGCAGCATTTGACAGTAAATAGTAAGAAAGGGTGACCATTCTGAAATGCTTTCTTGAGTTACCTGTTCTTTGCACACCTAGTAGAAGAGCTAGTCATGAGCACCATTTCCTCTGGATAAATCTCTGTGAGTGTGTTGACTTCTGAAAAGTCAAAGAGCATCAGCTAATGTCAGTCTCAGATTCACCCACAGAATCAGAGTCACAGAATGGTTTGGGTTGGAAGGGACTTTAAAGACCACCTAGTATCATGCCTTGTACCATGGGTATGGACACCTTCCACTAGACCAGATTGCTCAAAATCCCATTCAGTCTGACCTTGACCACTTCCAGGGATAGGACATCCACAGCTTCTCTGGGAAACCTGTGCCAGTGTCTGTCCAGTAAAGAATTTCTTCCTAATATCTAGTCTAAACCTACTCTCTTTCAGTTTGAAGCCATCTCCCCTTGTTCTGTCACTGCAGGCCTTTGTGAAAAGTCCCTCTTCAGCTCTCTTACCATCCCCCTTTTGGCACTGCATGGCTGCTAGAAGGTCCCCCTGCAGCCTTCTCTTCTCCAGGCTGAACCCTCTCAGCCTGTCTTCACATGAGTGAAGCTCCAGCCCTCTGATCATCTTCATGACCCTCCTCTGGACTTGTTCCAACAGGTCCATGTCTTATGCTGAGGGCCCCAGTGCGGGACCAGTGTTTCATTTGGGTTCTCACTAGAGTGGAGTAGAGAAGAACAATCTCACTCAACATGCTGGTCATGCTGCTTTTGATAGAGCCCAGGATACAGTTGGTGTTCTGTGCTGCAAGAACACATTGGACTTGATGGGGGCTCTCCTACTGAAATCTGGCATCCCTATAAAAACATGTCTATTCATTCCTTCCTCTGCTAGTAGCTACATATGTATATATGTACACCTATGTGTATATATATATATTTGCATTTTCTTGCAAGACAAGTTTGCTTTAATTTGTTCTATAGTAGTTTTGTACTTATCATTTACTAAGTATGCTGTAAAAGAATACATACTTTAATTACTGTTGTTATTTGCATGGCTCTAAAGAGCTTTATCTAAGTCTGTGACTACAGATATCAACCTTGATTTGCAACCCAGTGATACAGCTGAGAGCATCATTTAAGCTGAAGTACTTTATGAAACAGCGATTTCAAAACATAAAGCACGATTTAGAAGTTGTATGATAGGCAGACTTCACAAATCATCACTCATCCATGGTATGTGAACAAAGGTACCTTCTTATGGCAGTTGTTATGGCTGTTTATTGAGTTTGAGTAACGATGCTTGGCATAATTCAGAATGTATGAAATGGTGCCTTCTGTCTGGTTCTACATATATAATTTACATTATATATTATTATTTTATTATANCTGATTAATTATGTTGAACTTATTTATGCAAAGGCCCTTTGAACTGCAAAAATCTCTCAGGCTAAAAGCATCTGAGGAAGAGCACAAACAATACTGGTATGATGCAAGGAAATTTTTAAGTAAATGAAAATAAGATTCAATAGCTACAATGTCTTTGTATTTACCTAACTGTGTGAAAAAAGAAGTGGTTTAAAAAGAATGAATGGACTTTCTGAGGGAGATGTCAGCAGAAAAGTGCAAGCAACCCTACAACTCACTCCATGAGCTTTAATTGTGGAGTCCTTCATGATTGGTCTTTGTTTCTGTTCCCCTCCTGTGCCCCACCCCGCCACTCCTCTCAAGTGTATTTGGAATGTCTAGGACTCAGAAACCTGAAGTTTACTGCAAACACACACAGAGTGCTTTCAAAGATGACATTCTTCTCTCTCCTGTTGTCCTGGTCACCTTTCCATTGGCTGACTTGCAGTTTTAAAATCCGCACATTTTTTCCATACGTGCAGTTTGTCCTTTCTTTTCGTAGGTGGCTTGATATTCCCTCTACTTTAATTATCTTTGTCAGCTTTATTTGACATTGTAGCAAGAGAAGTGCTCTTGTTATGGTATCTGGGTATCTTGCCAGATGGCAACAGGGGAATTTCTCAGTACTTGTGAATTAATTTGGTATCACCTGACAGCGAGCACTTTCTTAGGGTTTCAGGTAAAGTTTCATGACCATACCACCAGCACAGTGATTTCTGCTGTTTATTGCATGCAATCACCATTTGCAGTAAGTTTCTTCTTTTGTTTTGTTTTGTTGGTTTTGGTTATTTTGTTTGGTTGTTTGGGGTTGGTTTGGGGTTTTTTGTTTGTTTCTTTGTGTTTGTACCTTATAATGAAATTTAAAAAAAAAAAAAAATCTCAGCAGAAAGCTGTACACTTCTTCCAGGTGGAAATGAAGACTTTATCTGGCTGTAAGATTATTGTAAAAAAAGAGCAAAGTACACCACTGTGTCAGTAATTTAAGCCACTGCTGGTTCAGTGCAAAAGATGACATTTCTCATCTTGCTTAGATTTCTGAAATACACTCTGTGACAACCGGCTTCTTGCTCATTTATCTCTGAAATTGTCATAGATTAACATAAAGGTTATTTAAATGTCTGAAAAAGGTTTGGAAAGACAGAAAAAAAATCAAAAACCAGAACACTGCTGAGTCTTAAATCTAATAATTCTCTCATGAAAATGACTACGAAGAAAGGAAATGAAGAAGAACAGCAGGAAGTTGCCGTGTGGTCAGTGAGACCTCTCTTCATTATACCCAGAACATGGCTGAAGAGGAGCTAAAAACAGATCTGCAAGCTGGACATAGGAATGTAGCACTGCAGCAGCTCTCACATTATATAGATGTAACTTAGTGAGAAGTAATAGTGTCATAAACAAGCAGAAAGGTGTAAGTCAGAAGCAAAAAGGAAGTTAGGATTTTGAATCCATCTCTTGTTAGTGCACGACTGGTCCCTGCAGTAGATTTTCTCATGCTATGCTTAGTCTGCTTCTAAATGCCCTCTGCAATAGTATTTTCCATAATTTCCCATGGGAGGAAGAGATGATGTTTAGAACACTTTCTCCAGAAAGCTGCTGTTGGTATCCAGCCTGCTTCCCTTTCCCTAACTCCACCTTATTAGTCTGAATGATGCCCTATGCAGCTCTCCAAACAATGCTGCTCTTCCTTTCTGTCCCGAGTCTGCAAAGGACTGGCTGCTGGGGCCATTTTGGGCTTCCACAGGGCTCAGAGGGGCCCCAGACAAACCAGGGCGTGGTGGGAACTGCTCTCTCTGGGGAGCAGCATAAATTCAACCTGTCCTACACACACAGTGTCCTAGGGGCAGCCTCGGGGCAGTCTCCCTCTCCAGGTAGCTTGAGTGTAAAAGTGCCACAGATCTTCCATGACAGAACCTGGCATCTCTCTTTTGACCACCTGCAGCCCTCCGTGGCATAGCTGTAAAGGTGATGTAACACCTGTAAGAAGCAGCTGCCACCTCTCTTTATCACAGATTGTCCAAACAGCAGGAAACAGCAGCTTTGTGGCTTCCCTAATTCTCAAACTTCTTGGCTAGGGCTTTACTTCAGTAAATAGGCATGTACCAGAGTACAGATGCCTCTTTATCCTCTTTGTTCACATATATTTAGACACAGCAGGTAGCCACAGAATTACCTCAAATTTTGTCAAAGACACTGTCCCAAGTGCACTCTGTCCTGCCCCCTTCCCTCTATTTTGGGACTCCTTACACTATAGCATGGGGCATACTCAAGGTTTTCCAATGTACCTGTTTCTTCTCAAGTCCTGGCTCTGGGTTTGATGTTGGCAGTAAATATTGTTGACATTCAGTAAATCTGGCCTTTGAAATTACCTTAAACTATAGAGTAACAAAATATAGTCTATTTTCTGCAAACTCAGGTCCATGTGCAAACTCAGGGGTTTATTTTTCACATCTCTCATATGTTTGTTGACACTCTTCTTAGATACCTGGTGAAATGCACGACCCATTTTTCAAACCTAATAACACCAGATGACAATCTGACACATACATTTTACATTGTTTCTTCCAAATTAGCTTCTACAATCTCCTGACAGGGTTTTTTGGGGTTTGGGTTTTTTTCAGTATATCAAGAAGCTTCAGTTTGTCAACAACTTTCTGTCATAGTGGTGCCTTCAGCAGAATAGAAATATCACGTGGTTCCAGTAACTTGAGTTCAACACTGCTGTTGGATTTTGCACTCACAAACATGGGTGAGCAGCAACAGCAATAGCAATTATACAAAAAGTATTGTGCCAACTCATCTTAATAAGAACTGGGCACATACTAAAAAGAACATAGGAAATAGGTTTTTCTTTGCTCCACATTATCCATTCACTTATTTAAATAAGGCCTCTATAAATATGTTTTTGTCCTGGCAGAGGAAGAGTTTAATAGATTGGTTTGTCAAGACACTTTCGTTACATTAATAATGACTTGGTAATTCTTTTCCATGGAATCATAAAATGGTTTGCATTGGAAGGGGACCTTGAAGATCATCTAACCTCCCTGCTTTCCTGGAGAAGGCTGAACACCTGCTTGCCCATGGGAAGCAGTGAATTAATTCCTTATTTTGCTTTGCCTGAGTGCACAGCTTTTGCTTTCCCTATTAAACTATCCTTATCTCCACACGAGTTTCCTTGCTTTTACACTTCCAATTCTCTCTCCCATCCTGCCAGGGAAAGTGAGTGGCTGCGTGTGGTTAAGCTGCCAGCTGGGGTTAAACTACATACATAGATATTTTAATGATTTGGTATTTTGTACCTGATTCAATTTTTGGGAAATTTGCATTCCTGAGAAACTTGCAAATTAAAAGGCTTTGTATCCATAACAAAAGAGAACTTTGACATGTGTGCTGTTTGCAACATTCTGTTCTGTTAAACCACCAGCTCAAAATATTCACTAAAGCTTTAGCGACTCTTCAAAACAAAAACTGCTATCCTGTTCTAAGAATTCCTTGCTGATATTAGTGAGTGGGTCAGGACTGAACTGCAGTAGTGTCACAGATTTATAACTTTTTTATCATTACTGTTATTCACAGTGTTTTCAAAATAATAGTTTAGATTTGCTTACCTTTTTAAAAAAAAATTTTTTTTTTTTCAAAAATTCACCACCTGTTAAGCAGAAGGCTGCTTCTAACCGATTCCCTCAGGAGCTGGGAGAAGACTTACCAAATGGTAATCGTGGAGCCTACTGCAGTCATGTATAAAGTTTAGACATGGTGTGACCACAATTTATCCAGTTCAAATATTGTATTCTATTTGAACATCTTTTTTTTTTCCCCCCTCTATATTACCATGTTATTATAAGAAACAGCAAGATTTCTGAAGAAATAAACTAGGCATCATTAGATTTTAATTGTATTTAATTGGTAAGGTCACTAGCAAAGGCATTTATCAACTGAGAAAGACAGTGCCTTTGAAATATTCAGAAAAATACTAAACCATTGGCTGAATGATTAAGTGCAGAAAGTGTCTAATTTCACTAACCTACCATTGTGCTCAAAATCTTTCTCTTTAGTTTATGGTGAAGACAGATTCAATGCAGGAGTGGTCTAATAAATGAGGAATGAGAATCATACAGCAACTTCAAGTTATAACAAACAGCTATATCAAGCAAAGATTTATTCCTCAGTTTGTGAAGTCACCAGAAGAGTAGAGATTATCAAAAATCAAGATAAATTCAATATATTTTAGGTCTGACCTTTACAGGTTCTCATATGAACACTGGAACACGTTAAAATCAATTTACACTTAAATGAAAGCAAAACAGAGGTAAATATTTTAAATAATTTCATTTCCAGAAAAAGCACTACCATTTGTATCATTCTTACCTGCAGAAGTTTTCACAATTTCTGAAGTATTTCTGAGACCCATAAAGTCAAACTGATAGAGTCTCCAAGATTTCTGGTCAGCAGCCTCCACTGAGTTTTTCCTCCATCTGTAAATCATTTCCTCTTTAGGATAGCCATCTAGGAATTAATATATATATATATACATATGAATATTTTGCATTTCATAAAAAAAAGATTCTGCAAAATATTATCTGTTCACTGTTTCAGTGCTGTTTGAGAACACCTAAATTTCTGATCTGGTTCTTTATCAGTGAGTTAAGTGGCATAATTCAGTTAAAGTTGTACGGCACACAAAAACAGAGTCATAACACTGGCAAACCTGAGATTTTTCACAATCATTGTTTTTTAACAATGGAAAAAATATGATTGATTCTATCAGAAGCAGATCTCTTCAGAGGTGCAGTTGCCTGTACTAAATGGAGGTCCAGACACAGTAGTATACTGCTTTACATAAGCTCTGAAGAAGCTGTGCAAACCAATACAATGCAAAAAAAAAAAGGGGGGGAGTCTCTCAGTGTAAGATATGAACAATTGAAACAGACACATTGTTTTAATAGCTGCAGTAGTTCTAATGTGGGCTGTGCTAATGTACTTCTGAAAGAAACATAAAACAGTGCAAAGGAAAGCAAGATTTTCATTAGCATGGGAATTTTAAAGTGATTATGCTACCATGTTTCTTCTGAAGTCTGGGGTAATTAATGAAGCATCACCTGATCTCTACTGCTGAAATAGCTTCTGAAAGTCTTTATCAGTTTAGCACTCAGTGGTCATAATTAATCCTTATGCCAATTGTTAATTTTCCTTTTGTTAGAGAATGGCATTTTCCAATAGATGTCCAACAACAAATCTTCACCCAGTCCACATAATAATAACAAGCCATCTAGAAAACAACAGCACACCCATGCTAGTTAAAATTAGATTGTTCTCTGATGCATAATCCAATCAATTTTTATTAATCTAATTAATACAGTAGCTGTAGATTACAAGGCAAATTAAAAGCCTACCAACAATAGATGGGTAATATAATTGTTTCATCAGTAATTTTTTTTCCCCCATTGAAAACTGATAAATTTTTATATTTGCATTGCAAAATAACCTCTCTGGTCATGGTGCTATTTCCTTGATGTTTTCCTCCTATGAGTGTCTTTTTAATCTTGTTTAAGGCTCCACCCTGCCAGGGTACTGCTGTAAGGTGTGCATGACCTCATTTATCCCTCTCACTAACACAGCAAGAAAATTACCCTTAGTTCTAATCTAAAAAAATGACCAAAAAATAACTATGTGTTTATTCAAAATGACACATTTGTATATTTCCCATCAATGTAAATAAAGAAATAACCCGTGAAGGACCCAACTGAGGAACAAACACTGTTCTCTGTGAGAACTCTTGCTGCCAAATAGATTTCACTGCCAATTCTGCTGTGCAAGTCTGTGAGATTGACCTAAAGGTTAATTTTTTTTTGGCTGGCAGATTATGTCAGAGGATGCCGCGATTCAGTGAAAAAAGTCAAGCTTTGCAGAGCCTCCAAGCCATAGCCCCGAACAATCTGAAATCTTCTTGAGTCTGGCTCCTATTTGACTGAGCCCTCTGATCACACTTCTTCTTCTTCCAAGTAACAAACAACAAGAAGAGGAAATGGCCTCAGGTTGCGCTGGGGGGGGTGGTGGTGGTGTTAGATTGGATATTAGGGAAAATGTATCCATGAAAAAGATTTTGAAGCACTGGAATAGGCTGCCCAGGGCAATGGTTGAATCACCATCCCTGGAGGTATTTAGTAGTTGTGAAGATATGTAGATCTGGCACGTAGAGACATGGTTTAGGACTGGACCTGGCAGAGCTAGGTAAATGGATGTTCTTAGAGGTCTTTTCCAATCTAAATTATTCCATTTCTGACTGAATAATGTCTCCCTCTAGTAGGAAGCCATACATTTTTCCTCTGGAGACTTCTCACATTTGCTTTGTCCATGGAGACTGATACCTTCTCCCTGCAGTTGAGGAAGGAAGAAGCATGGGATGGCCCCCTTGCTGTGCTGTGGCTGCGCTGCCCTCATGGCCAGCATGGTGCCAGAGCCACCCTTCCCCACACACAGTGTCAGCACCATACAGGGGCTGCCACACGGTCTGGGCCCTAATCCCATCTCCTGATTTGCCTCCTGATGTGGAGACAGGAAACCCTTGTCCTGTTGCACCAGCTCCCTCTGCAGAACTGGCAGCCCCAAGTGTTAATTTGCAGGTCTTGTTGCAGGAAGTAGATGGAGTCCCCTTTTCTCAGATAAATTTCACTATAATCATTGCAAGTAAAAATGTTTCAAATATGTTGCAAGTAACAAAGATTTAATTTTTCAATACATTATTTTAAAGTGATCAAAAATGAACTTTTTACATCTTTTCCCCAAATTTCACTGAAAAGGTTGTGCCAGTTAGTCGTGAATTCAATTTCTTCTTGATTTTTTTTACTTTCTTTTCACCCCATGATCACCCCACAAAAAAAAAAAAAAAAAAAAAAAAAAATCATTACACTGTCAGTATGCTTGAAAGCTTGCTATCATATTAACCAAGGCATAGCTGTTTATTCTGACAAGAACAACACATAGTCAGAAACAAGTTAATGAGATTCTCATCCTTCAAGACTTTTCCTGTATTTTTGAATAAGAAAGGTCAGATTCTGTTTCAAAGTACCTGCTTTCAGTATTCTTCATCATCATTAAACCATAAGCAACTACCTCAGGAGACCATCATGACATTTCAATAGATTCTTAGTCCACAGTCACTGCCATCTGCTCTTACAATGATTTGGTTGCTTGCATGAAAAGAGAGAAGTACTAGAGATTCAATGGGAGTTGTTTCAACCCGTTAAATAACTACTATTATGTTCTGCTTTGGTGCCAGGTGACTGACTTCTCTTTTTAATTATTCAAAAGAATAATAACTTTTATAGAGGAATAACACATCTCTTTCTACAGTATATCACTCCCAGGATTCATTTAACTTACAGAATAGACTGTTCGTGATGGTTTTTCTTTCGGTGATATTCAGCATTTCTTGTACACAGCCTAATTGTTTCTAGCCCTTTAAATATTTCATTTTAGAAAATATCAGAACTGGAGACTTCAGTACTTCCACAAGAAAATGCAGCCTCTGTTGTTCAGCTTCCTTTCACTCTCCCAGCATGACAAATGACAGTAAATTACCTTAAATTTTTGGCCTAGTGGCTTCAAGCCATTCACATGGAAAAAATTTCTGTCAAGTGTATTTACCCTGCCAAGTTGCTTTAGGTTATGTAAAAATATTCATACTGCAGTGGGGCAAGCCTCCAGGAGGTTCTGGAGGCTTTCCAGCAGGTGCCAACAAGATAGCAAGGGTGATGGCATGGGAAGAAGACAACCAAGTGTGTGTTCTGTGTTACAGCCATCTGAGTTCTGGCAACCTGCAGCTCAGGATCTTCTCAACCAAAGTCTGTGTCAACAACTTCATTTTCCCTCCCATCAATTTACTTGATTAAATTCTCCTACTTCCTGGCCCAAAGGTTGTTTTGTAGGCAGTGCTACAGCTTTTATATACCACATCAACAACTTTTAGAGACCACCCTGATCATTTGGCTTTTAGTAAGATGGTACTACAAGTTTTTGCAAAATCAGATAAAAAAAAAAATTGACTATTTCTTTAAGAGCTCAGGAGAAAGTATCCATGTAAAGCCTTCATGTTCATACTGCTTCACTTTCTAGGGAGACTGATTTGTGCAGAATGCTCCACCAAAGTGCTGAAAAAATCGTCAAGGCAAAAAATATCACCAGGATGGATAAGAGGCATTGCAACCATAAGTTAGCCATGAGAATTGGTATGAAGTGGCCCTGAAGCATGTCTGCTACAGGAATCAACACTGATGGAAAAATCTCCAACTTTTGTAATATGACCATTGATGCCTGTTAGTGCATAATGCCTCTAACCTTGATTTCCCCAATGCTGAAGTTGGTCTGGGCATCTTAGATCAGTGCTTGATATCTTTGCTTCACTTTCTTTTGTGTGATAATGTGCCTATTTTAGGAAGTGAGTAGAGCTGGAATGATAGCCAAAAAGAGGTCATGTCAAAAAGGACACAGTCCACTTAAGAAGGTAAAAAAAATTCCATAGAAAAGTATACAAGACATGAAAAGACAGAGAGGCATAGAAAAAATACATAACCTCTTTCATCTCTTCAAAGATACTTTACCTACTCTGTGAAATACATTTATTTTACTGCTGGTTCCCCACACTTTGTATTCACATGCAACACAGGTAGACCCAGCTTATATCAGAAGGAATAATGCAATTAGGCTCCTTCCTAGCCTTGCAAAAAATTGTGTGCTCAGAGTATACAATGAGGAGTTAAGGAAAGTGGCAGCAAAGCTGAAAATGCAGGGCAAGCACAAAAGAAAGGATGGGTTCTGTTAAGTATCTGCCAGGAGCTGGTGCTTGTGACAGGAGTATGTATTTGAAAGACATAGCTGGATACTGGGAGTCTTTTGCGTTTCCATGGGTGTTAGATATAGACTCAAAGTCAGGGGGAAATGTGATCTGAAAGATGAGCTGCTGCCATCAGTAAGTGCTTGGAGTTTACATCATGGGCATGGAGGGAGTGTTGTAAATTCAGCTGTTGCTGGGGAAGGTGGTCAGGAGAGGTAGGACGCTCTGTTCCAATTAGAGGCAAGGAGTAAGCAGCCCTTTACACCTTACAGCCAGAAACCCTTTGCTTCCTTGAATGCTACCTTGTTAACTCTCCTTCAGGCTAATTGGGAGACCTCTGTCAACACAGCCTGGGTCAGCAGAGGATAATGAAGTCCACAAATGCACCTTTATCTGGTACCATGTTGTGGATGACAAATCATATGCTTCCACAAAATCTGCCTGGGCTTTTTTCTCTTGTTAGCAGTCTTTATAATTGCTTCTTTGTTGACAAGCAAACTGAATTTTAATCCAAACTTCTAGGTGTTTGGGGGAAGAAGTTTCTCAGTGATCTGTTCCTGTACGGTGTTTGTTCTCAGAAGGCTTTTAAAGTTGGAGAATCCTGGAAGTTCTCCTATTAAAATTGGTATTACCTTAGATTTTGTGATACCATGCGCTTATGAAGCATATCTAGATGGCAGAAAGGGCAAAGTTTCAGTTCAATTAGTTTAAAATAAAACAAAATGAAAAATAGGGTACACAGACAATTCATTATGTGTCTCCAGGAGGAACCCCTCAGGGCAGATTGAAGCAGAAGTAGGGAAAGTGAATGGAGACTCTTAATAGTTTACTTAACTTCTGTGGGAGAAAATACTCATAATTTAATGCATATTGAGTTCTCTCTGTCCACTAATGAAAGTGACTTTTTTCCAAAGAAAAGAAAAGAAAAGAAAAAAGAAAAGAAAAGAAAAGAAAAGAAAAGAAAAGAAAAGAAAAGAAAAGAAAAGAAAAGAAAAGAAAAGAAAAGAAAAGAAAAGAGAAAAGAAAATATTATTAGGCACTTTAAAAAGAAGCTATGGTAATAATAATGAAAAAAGATAAATGTGAATGCTGTAAAGATAGCTTTTAATCCTGAAGTGATTTATTTCAGCAGTAGTAGATAATTGCACTTAGGTGATAACTACAGCAATTAGAAATGTTATTCTTTGCCCTGTTTGCTTGCATCAGTAATTGACACCTTATTAACAGTACATTAGCTCATGAAAAAGAAACCAACCAACATCACCATGGCTGCAGATTAATGGATCTAATACTGTCCTGAAGTTAAAGGATACATATCCCATCGAAGATAGTTTTTCTACCAAAAAATGTGCTTTAATATAACTGTGATATCCCTCTGATGAAGAACTAGAGGATCCAGTCACTATCATTAACAGTAATGCTTAATTATCCCTTACCTGGGACTAATTCTCTATTCGATAGAAGTGTAAAATGCTGATGTGTGATTTACTGATACATTACATGGTATCTTAGCTTTTGGGAGGAACTTGTGGCTAAAATCCTTCTTTTGGGCCTTCAAAACAGAAAGAAGGAAAAGAGAAGTGCTGCTGTCACAGAAATAGTTCCCAAAACAAGGATTTTCTGTGAACCAGCTTTTGTAGGAAGTAGTAATTTTCTTGCTACTCACAGACAAATTAAAATTTTGGCTCAGAGAAAACAGAGAAGAGAATAGAAAGGTGAAAATGAGGAGGGAAAGAAGGCAGAGAGAAATGAACACAAGTGGACTGAAAAGAGAGAGGTTTTCCCTTGATGACATTTTGAGATGTGGGTTTTCCATTTACTATCTTTTTAAATCTAACAGAGGCATCTCACATGGGGCTGCTAAGTTTTTGTCACACACAGCCCTAGCAGTAAAACCTCCCTGTTCCAATTTTCAGATCCTAAAGGATAGGTGGAGTAGTTTGAAATTACCCTAAGAAACTAAGGCAATCCTGTTGCATCATCATACCTTTGTGCTCTATCCTTATGCTCACCAAACAATTTCCATTTTGACCCATTTGCAAGTGGTACCATGAGGGATTTGGTTTTGGAAAATGGTTGGTTTTGTCATGTATTGTCCCTATAATTCCACTTTTCTATTGTTCTGCAAATGCCTTAATCTTTTCTGAAAAAAAATCCAGCAAAACTAAAACTGAAAAAACTGTCTCATCTTATAGCCTGTATTGATGTTTTGCTATGCATTTTTATCTATATACTTATTTTTACTGCTTGCTAACAGTTTCATTTGGAAGGCAATTTTAAGAAGCCTCATGTGCAACAATTGCTTGTGTTGTTCTGGCCAGCAGATTCTTTCACAAATTAATTCACTAGTAACTAGAACACCTGATAAATGTTCAGATTCTTCTGATTTAGCCATATTTCATACCCATGCCTGACATCATTAACAGTAAATGGGCTGAACTCAGTTCTAGCTTGTTGGATATAAATTGTGTTTTCTCTAAAGCTAGAATTCCTGGACAGATCAAAGTACTGAGGACAGAGGAAGTTTTTGTAGCCGTGTGCAATCTTCTTCATGCTTTTTATGGAATGGATACTTCACCCCCACCTCCATTCTTCTATGAATGGAACAATGCGAAGATTTTACCCTCAGTTTTCTGCAATACCAACCCGTTGCAGGGAAGAATGGAAGTCCAAAAAGCAGCTTTTCTAGCTCAAGTTCTCTTCGTATCTGAATGATTCTGCAATATGTACTTGTTCTATACTCCACATACTTAAAAATTTTCTTCTTAGAAACAAACATGTAAGTAAGAGACAGAATTTCATTTTCTAGCTCCCTGTACTTATTTTTCATAGCTATTTGATAGTGAACTGGTGTTGCTTCACATATGTGCTTTTACAGACAAAGAATATACTTTATTCATAATGTGGTTCTGAAAACTTTCGATAATGTATTTCAAGTCTCACAATTTTATTGGCTTCAAGACTGCAGATGGTGATTCTCAGTAAAAGGAAATTTTCAGAAATGTATGGCAAAGAGGTGGCCCTTGAGAATCTGCTGGAATCCTGTGCTGCTGCTTTGTCCTGCCCTAGATCTTGTATACCATGGCCAGCTCTGCGTAGAGATGGGAGGCTTCACCTGAGCACTTGCTGTGCTCCATAGGATTTAGGGTGAGATTCAAAGAGATGGCAGCCTCGTCTCATCTCATCTCATCTCATCTCATCTCATCTCATCTCATCTCATCTCATCTCATCTCATCTCATCATCTCATCTCCATCTCCCTTCTTTTACACGTGCCCTACAACAATGACTGAATGATGCTGAGAATTCAAGAATGAAGAACTATGTACTACTGCTGAGAGATCAGACTCATTATTATACTGCTAAATATGTACATTGAGTTCTGTAATAGAAAACAAACAACTCAAAATGAATATTTTAGCAGCTAAAATATTGTGCTTGGCTGACAACATGAGCTCAAGTGAGAAGAGAAAAAATCACTTCTTTCTAGTTTATGACTGACTGTTGAAGAACTTCAAGCTATGTGCAAGATTTTCTCATGTCCCTTTAAACATGAATTTTGTGCTGGATATGCTGAGGGCAAATTTTGAGGTGCTTCCCTCAAAGTGTGAGATGTGCAAAGTCTGAGTGACCGAATACTGAAGCAGCATCTCAGGCAGATGTAGGTGATGTCAATCACGCACAAGAGCAGTTGGCTCTTAATTCAGCCTTATGTAAAAGAGGAAGACAGCATTATTACAATACAGCAGATGAAAAATATTGGGATAAACCAGAGAAAGCCAAAGCTTCTAGCATGAGAATTTAAAGCCAAACCTATCAGGGCTTACTTTGGACTATTCAGAAATCAGAGCTATAAAACATTCAAAGCAGAACATAAACCTCAGTTTATTAAAGGATTATCTGTCAAATCTTCAATTCTTTGGTCTGCTGAAATTCTCTATAGCCAGAAGACAATCTTCCTTTTCTATTCGTTTAAACTGCACTTTTATTGAAGATGCTTAGTGACAATGCCCTTCTAGAACAAGTACTTAAATTTCTTATGACTTAGATGGACAGCAGTGCCACCAAAAGATTCTGGTCAGCTGATTTCAAACACCCCAGCAGGAGCTGAATACCATTCTCTAAAGGCCTTTAAAGTATCTTTTTTTTTCTTGCTGACTATGTAGGCCACCTCAAAATTAGGGGCAAAATAGCTGTGCAAGTTAAATGAAGTAAATTCCATTAAAGTTCTTTAACATAAATGTATGTGTTTTGGATGAAAAGTAGCCTATAAATGTTCGTTATCAGCTTCAACCGTACTGGATATTACAAGATAAAATAATCCTGTCTTTACCCATTTAATTACAGTAATTAACTGTATCATCCATGTAGGACTACTAAGATTTCCTTTAAGACTATCCTGATGGGAAAGATAACATTGTTTACTTCATGCATTGCTTTGTTAGGCAAAGTGCTGAGAAAATGTGTTTTGGCTCATCTGAAAATATATAATGAACAAGCAGAGATTCTGGTGAAGACTCAGAGCTCAAGTAAAGTAAACAACACAGCCTTAAATAGCTCAGGAAATGAAAGAAAGTACACCTGTGAAGTTTTTTAGTCCATGCAGGTGGGGACGAATAGAAAGAATATAATTTAATTACAGGTTTCTTCCTTTCATTGAAAAGTAATCTATCTAATCTTTTTATTTGAACACTTGAAATGAAGGGTTTTCTAACACTGAGAACTCATTTTGTTTCTCTTGTGGGTCTGAGAGTATTTAAGGATTATGCTAAACATGCTTAATCCTTATCTTCCAAGTGCTACTCAATAATCAGTATGTGTGTGTTAAGTATGAGTGCAGTTGAAAGAGGTGTATCTATTAGCAGCATTTCTACAGATGGAGAGGAAGACTTTGTAAAATAATAACAACAATAACAATAACAACAATAATAATAATAATGTATAGATAGATAAATCTGTATTCACAACTTGGAGGTAGCTCTTAAAATGAAATAGTTATAGCATCCTCAGGAGTATTGGAATCCATCTGTTTATCAGTGCCAACTTCTTGGGTTAGAAACACACTACAATCTATCTACACTGTCCCACATATAGAAATTTCCTATCCAAGTTCAATTACAAAAATCATTGTAGCTAGATATTGAGCTTACATAGTCTATAGAGTTTGTGACTAGCCTGAACTGTACATTTTCACACCCATAAAAATGAAAATTTGGCTATTGACAATTTTTTTTCCGAATTGCCATGAAACCCATTACAGGCTTCACAGAAGCTGCATCAGCAAAGCCCATGGCTTTCCAAAAGCCATCAGAAATATACTATTCTCAGTCAACACAGCATTAAGGGAAGCAGGTTACGAATTATACTTCCATACAAGATTATTATGACTTTTATATAGATCTTGTCAGAGTATATCAGGAATGAATAGCAAAAGGTAGAACAGCAGAACACTCCAAATTGAAAACACAGAGTTTTTATCGAGTACCAATTTACAGTATAAATTCAAAACTATACAGAAAATTTCATTAAGGCTGAGATTAAGCAGAGTGATCTTTAAAATGATATGTGGAATAGGGCTGTTGAAATTGTTGCTGTTGAAATGAAAAAGCCTATACAAACATATATTTTTTATGAAGGACTAATATCTCTTCTTTGCATCACAGCGTAACTTAACATGTGAACTGACACTGAAAAATAAAAATCAGTTATTTATGGCTAATTTATTCTAATCAGAGGGGGTTTCAGTCTATTTGCAAAGAAATCAGTGTTATCTGGTTATTAATGTAGTTATTATCATTCTGTATGGGGATTTATTGTCAATTACACACCTTTATAGTCATTTGCACACACACTAAAATTCAGAAAAAATAATATTTATAGCTCTGTAAAGTAAATCAACAAATATATTTCTTTTTTTTTTTTTGGTAACATTTTGCTAATTTTCCAGTTTTTGCTCTGTAGGACTTGTTTGCACCTTACTGGCAAAGCATGCAAGATTTGGCAACCAAATGTAAAAATACTTTTTTCTGTCTCATGCTTCCAAAAACCCCAGTTCCTGAAAAGGTCATGGCTAAGATGTAATCTCCCTGATCATCATAACAGTTCATCAAAACTTATCTGATGGAATGAATTTTCATATGAACAGGACACATTGTTGATTTTGGCATATTTACAGTCACACTCAAATTAGTGGAAGAAATGAGCTTTTTTCATTTAAACATCAGCAACAGTGTTATGATGAATTGGTAAATACATTCATATTGCATTCACTGAATTTGGCCTTCCACTTCTCTGGAAACATTTATTAATGTCTTGGTTTGTCATTTACTTTTCAAACATCTCAGGACTGTTGCTTCTCTGGTTATTGCCTCCGACTCACCTCGGTATTTGCATCTCATTTGCTCTCAGGACACTGCTGATGGAAATTAGCTGATACTCCCATGTACTGCACCAGTCCAAGTATCCTTCATGTCCCTTTCTCACCTTCTGAGGTGCATGTATTGGTTACACTCATCTTTCTGTGATATGTCTGTGTATCTCTTATCCAGGTATGTTATTTCAAGCACATGAAATTTATTTTGGTTAGCTTTACTTTAGCTTGGCTAAAACATTCTTCCTAAAGCTTCTAAGCAGTCATGTTCTTTTATAGTTCTCCCCAGATTGCCACAGTGACTGTAAATCTCAGTAACTTACAGTACACAATAGGGTAAATTCTGTGTCTCCTGGGAGTTTATTTTGCAATTTCTGGTCCCAGAGGCTAATCATGATCTAAATCTCCTCAGATGATCCATTAACTCTCTAAAATTGAAGAGCTGTCGTGGAGGTAGAATTGAAGAAGCCAGCTCACTTATCGTTTTTCCTGATAGAAAAAATATACCAGCTGTGCTTCTCTCATGCATCTCAATTTTGTTTGGGGTGCACTATTCCTTAGCCCTTAGGTTCGTAGATAGCTTTGCCTGTAGTTAACCACTAAGTATCAAGATCAAATTCTTCAATACCTTGTTTCAGAAAGAGATGAAATCTGAAATAAGTCTACAGACCTACCATACATGGTTTTGTGCTGCTTCATTTTCTGATACGGCTTTAAGGCATTAGAATTTTGTATCAAGATACAACACAACTGCCTGCAGTAGCTCTGAATCCTCCAGACCCTATGGCTCCCCAAAGTCCTTCCAGGGCATCAGACTGCTGTCAATACACAAAATATTATGGCAGCAGGGGTGGTCCAGGGTGCATGCCTGGAAGCCTAGCAGCTCTGTCCCAGACAAAGGTGCTCTCTGGTCCTTGGGTGACTGATAGTGAAACAGCCTGTTCCGTGGCAGTGAAAATTACAGTAATGCCACGTTCACAAAGCAGTTGCTAGGGTCTGTCAGAATCATTTGTTCCTGCAAAATGTGTGCCCATGTTTCTGAAAGAAAATATAATCGGTATACTCAGTTAATGGAAAATCTTTTTTAAAAAATTTGGTTTGTGTGCTTATATTTAGGAAGGAAAAAAAAAAGAGAAAGTAAAACCAAAACACCATTATAAAACAGTGAGACTCTTTGTGCAAGATTCTATACATGAAAATTTTTGGTGTGGGGGGGGAATTTTTGGACTAGCTCAAATTTCAGTTTCTTCACCCCATTGTTGTGCACTCTTGTTACTTCTTGTATCCCAGCACTAGTCTGAACACTGTTCTGAAAAGTGCACAGCTATTCTAGGCCCTATATAAATCATACCGACAACTATTAAAAAAAGTCCCCAGACAGAAAATCAAAACATCAGCAGCTTTTGCTTCATGTGTCTCTTGGCCAAGTAACAGTAATTAAATCTTTTTTAGCTTGGTTTGCTTAGGAAATGAGGCTTATGTAATTACATTCATTTTCTATGAATGCATGCTATCTGTCCTTGCTGCAAAAACTTCTGCACCCTTTCCGCCATTTTATTGTAATTTGACAGAAGAAAGTAAGCCTCAGACATTATATACTCTTTTAAAAGGAGCTCCTAAACAGGGAAGATATTTTGTTATAATACCCCTTTAGGAGGAAAAGGTTGCAGTCTTATTAAGGGTGAGAGAAAGGCCACTCATCCTCAAGTCATGTGCCCCTGGGATATCAGCCTGCTCTTGTCCTGCAACCAAAAATGCTTCTGGACACTGCACTACTCCAGTGGGTCAAGAGGACTTTCCCCACAAAAAAACGGGAGGGGAACAGAGCACCTGCTCTTAAAAAGGTATGAGGGTTCATCCAATCCTAATGACATGTGTGTTGCGGAGCTCAAAGTCTCTACTTTAAGTCACAACAGGTCTCCTGACATTGTCTGTAATATACCATTTCCTTTCTGTTGCCTTCATCACGTATTTCTTCATCAGCACTGCTTATTTTAACATCCCTCCCAAAAGATATTTCCCTTACTACCAGTCAGTGATTTAGCAGATGCCATATTTAATGGGCCTTAGACTGCTTGAATGGCTTTGCCCAAGGACACTGACAAGCAGAGGATTTCATCCTTCAGCCTACCAGCAGACAAAAATCTGTCATCACAGAGGTTTCTGGACATGGCTTTTTGCTTCTCAGACAGCATAGATTTTTCAGTTGCAAGGGCTGGCTTTGCCATGGCATGCTGCAGTTTCATGCCAATTACATTCCTTTGAAGACAACTGACAATGTGCCCCAGACCACTGCTGACACTGGATCTTCTCCAATCACATTACCCTAACCCTGTTTGCCTCCTATCTTTATTTTATATATTAGTCCTTGATTTTTTTCCTATCCTACAGCATTGCCTTTCCTTGAAAGCATTTTGGAAGAGGTGGATGTTTTAATTATCTGCTTTTTCCCCATCTGTCTCCTTCTCTTGATGGGTTAAAACCCCAGTGCAAGTGATGTTCATTCTGTTTGCCTCTTCACTGAGGACAGGTTGCTGGGGATGATAAAGACAGCTGTGGTTTGACATGTCACCTGGTCAGGAAGCCCAGCTCCAAAACACAGAGCCCATGTTCCAGTGGAGAGAACCCTCACAGAACCACAGGGTAAAGCCATGCAAGGGGTGGTTGGTCCAAGTCTTGAAGTGTTTTATGAGCTTTCCAAGGCTCTGGAACAGGCAAAAGTGTCAGAAGAAACTTGCACTCTTCTGCCCAAACAGAAGACTGCTGCTGACTTTGTCTGTTCTAGTGGTGCCCCTCCTTGCTTTCCAGGAGCAGGCTATTAAAGCAAGGAAATGAAGATGACAAGAATCAAAGCACAAGTGAAAGAGGAAAGCAAGGAGAGCCCTAAAGCCCAAAGTATGCACTTTGACTTATATTAATGCATGAGTATGGGCACAGTGGACAGCAATTTTCTCTTTGAAAGTGAACTCCACTAAAAAAGGAACAGGATAAAGTTCCAGCTGGAATCTAAATATACTGAAAACCTGTGAGCACCTATAGCAAGGTTTCTGAACCAAGAAATTAATAAATTTTTGGAAAGTAAGAGCTCCCTTTCTTGAATGATTGTCCTGAAGCTGTTCTTCAGAATCAGTTCTAGTAACAATAAAAATATCATCTTTCAGCTGAAGAAAAGGGGAGCAGCTCCACTCATTACAGCAGCATATCTACTTGTACAAAACTCCCTCTCCACATTGTCCGCTTACTCGTTTCCTTTGAAAAGGGTTAGTTAAGCCCAGGGCTGCCTGCACGGGGTCCCTGTACCTTTCACAGAAAGGTCCCTACACCTTGCACAGAAATTCCATGACCCGTGACAAATCCCACTTGTTTCTGCAAAAAGTCTCCCGTAACAGCTAACTTGGCAGCTTAAATAAACACATGCACAGAATAATAACAGTCCTGGCTTTTCAGTTGGCTTGGCAAAATAAACTTTCAAAGGAAGTAAAAACAGTCACACAGCAAAGCAAGCAATTTGGCAGCCCTCCTGCACTGGAGTAACCCTCTTCTTGTCAGTAAGGTTCAGTGGATTTCCATGAATGAGATTGTGTGTTAGGCAAGTAGTGAAATGAGGGCTGAAGTTCACACTTTTTACCAGCAGCACAGACAGGCAAATTTGAATGGCATATGAAACCAGCTGCTTGACCTCAGAAAACATGGAGTTTTCCACAGAAGGTTAGGATAAAAAAGTATTTGTCTCCTGAAAGCACCACCTCCACTTTATGTTTCTCTTTCTTATTTTTTCTCTAACCAATAGACATATATAACTTACAGTGACTCACCCTTCAGTTCACCACCCCCATGTCTGGGTGCAAAGAATCAGAGCAGTGACATGCTGGGGAACGGGGTGAGAGAGAGAAATTGTCTCTGCCTTCTCCAGTGCAGTGGTAGAGAGAAGGTGGGATGCTCTCTATGCTTCATTTACTTTATTGAGAGCGTAAGTGTGGTATCTTAAGTGTTTATTGTTGCCTTTATAAAATTTCGGTTTCCTCCTGATCACTCTATATCCAGTCCCATTTACTCTGCAGTGCTTCCTGTTGTGATACTTAACAATTTTGAGCCTCAAAGCCATTGTATTATTAAAAGAAAAGTATATATTTCTCATGTTTCCAGAGATGTTAAATAGCGTGTCAAAGACACTGCAGTACTCCTCACTTCACGGCATGATGGCACATATGAGAGGACCCTGTGCAAATGTCCTCCCTCTACATGAAAAGACAGTCAAAGCTTTTGTTTTTTTCCTGGTGCAGATGCTTCAAGTGGCTGGAAACCCCTTAATCTGCTTTTCTTTAAAAAATGTTTCCGGTCTCTGGAGAATTACTTTGGGCCTATATTTCTCCTTTTTGATGAGATTAAGATATTGGTAAGAGTCATTTAAAGGAGTTTATAATGGCTACAGAGGGTCTGAAGAGGTCATTTCATAAGGCATGTTTCCTTTATAAATGCACAGAACACAAGAGAATTTTAAGAGTGAAAATTTACTTTTTCAGACCCAGCATCTTGTAATGAGCTGGCATCTGTTGCTCATCTGTGTTATAATGAAGCCAAGCAATGCCCTTCAAACTGGATACATTTTAAAACTGATTTATGACATAAGGAAAGGTAGATGTTGATGTTGCTATATAGGCTGCCTAGAAGGTTTCTTCAGCTAGGTGCTGTATGTAAGTATAATATGAAGTACATTTTAACTGTGAAATGGATTTCAAAGCCTAACCCTCAATGTCAACTGCTTATAGCGGAATTTGTATAAAACATGAGGACATAAGGGCTGAAGGGAGAAATTCCTTCCAGTTAGCCAAATACTGTTAGTTTTTCAATTTAAACTCCCTTTAAAACAGTGATCCAGTTCCCTCATCCTTTCGGCTGAAAAGGCAGCCACATGTACTTCTGGTTAAAATCTGCTGTTTTCTGGCACACCAGCTATGTTGGTGGGTGCTCCGTGTCCCTGGGGTGGAATACAGAAACGTGGCTATGCTGAGTTTGCTCTTGCTCTCCCTGTTCCTTCTTCCCTACTTGTGCAGGCAGCTTGCCCAGGGAGCCTGACATCAATCTCAATTTGAATTACTACGGAAATCACTCAGCCTCCATTTCCAGCAGCTGCAAGAGGTTTCCTATGTAGATACAGATGCTTGATGCAGAGGAAATCCACATGCCCATCAAAACTATACCATCATGATCCTGATGATTGCTGAAATATAAAAAAATGCAGCTGAAGTCAACCACTGTGGTAGCTGACATTTATAGCAAGCACAGCATGAGCACAGGCTTCTAAATTCCCTTCCATAGCTTTATGACATGAATGTTACCAAGAAAAGGGATTTAGTAGACAAGCCGTATGGAAGATATGCATCATACCAAATCAGTGTAGCAACAACTGAGTCCATAAACGACACTGACTGACTTCTTTAATCATTTTTCTATGTATTTATGTCCTTCAACTATACATGATTCTTTATTTTTTTGCCCTAATTTGCATCTCACTGGATATAAATCTGGCTTAATGTGTTTTAAATAAGATACCACCTTAGTCTTCAAAATGTAGTGCTTTGCTAAAACAGATTGACACCTAGATTAGTATTCTTAGTTACAACAGTGCTCCTTTCTGTATTTTTTTTCAATCTTGTTTTGAACCACGTGTGGGGTGGCAATGCAGATGCACGGTGCCAAATTCAGAAATTCCATTGCATTTTAAAGGATTATCATTGCTTGCATAACAGCTGGTTACAATGACATGTCAGATATTGTTTGAAATTAATAACCTGGTGTTATGGCTTGCACCATGCACCACCACAGCTTGGTGTGATTCAAGACATTACATTTTCCAGATGATCTGAGGAGAATTCTTGTTTCCCCCTTGCAATGTGTCATTGGATTAACCACTTTTAAGAAGAAAGCACATGTTCATAACAGAGAAGTAGATATTTTGGGGGGCTATATAATATATATAGCTCAAGGACTAATTTTTCTTGAGTTTTCTCATGTCTAGTGATATGTGGTGTCTCACAAGATGTCTCATGTCTGGTTACTGATGAGATACACCCAAGACTGGGAGCCACGTGACAGAATGCCTGTTAGGAAGGCCTCTTAAGGCAGGGCTAAAGATGATTATCTGTGGGACGGAATGGCTTTTCTCCAAGACAATATAAATCCCATTCAGCTCCAGTGTGTCTCTCCAAGTTTTGACATTTTTATGCTCCTTCCCCAAAGAACAGATCTCACTGAAGTGACTTATTACCATAGAGCCACAGGGAGTTATGCATTTATTTCAGACCTTTTCCTTTAGGAGACTCAGGTGTGGAGCAGAAATGGACGGTGTTTGAAATCTTTGTTGGCAAGTGTCCTAATTAGTTTATCTCTCACACCTACCTTACAACTCAGTGATGATAATCTAAAACATTTCACTTTACCAGGAATCTGTAATTCCTTGCAATAACTAATAATTGGCTGGAGTTTATTTGGTATCTGTAATTCCTTGCAATAAGTAATAATTGGCTGGTAGAACCTTGTCACCTCTTTGCTGCTGATCAGTGTAATGCACACTGAGTGGAAGACTCTGAATTATTAAAACAGCTTCCCAGGGTCTAAATTAAAGCTACAGCAACTCTAGAGATTCACTGAAAACCATCCAAGGGGCCGCAGCATTCAGAAAATAAACTGTAATCAAATTAAATTAAAAAAAACACCAAGAATGGGAAAATCAGCCTGAAAATGTAATGACTCCATTACAAAGTGCACTGTCACCTGAAACAAGGTGTTCATCTCCAGCTGTCCTTTTTAAAAAAAGCCTGAGAATAGGAAGAGGTGAGAGATAAATTATGGGTATAGCTGGATTCAGAAACTACATTTGTGTGAAGAGACATTGAAAAGTTTAGGACAGTTTATTTTAGGAAAAAATGACAAAGAGGTGTTGACAAAGGCTTTCAAAATAATGCATGACACCAAGAAGGTGGCATGAATGCTTCTAGATGTGTCTCCACAGACTACAAAAAGGAAAGAGCTTGCTATTAAATTCAGAAGGCAGAAAATTAAAAAAGGTAGAATTATTTCTCAATGGACAATAAAATTTATGGCGCATTGACGGTTATTATCAACACTATCATTAAAAAACCCTCCCAAAACATTAAACAAGCCTAGAGTTAAGACACTAGGATGTATACATTAAAAGTTTAAAAAATTAAATAGGAATTGGGAGAGAAACCCTCATCTCCTTTCAAGACATCTCAACATGTGAATGAGAGTATTGGAAAGAAAGGTCTTAGAATCTTCGGAGGAGTAATGGGGTCAGCTATGGAGAGAGAAAGGCAGAAGAGCTACCACAGCTGCTGCCAGGAAATCTGCCAACATTGATGGGTGCGAGGTCTTCTCCTCAAAAGATTGCCAGTTTTGGCAGTGCATTTCAGTTTGAGGTTGAATAAAATAGCAAAAATTGACAGTTTTGTCCTTTTATCAGCTGGTTAGCCTCTCATATGTCTCTGGCTGGTGGATCATTAATCTGGGGAAGATAGAGTTGCTGGATCTAGCAGTGCTCATTAGCTCTGGAAGTTACACAGCTACTAGGCCAGCTGCCAAAGAGCAGGACTGCCCTAGCTCTCAGGACAGCCTGGTTTAGGGGCACCCTAGCCTGGGAGCCCAGAGCAAAGGGGCACAGGGAGCCCTCGGGAAGTGCTGGGCACTGGGACACAGGGGAATTGCAGTGTTAAACCCTGATGAAGGGATTGCGTTGTCACGGCATTCCTGCCTGGCAGCCCAAACATTCTGAGGGGCAGAAGATTGCTATCAATTTCTGTTGTGTATCAGTAGCAGCAACAACCAACAGATGTTTGCTGTCTTTCAGGACTCTTAAGGAGCAGTAATTCAAGACAAAAGCAAGACAAAGAGCCAGCACAAATCAACCTGTGATCTGGCTGAACTTCGGTCCAATTCACACATGCACAGGAGCCACAAACCTCACAAACACCCTCTCAAATTATCAAAATAATTTAATTTTTGCTTGCAGACTTTCACACAAACTTCAGGTATGATCTATTGCAAGAACATGATGCTGGACTAGATTTAGTGTCCAGTTTGATCTACCAATATTTGTGTTTTTACCAACAGAGCTCTTACGTTAATAAAATACTCCATTTCTGCTGTCCTTGCACACTCATCAGGAGTGAGCCAAAATAATTTCCTTCCTTGCAATACTAAATAGAATTAAAAGGTGAGTCCTTTTCCCAAATAGCTTGGAGACATGTTCATTCTTTTAGTGTTCTTCACACTTTGCTGATAATGCATTTCTTCTTTATGTCTGGGAAACAAATATACTCCCTTTTGTCATCAGTCTTAGATGCTGCTACACCACTGCTGATCTCTCTGCCCTGGATGCCATTCCAGCAGCTATGTTGTAAACCATTTCATTGCCTCAGAACCTTGTATTTGCAAGGTCAATTGCTGCTGAAATGATGATTACTCTACAGCTGCTTTGTATAAAGAGAGTGGCAATCACAGTGCCCTTGAGCATTGACTGTAGGAGGTGGCTACCATCCCATTTTCTGCGCCAGACAAAACTATAGTTAACCAGTGTACTGTTCACTGGTATGGTCCCAGAGAGGGAAAAACTGAACAGCTGTCCTGTGATTTCATCTCTGGTGTTAATATTAAACAAAGAATGCATCCAGAAAAGATCTTTAAATCTTTCACAGACACAATGTTGATCCTGGCTTATTCATTTACTTCTTATATATTTCAAATAGAAATCTCCTTACTGCACATTTTCATATTTACAGCTGCAAATCAAGACTGAATTCCTTATCTACTATGGAAGAATGGAGACTAATTTCTGCTTTATAAATATAAAGCTGCACAAAAGAGAATAATAAGGCTTTGCAATTCTGCAAGGTAAGTGCAATTCTTGACTGACACTGTCTCCTGTTCTGGTAATGTCCACCACAAACTGCCTTTCAGCCCTGGTCGTGGGAAGCCAGCCAGGGACCGAATCCCTCTTTTGGACACAGACAAGCAGGTAAAGCAACACGGAGGAGAAACAACTGCCTGCAGATCATCCCACAAGGCCAAAAACAGAGTCAGAAAAAGTACTGAGGGCTCTGGTGCCTTGAGCCACATTTGCTACATTGCACTGCTTATCCTAGAGGATTTCTGAATGTACTGCTGTATGTTTGAGGTGATCCTTCAAAATTTCCATATTGTTAGGGTAAGCTTGTTTTAAGGTCCATACATTATCCCAGTCTCTAGACATTAAATCTCATGCCTTGAATTTGTTGGTTTCTTTGGCTATTATAAAATTTTCAAACAGTTCTGTCTATAAATGACCTGAAAATTAGCTTAATAGGTAAAGGACAACAGCATCACCCTTGTTGGATGTTGATATTGCTATCCTTTATAGATAGAACAGCAATTTTTTTTGTGCTTAGGACATCTCAAAATGCAATGGATATCTAAGTCACAGAAATTTAGGCTTTTTCCATCCTTTTCAATTATTAAATCTGTGGAATTTAAATAATGGTACTACATAGTTGATTAAACTTCACTCAAATAAAAATTTAGAAGAAAATACATTATCAATCATCTTTACTCAAATAACGCAGGACAAATTACACATCTGACTAAACTGAAGATGTAAAGTAGATTCCTCTACAATTTGGCATTTCTTGCTTACTTTTTTCTAATTAAGCATTAAAAAAATGAAGGCAAATTTTTCCTCATCAGATTCTTTTCTAGCTGTTTCTTTACTAATCCAGCCAAGTTATTAAGAAACAAGAGAGCCAAACCCAGATATCATGTTCCACTAGTCCTGGACACGGGGCCATGCTGAAACAACCAGTGTTTCATAGCCTCCTCCTTGCTGTTGCTTGGAGCACAAGGACTACAGCATCTTGAGCAGACCCAAGCTCCATCTAAGACATCATCCCAGACATCTAGCTAAATTGCCTTATTTATTCCAGAGTGCCTAAATACTTTGGGAAACAGCCCAGTTTCTAATCCCATCAATGTGAAAGGGCCTTGAGACATCCCTGAAAGGTTGGGAAGCACTGCTAAGGCTGGTGCTGTTCACCAGTCAGGCTGGTGGTTCACACCGTGGTTCCACCTACCAGAGATTAAAGAAAGGCCTCAGCTACTGCTACTACCTTCTTGCAGGGTTAACTGCAGGATTTCGTCTCAGAGCTCCTTTTCCCTGAATGTTTGCTGTGAAGACAAAACAAACTCTACACTTGGGTTCAGAAGGAACAAAAACCAGACAAAAAGTAAGGTCCACTCTGGGAGTTTCATGAGAGACTTCTGAACGTGTGGGATGCCTGTGAAAGCAACTGGCATCTGGCCTGTTTCTCCCTCTGTGACAACTTCAGAGCAAAAGGATACTGTAATAATGAAAAAATAATGATAGCTTTTCCTCAGTAATGAATTAAAAGTTTACAGAACACAGCAAGGAGCCTGGCATAATGGCATCACATTTTTTGAGAAATGTGGTTATTACAAAAGTATTAAATTATTTTTCAATCAAATATTTCATACACTGAAACACATAAAGCAGCTGGAGAAAAAAAATCAAATTCTAATTCTTTATTTCAACCCCAGTGATAAATGGCTTCCTTCAGGTGCCAGGAGATAGATAAATTTAAAGACAGGCTTTCATGTAGCCTTGCTTTCTGCTATCCTTTCAACTAGGGCTCAGGAATGCCATATAGAAGATAAAATTTAATTTCCATGAGAGGACTGGATGACTCTGGGAATTGAAAATGGCACATAGGGCCTTTTTCCTTTGTAAGTCGCTGGTTCAAACAGAGGTCAAACTGTGACCGAACTTTGCTCCTCTCTGGTGGTGGTTGGGTATATGGTCCGTGACATAAATCAGTCCTTCCCAGCTGCTTTCTGCATCCTTGCAGCTGGGACACTCCCAGCTACTTTATTTGCCAGATACTGCGGGGCTATGGGGACAGTGGTGGCAATCAGGAGGTCAATGACTTCTTTGTCATTGCTGGATTTTTGGTCTTCCATCTGATCAAGGTGGAGTTATACACTTGGCAGCATAACAAAACTACACTGCTCATATTGTACTATTTCTGTGGCTGGCAGAGAATTTAACTCTCCATGGCTGTCAGCTGAACAGTTTCCAGTAAGACTAAAAATAAATTTAAAACCAATGCCCTTTCCTCCTCCCCATACACAGTATCTTTCCACACATACTAAAATCCCCAACCCAAACCATGGCTAAAGACACTTCCACCTCCCTACATACAAGCTGGTCTTTGAAATAATATCAATCATTTCAGTGAATTATAGATTCTTTTCCACTGAACTGATATGGGAGGGGAAAAATAAGTCTATTAATTGAAAATCGGAAGGAAGAGATGGTGTTAAAAAGGCTTTTCTCAACTGTGCTGCTATCAGTCTGGAAAAAACAGACCTTCATAAATTCTATAGTTTCATATTTTTATGCCATGGAACAGCATCATATTAAAGGCATGAGAATGCAGAATCTGTACTGGAATTGCTATTCATAGAGGGAGAATAAAATGTAATATGTCTTTGAATGTGTCTTCTTGAGGAGGCAAAATGAGATTTGACTCTAAAAGGGAGAAATAGAAGGATCACGTACATTCTCATCTCCCTTCAGCTTCATCAGCCCTCACCTCGAGCTGAACCTGTCATCCTGCAGAGCCTGCTGTTGGCAGTTCCCATCTTATTGAGTGTACGCACAACACCTTGGTGTTGAAGGTTCTTACCACCTTATGTGCTTTACACATTCTATTTACAAGATCACCAAACTATAGCTCTCTGTGGTACTGTAACTTTGCATAGATCAACATGAACTCAAAATCATATTGCTGTGCCCTTGAATTTACAGTTGTCAGTAACAGTGGCTATATCAATGATGGTTTTTTTGTTTCTTTTGGACCATATCAGCATTTCATTCTCCTTCTGTTATCTAATCAGCATGATACATCAACTACAACAACGTCATTTAAACTGTAGTTCTGGCAATTGAAATTGCCTGAAACACAGCAGTGCAATAATTTTCTATATCTCCTGCTGTCTACAGATACAAAACGCCTACTCTGTTTAGAAGACAAAAATTAAAGGGCATTTGGTGTTTCTTTGGATAAACTTAATTTTACATAGAAATACCAAAACATTTAACAAGAACAATTGGAACTGATGTCAAAGGTTTTAGAGAGATCAAACCTCCTATGGAGTTCCTGGAGGAAAAGGCTGTAGTAAATAAAAAATACTTGGAAATTTATTACCGTCTATAGAGAACTGATGCTTGTTTTTCAGGATATGTTAATTAAAATTCATTTCCACAGCAACTACATTTTGGCTTAGGGTTTTTCTTAGTTTTAATCCAAATCAAATATTCAGAAAGCCCCTTAAAATATTCACAATTTTTTTTTAAATTTGTAATTCATTGAAAGCTTTTCTAAAAGAAAAAATCATGTAAACATGATTGCTTTTCAATCCAATAATTTTGATCAGTCCATGTGCTAGATTAATTAAAAATAAAGATAAAAACAAAGTGGTTGCATGGTGAAGTATATCATGTGTATAGTTCCCAGGAAAGACAAACTTCAGTATATCCCTAATTTTTAATAGATGAGGTCCCCGGAGTACCTCTAGGTTAATCAGAAGTCCAAAAGACTTTGTGACACATTTGTCTGAATCACAAAGCAATATTCAGATGGAAGAGTTCTTCCAAAGATTCAGCTGTGGAATAATTAAAGCAAGAACTTTCCCTTGGAAAAGGTAAGACCAATTTCAGCAGGATGTGGTCTTTCCCAAAACACAGATCTCAGTGGAATCACTGATCAGAGTTATTACTGAACTAATCACACTCACGACACTTCCTGCATATAAATAGCTGCAAGTTCACTTATAAGAATAAATATTAACTATGCAAATAGATATAAATATTTGAGAAACATATTTCAATGTGTTATGATTAATAAATTATTCTTGATTACCACAAAATGGTCAGCCTAATGACATGAACCAGTATATTTAATCAGTGTTTCACAATAAAGGAGAAAACAGGTTTGGAGATACACTTCCAAAGATTTTCTTCCATGATTTTTCTGACAAAATCTGTTTGCTTCCCAGAAATACAAACATGATTAACATCTTTGTATTCAAATACAGTTTCTATAACAATAAAAGCGTAATGTCAATGCACATGCAAAGTGGCAGGGTTGAAGCTGAGACATTAGATTTCTCACTTATTTGACTTTCAGGCATCCAGTCGGAAAAAAAAAAGCAGTGCTTATCTGGCTATATACAGAAAAAAGGTGTGCAGTTATTTTTCCCAAGTAAAAGTTCTGTTTTATGTACAATTAGCACAAAGTTTTCATAAATTATTACAAGTAGCATACTAATAAAAATATATGTACAAATGAATTATTTTTAAAAGCAAAAGCTATGTTGAAATGAAGGGAACCTCTTTTACATTAAAATTACATTACATACATGTGTCCAGTTATTCAGTGATGTACTCAAAAACATGCAGAAAATCCCCACTCTAAAACTTAAAAATGCCAATGTCTTTAGTTCAACAGCTAATATCTTAGTTCATGGTTTTAGACCGCCAATCAAATACTTTAATCTAATTTTGTTGACAAATATCGATTTTCATGGTCTGCTGCCCAAACAGCCCCACTTACTGATGTTTTTCTTGCTGAACTATCTAAAATTATAATGAATGAAAATAAATTCTGTACTGTTTATACAAATGCTGGGGGAAATTTGCTGTATAAGTGCAGGGTACCTTAAAGGAGAGCAGCAGACTTGAATATAACTGATGCCAGTTGTGTAGTGTGTGGTGATATTAATGCAGGCTTATTAATGTCTGTGGTTTAACACTGAATTTTACTAGGTAAATATATGCCTTCCTTCACTCTAACAGTACATTGGTCCTTAACTCCATGCCACATAGATGCAGATCAGGACAACAGATTTGGAGGCTAGTGCTCCTGGAACATTGATCATTAACCCACACTCTTCCTGGTGAGCAATAATTAACCTTGGAAGTATTTCCCTTGATTAGGGCAGATTGAGCAGATCTAGCCTGTAGTGTCTTGACTGTTTGAATCTAAGCATTCATTTACCATTGCTGTTACCAAGATTATGAGTTTCCTTGTTCTCTGTGTGTTTAGACTGCAAGCATTACAGAGTGATGGCAGCACTGTCTGGTCTGTTACAGCCCATTAAGGACCAGCATCTCCATCCATTCTAAGCAGCAGATGAAAATTTTTCACTGCATTTTTAGTACAGCCTGTGGTTGATTACACTGATGTACTGGTCCATGAATTGCTCAAGGACATCTTGAACCTCTGAAAGTAAACAACTGATTGATTATGCAGTGAATAAATTATTAGAATAATTGAATAAATAGAATTAATTAACTGCATTAATAGTCTTACATTAACATGTATATTCATCTTCAAAAGCATCTGGGCTCATGCAAATATTCCTCATTGCAAAAAAACTTTAAAAGAATTACATTTTGATTGAAGACAAAATGCATCAGTACTTTTTTATTTGTTGGCAGGGATTATAATAACAAAGACTTACTTTCTGAAGAATAGAAAGCCACATAACATTAGGAAGTGCTATTTAAATAAAGACAATAAAACAACTTTGTCCTCTGTGGGGACATACTATTTAAAAAAACTTTCTGCCGCTATCTTTTCCCTGGTTTTTGTTTTTTTGTTTCCCTTTCTTTGCATGACTACACATCAGAAAAGATAAGTTTGTCTTTTTTCAGCAATAGGGAGCAGGTGGCACGGTATGTTCAAAAATCAGAAATATTTTTATCTGGTGTAAGAAAGCATCCAAGAAGACTGCAGTTTCCCCAAAACAGCCAAGATCCGGGGAAATTTTTACCTCACATGAAATTCTTGGCCTTCTTTAGGAATCTGTTAAAATGCTATTTATTAGTAGAATTTGCAAATAAGCATTACTCAGTCCAATGAAACATTAATTATAAATACATCTTCTGCCAGATCTAAGTATTGGATGTTTATGAAATTTATTTGTGCATGTAGGGCAAAGACTGTAAAGCATAAAACTAGTCATTAACTTGAGTAGTACTTCTCTCATGTATTTCATAATATTTTTCAATTAACTGAAGTTCCTTCTTATGAAGGGAATGATCTCTGTGGAATCTGATTCCTTCACCATCCATTTTTCTTCCCTCTGTCTTCAGGGCTTCCATACTTCTTTTGCATATTAAAATCCCCTTTATCTTCAAAATATTTAGGTGCTTGCATAAATGCATGGACATAGTTATTCCATTTACTTTCAATGATATAATAGTCTGAATGAATATTGTGACTTGAAAATTAGATTTTGTACATCAGAGCCACTGGAAGGTTTCGTTAGTTCAGATAAACCAAAACTGTGACTTAGATGGAGAATCAGGTTTGTTATCTAAAATAAAATTTCCCAAAACAATTGTTCAGAAGTTAAGCTAATATTTAAACCTTGGGGAGAAAGAAAGTTTCCTTATGTCTATTTCTTTATTTTGCGGCTTTATGCTTTTTCCCACCTTCTGGTCTCCAGCTAGGATCATGAATGCAAAAAGGCAGTGAAAAAAGCTGTTCTAACACCACCTGCTCAGCAGCAGAAACCAACACTGCTCACAGCACAAGCACAGCTGCTCCTGCAAGAGTTTCAGCACAGGTTTACAAATTGATGAGCCTGAGGTTTCAGGGACTCTCACTTTATAATAACTTGAAAAATTACAGTAAAGCTCTCCTGTTACTCTGACAATGATACAGTCTACATCTATATGGAGCCAGCCATATGCTGTTAGGGAATATGTCACTTGTACCTAACTTCTCAAATTAGAAGTAATTTGGTCTGAATTAAATCCGGGCTCATTAGGCAAGTTTGAGGTAAGGCCAAGGAACTGCCAAAAGAAAGACAGGTAAGAAGTATGTCTGAGTTTTTAATATTTTTATTTAGATCTTTATGTATCTCCAGCTAGTCGGAGAGATTTGTTTTGTAATCCTCCAAAGCCTATGTCTGTCTAAATGAACTGGCATGGAGATTTAAGCTGTGAGAATGTTAGAAAGTTTTTAATAATGGAGGAGTTGGGCATGGAAGAGCAGCAGCAGCCCCAGAGCCTTTCTTTAGGGACCACAGACAGACAAACTGTTCCCAGGGCACGAGCTGGAGGTGACAGTAATGGCCAGTGCTGGAAGTAATTTAGTTCCAAGAAAATTCTAAAATCAATCAAGTGCAACACAATTTGACCGAAATGTCTCCGTGTCTGGAGAGTGTCCAAGTGGCTGGGCTCCTCCTGTGGTAAAGGCATGAACTGGGTTGAATATTTTTCTAAAGTGAAATATTTCAAATAACAATGTTGCCTCACACAAGACTTCTTTAGTCATTTCAAACCCTAAACATGCACTGGTCCATAGGTGTCCATTCTGGCTCCCAATTGCTGCCACACACAGATGTAAGGTGCAGTGTGATTTGCAGTGCTGGACGTCCATGAGTACCACCCCCACTAACACTACTCATGTTGCAGGACGTTTCTTAGGCAGTGACGCGAGGAAGTTCAGGGAGCTGTAGTGTTCCAATACAGGTATGTCCTTGTGAAGCTCTGTTTGAAAGACTACAACTCCCTGAATATTCCACTTTTTCATTAACTGCTGCAGAGACTTTTGTAAGATGACACCTGCTGCAGGAGAAAAAAAATTAAGTAATGCCAGGAATCAACTCTTAGTGCGTAAGAAGAAATTAGGAAAGCGTACTTCTTAACTGATACTCCTACATTCACGTTGGGTGGGTTTTTGGTGGCTTGAGAAACTGAGATACAGAGGACTTCATACAAAGAGAAAAACAGCAATACAAAAATGATTATTTGTACTTCATGGAATGTCCTTTTGAAAGTTCCAGCTTAGCACTGAAAAGGGTGCTCTGGATCTGGAGTTGAACTCCAAAACAAACAACCCAGAAGGCAATATTTGGGGTAGACATAAATACAGTCTGAATGGGAGAGCTCAGCAACTCTATGGACTTAGGGATATACGTCTCATCTCGGGAGCTATTCAGCAAGCCCATGTCCCATACAAAAGCATATATAACATCTTTTTATTTAAACACATTTTTATATATAATTTGGTCTTACCAAATCACAAAAATAATTTATGTAGCACAGTTAACAGTGCACTTGAAAGGGGACTAAAGAATTGCATAAATGTCCAGTCCTGACCCCCAAATATTCCTACATGATTATTTCTGCAGCTGTGAACTTTTGTTTTTTTATTGTGAAAACAGTTCATTGAGGATTAGCTTAAAGCTTATGTTAAAAGTGTCTGTATCTTTCAATTTCTTACTTAAAAATTAGAGCCCCCAGACAGCAGTAGCACATCTAGACCACTTCCAATAATTTCCTGACCAAATACTCTGAAGACTGAATATAACCCATGCCACAACAGAGTGAAATACCTGAGGACTTACACCATAATACTTTTCCAATGTGCAACAACATCCCTTAGAGAAGTCTGAAAACAGCACAGTAAAAAGTGGAAGCTGTCACATAATGTAAGGCTATGAAATGGATTCTTTCAAACTGGAAATGCCTCTATATTCACATTTTATTCAGTAGTTAACCTAGGACAGAGGTACTTCCTCAATATGCATGCCAGGCACACTGAGTTTTCTACAGCTTTTAGTTTCACCCATTCTTTTGGATCAGCCCCAGAGTTTCTGTGTGCATCCTGGATATTTGCACCCTCCTAAAGGATGAAGGTCCTTTGTTTACTTTATTACAGAGCAACAACTTCTCCTCTCCAGAATGTTGTAACCTGCAAAAACTGTATCAACAGCACAGTGATAATGATCGTGGCCAACTGTTCTAGTTTCAGCCAAGGACATGAGTGGTGGAGCCTGGAGCAGGGTTGTTATTCCTGTATCTAGGTTGTTATTCCATACCTCCAGCATTGCTGGGGGATAGAAATAAGGGATTCTCACTTCTGAGAAGAGGGCATGGCTTCGGGTGGAACAAAAAGGTGATGTGAGGTAGGGGTCTGAAGCCAGTTTTGTCCTTTTCCCAGGGGAGAGGGTGGTAAGAGAAGCAGTGGGGTGGTGTTGATCCCAACTGGAGGGTTTGTCTGCTATTGTTTTTTCATTGTCTTGGGCTTGAGGAAAAAACTTGTGGAGGGAGCAGTGGGGTGGTACTGGCCACGCTCATGTCATGGACTCAGTGGGGATTTTGCATGTAATCACCCTCTTTTATATGCTGCTTTTATTACTGTTGTTGCGATTACCATCTTCATTTTCTTATCCCATTGATGTTTCCAGAAAATTGTTGTCTCAGTCTGTAACCTCTGCCTTTTTTCTCTCTCTTTCACCGGGGGGGGTAGTGGAACAGAAGTGACTGCATGGGGCCTAACTTGCAGCTGAGCTTAAACCACAGCACCAACCCATGAATTGTTTGTTTACTCTTGACTTCAACTGACCGAGAAAAATACGTACACCAGTAGATGAGAAGATCATCATACCTACAGACATTCAGAGAGTGATTATTTGCATTTTAAGTTTGAAAAAACACCTGGAAAGTCAGAGAAGAACTAAGGTATGGATTACCATGCTCCATACTTAATTGTAAAGACTATGGTATTACAGGCTATGTAGTAAGGTCTTTAGCCTATGATTCAATTATGCTGCAAATGCCTGGCCTGTAGAAAGGGACTCCTGCCACTGCAGAGAAGATTTTCCAAGCATGCAAAGGAGTGACTGTGCTTCTGCACATCACTTAGAGGTGTGGTGTATCTTCCTCAATTGTATGAGAACCCTCTCTCAACAGCTTTCTTCTACAGAGGAAATTTTAATGAATAATTTCATCTTCCGCTGCCCCTCATTAGGTTTGATACATGTACCTTATGGAAGCTGAGAGGCGACTATTCCCACTTTGTCTTGAAAAGACAGAGCTACAGTTTTAACTTGATCTAGCCTTCACAATCTAACAAAGTTTTATGCTTTTCATTGAGTGGTCTACCTTTTCTCTGGAACTTAGTTGGAATTGGTCTGGGTGAAAACTGAAGAGAATTCTCAGCTTTAACTCTTTTAAATGTGCTAACCTTTTAAAGCTAAGAATCAGTGAAAACACCAGAGCAGCATTTCATATTTTAGGATTAAGGATTCCACCTTTTGATCTCACTACAAAGCAGGAGGAAACTTTGTGTGTGTTACAGTGTGTTGGTGAAGGGCATGGATGGTTCAGGCCTTCTGACTGGAAAACCCAAGGAAGACATATAGAGTCTAACTACAAGCAAGCAGCAAAGGTATTAAAGTAGATCCTGAGCTCATTTATATGATGGAAGATTAACTTTTAATAACTTCTCTATACTTTTTGCATTTACATAGTTTTACCAAAACTGGAGGCATTTTAACATTGTTGTGGCATCCCTTCATCGTAAGCTCATTTTTTCAGAAATAAATACAAATGCAGATCACCTAGGACATCTTTAGTTCCCATATACATTACAGAAAGGATAGAAAATAAATTTGACATGGGTCTATGTGTCTGCTTTCAGAACATGATCTTCAGAAAGGAATTAGCAACCTTTACCTTTTAAAAATATGAAAGAAAATATATGATATTGTAAATTCTAGGATCTCAAGATTAAATATTATTCAGATTCATTTGCCTCAATTTAGATATCCAAAACTGAGAGAACTTATCATCTCAGCTAATCATCTGAGATTATCCAGACAGTATTTCAGTGTGTGCTTTTACAATGGAATTCAGCATATTTTAAGAATTTTCTAACAAGCATTGCATGAATTACATTCTGGAGGCATATATTTTCCTCTATTTAGAAGTAGGGGAGATGGATCTCATCCTCAGAGTCCAAAAATTCAAAGATGGCAATTGTATATTTAAATTACATTAGTTATTTTATTTTCATTCTAGTTCTATCTGTTCTGTACACTCTCAAAACATGAGACAGGGCTGGATACAAAGCAATTCAGGTGTATTTTCATAGCAATTTGATGTACTCCAGACTCTGATGTATGTAAACAGTCTGAGGAAAATCAGAGCTGATAGCAAAATATGGAGCAAACCAAGCTGATGGTATAATCACACCTGCTAGTTCAGTATTACATTGCCCTGTAGTCCTGCCCCAGAAGGATAGAAAAGGACCTAAAGTCCCGTGAGATGCCACCCATCATATGTAGTTTTCTGCAGGGGGTAAGCATGCCATGTCTGGTCTGAGAATTGCACAGAGCAGAAGCTTGGTATGTTTAATTTGTTTTCTGCTTCTGTTTTTAATTAAAAGGAGAACAGAAGGGACAGAAGGTGCATGTTCTTTGTCACCTTTTGCAGTGAGTTTTCTGTTATCTCTTTGTTCCTGCTGTCCTTACTCCCTGGCTATTTATTTTGTTAACAAACAATCTGCCTGCGACCAGGTTTTTTTTGTAATTAGTATTATGTCTGATTTTAGTAGAAAAGCCAAAGAACAATCTGTGTGTAGAATAAATTCCTTTTATACTCAGCTCTGCAATACATCATTTAACGCTCTATTTCAAATCACTTGCCTTCATGCACCATAGCCGTTGTAATGGGAGTAATAGTGTTGCTGTATAATGGGTAGGATGAAATGGCATTTGCAGTGTGGATGGCGTTACTTTGCTTTGGGTGACATGTCCATGCATCCACTCCACCATACCCCAATCATCCATCCACCTGTCTGATGTTACATAGATACACTGTTACATGGATACAGATACCTGCATCAGCACTCCTTTATATTTCTTTAAGCCAACTAATCTACCTTTTTAAAAGAAATACGTGTAATTTCTCACGCTGCTGATTAGCTGACATTTGTGCAGTACCTAATCTGTTATGATTAAGTGATTTGCTACAGTGTGCAGAAACTGGAATGCCATGCTAGAGAATGACATTTGAGACCTTTACTGCCAGAAAGCAGGATGTGAGATTTTCAGACCACAAAGGAGAAAACAGAGGAGGAAGGGTTGGAAAAGGAAGAGTGTTGGCAGAGGCTCACACTGGTGAGACAATTTGATTTTAAGTTAAATTTAAACCATATAAAGTATTAAGAAACACTGCTAGGTGGAGGGGGATGGCTTCTTCTTCACCAGCTGAAATCTTTTTTCCACTCTGTATCAGATCAGTAAGAAATCTGGCTTTCAGTCACACTGCAGACATACTGTATTCAAAGGAGGTAACTGCGGAGAGTCATCAATAAACCTGCCTGCTGTGAATGTTACAAAATCTTTTAACAGATATTTACATCAGATATGGGTTTTAACACTTAAAATGATTGAATACTATCCAGCAGCAGGAGCTTAAAATTGTCAGATATTAAAAATATGCCAATTTACTATATGTTTCTGATGAAGATGACTCCACAGGTCCCATTTTATTGGTAATTATTAGAATCTAGAAAAGTTCAACTGATCAGATTATTTATCTTTGATCAGGATAAATATTCAGCCAAATTTAGCACTGGATTGAACTGAGCCTACCCTCAGCTATCAGTCACAGTCCCGTATACATTTTGATATAAAAGATTTCAAAGAAAGATTAAAAGTAGTAATTTCCTTCTTACATTTAATTTCTTCGTGAACAAGAACATGATCAGGGTTGATGAAATATCAAGCAAGGTGTTTCTAGGTCACGTACAATCATTTTTTCATTTTTTTAATAAGCCAAAAGGATGGAAGAACACAAAACCACTTACAAAATGTAAAGATATGCTAAGTTGAATGTGAAAATGCTAAATTATCCACTTAAAGATGTCAAACTACAAACTAAAATTAAACCCCAAGTTTTGTGAAGTTTGACTTTTAAAATTTGTTACAGATTTCATATTTGCATTTGCTGAAAATGTATGTACGTCTAAATGTATGTGTCTTCAATAAACTGTCTTTTAATACAGAAAATACTGCAATTATATAGAAGATATGAAGAGTAATATCACTGCCAGTGTTTCTATACATACTTTTTTTTAATAGCATGAAAAAAGATTAAGAAATTTAATCTGCCAGTCTTCAACACAAAATACCCTGTAAGACCTATGATTGCATTATTTCCTCATTAACTGGTTTAGGCTCTTATACCAAGGGGAAAAAACGTCTCAGTTAAAGCTTTCTACACCTAATCCTTAACCACACGTCAGGTTTTCTTCACAAAATTCATACAGAAATTTATCTTGAACTGTTCTTCTGACTACTTTTTTGATCAGTCCAACCAATGAAGTTACAGTATTTTTCAGTTATTTTCTGCCATCTTTTGGTAACTGTTTTAAGATAACAAGCCACCTCCATTCATGACTGAAATACCAGATATGGGATGTTTCAGGAAAATGACACCATTTTTAAAGAACACTCGGATATTCATTGAACTGTAGATGGTTGGTGGGAAAAAGGAAGGTGCACAGTGCACAAACATTGTCATGGCAGTATTTTTTGATAGAAGACATACTCCTTCAGCTGTATTCTGAGAAGGGAATATGAGAGTTGAAAGACAAGTTTGTTCTTTTACCTGAACTGAGATTCTTCAGTGAAGATGTGAATGCAAAGTGAAAATAGAAGGTTGAGCAGCCACTCCAAAGACTGTAGAGGTTTGGATGTGGGTTGGTACACTGGTTTATAGAAGTATTCCTCTTTGAAGCGTCTGTACTTACTGTATAACAAGTTCCAGAGTACCTTGCTTTGTCTAAGGGTAGATCTGAGCTTCTCCTTGCACAAAGTACACAGTTACCTCTGACAGACAGCACTCCACTATGCCAAAAAGCAGCCAGCAGCACTTTTCACTAGTTTCAGTGTGGGATGCTTCTGTGCAAAAAGACTAGATAAGAAAAGGCCTTTACTACTTAACAGGTACAGTCCTCATGAGAATCCAATTCATTTCCATTGGCTTCACTCACAAATAATGTTTTAATAATGCATGGTCCCGATAGCACAGTAAAGCTCACACAGAAAGGAAAGACAGAGCTGGATTTTTTACCATGAGCAACAGAATAATTTAGCAATTTCCAACTCTGTTTCTCAATCATACTGAAAACCAGAATTTGTGAAAGCTCCATTTCCAGAGATATTAAAAAAGACAAGAAAGAAATATTTTTTATATGATGCCAAAATGAAATTGCAGGATTTGAAATGGTAAGAAAATATATTCCCTAATTTCAAAGTTGTGTACTATTACTACCATTGTTATATACTTGACAGGCCTCTTCCATTTTTTTTTTGTCTGTATATTTCTTCAACAACCATCCTGTTTAAAATCCTTTATCTATGATAATCCCTTATATTTATTTCTATCTATATCTAGGACCTTAGTGGCCTGAGGAACTCAGTACATTCCCAATGTGAGGAGGTTTATCAGTCTTCTCAAAACTTTTGGAGGCATTCATACCTGTACAGTTAATACTACATTTAAGTTGCACTAGGAACAAGAAGACAAGGGTTTACTTTCAGCTTTATGTCACATTCCTAACATCTCTTTGACAACACAGAAGTAATTTCTACAATAAGTACTGTGTTGTTTTACATAATAGAATGCAATAGTGAAGAGGCACTGTTTGTGATGAGACCTTATTTTTTCTTTTCTTTTTTAAAAAACCTCAAAACTTCCAAATGGTTGACAAGGGAAAAAAAAAAAAAAACAAACCACCCCAAAACTTCTTGAGATGGTAGGAGTTTCAGAGCAAATGGCATTTGTTTTTGGTTTGTTTTTTTTTTGTTTTGTGAACTATGCATGCGAATAATTTTCTCCTTTGTCATACATAATGACATATATGGCACATATTATATCATACATTATATCAAGTAAAAAAAAAAAAACCCTTTTTCTAAGTGAAAAGGAGTTTCATTCTTATATGGAAAATCTTCCATATTGGTGGTTGGTATTCCTTACTTAGAATATTCTGAAATTTTCTCACATTAACTGCAGTGGAATTCTTAGGTGTTAAGAATGAAACCAATTACCTTTTTATTTATTTTGTTTAAATATTAATAGAACAACCTGACTGCAGGCCATAAAGTGAAGAAATTGTGACTTCAAAGTCATATTCATAGAGTCATAGAAACATTAATATTGGAAGGGATCTCAGGAGGTCCTTCAGTTCAAGTTCCCTGTTCAAAGCATTGTCATCTTCAAAGTTAGATCAGGCTAGATCAGGTCCAGTTGAGTTTGAAAAACTCCAAGAACTGAGCCTCTCCCATAGTACCTGTTCCTGTATTTACCTACTCTGACAGGAGGTTTTTTTCCCTTACACCTAGCTGGGTTTTGCTTTGCTGAAACTTACAATGGTTGCTTTGGTCCTTTTGCTTTGTGTTTCTGAGAAGAGGTTGTCCTTCCCTTTAGCGTTCCCTTTTCCAGGCTGAATGAACCCATTTTCTCAGTTTCTCCCCAGCCATCTTAGTGGCTTTCAGTTGGACTGTTTCCAGTTTGCTGATATCTGCCTGGTTTTTAGGTACCCAGAGATGGCCTTGCCAGTCCTTAAGCTGTGGGGGAGACCAACCAAGCCACTGCCTAGGGAAGCTGCCAGCTGCACTGATCCCTATGAGGCAGCACTGGTGTTAAATTGAAGCAAACCCTACAAGAAATGTTGTTGGGTTTAAAGCCTGCAAAGCAATGGATAAACAAAACCACAGGAATGGAGACACAGGGTTCTTCCTGAAATTTCCTGGTGACTTGCTGACAGTGCAAGATTTCTTGCCACCTTGTAACTCCAGTCTCCAAAGATACTCAGATATACCTACTGGAGAATCACAGTAAGGGAGCTGAAGATACTTCACCCTACACTTGCCCATATCATCTCTTTCCTGCATATTGCCACACCTGAAACAGGGAAGTAGAAGGAGGGAGGATTTCTCTGCACCTATTTAAGTATGCAGAGCATTCACTTAGAATGCAGAGCATTCACTAGGCTGTTAGAGAAGCAGACATTGAGATAGAAACAATCTCAGCAATATTTACAAGAAGATATTGTCTAAGTCCTTGTAATTTTGGGCTGTCTGAATCCTCCTACCTTTGGTTGTTATTTGTCTGTGCTACTTTAACCATGTTTTAGCTATTTTTCAGGAAGAACCAGAGCTGTGTTGTTTTTGCATCAAGACTCATTTTCCTTAAGTGGTAGGTAAAACCTCCTTTATATAACTCCTGTATATGCTGAGAGACTCTAGATGCACTTTTTCAACAACATCTTCAATTACTCAGCTGTCAATGAGATTCAGCAAGGTTTCAAATAATTTTCTAAGAGCAGCTGGAGCAACTGTTTGCTGATTTTTTATCTGATTGCCATCCAACATATAGATCTTACACTTTTATATAGGGAGGTTTTAAATTTAATAGATGACAGTTCCAGAACAAACTGGAGGTGGTATTTTTTCCCCAAAACATGGTTAAACTAGGTACAGGATGTTGTAGATACTAAAAGGTCTCATAAAGTTTATAAAGCCACAAGAAAAAGTCCAAAAGGAAAATGCCTAAAAGCTATTAAACACAAATATATCATCTTTAGCTTAAGATGTCCTTGGGCAAAAGATATGGAAGGGATAGGAGAATACACAGAAGAGAAACTACTGTAACTTTTCTATTTTTATACTCTTCTCTGAACATTTAGTCTTGGCTAAGTTAGAAACAGGATACAGAGCTAGAAATTTGGACTGGTGCTATATGGCCTTTCCTATGTTCTTATGCCAGCTGCTAAATACAATACAGCATCAAAACCAGGAATAACAAAGCTATATTTCTAGAGCTCAAAATACTGGAAAGATATTCAAATCCCTGTGCATGTCCTATTTTATAATCAATCCCGTCCATATCTTCTGTGTGTCATGAACAGAAAATCAGTGAAATCTAAGTTTATGCCAAGTATCTTTTATTCTGAATCTGCTTCCATCTTTACAGAGTTAATCACCTGCATCAAGGGGCCGTTTGTGTTGGTGGATAACATGGGTACAGCTTAAGAGCCCTGTAAAAACTCTCACTTTTGAGCAGGGTGTGTCAGTCCAGAGTGCAATTACTGTGTGCTTATTTTACTCATGAAGGTCAACAAATAGGAGATTCTTAAGGAATTATTCTGAGATTACTATTAGTAATAGTATCCACTATTTTAGAGTTATATTAAAAAAAGTACTCAATTTAGAAAAATGAACTAATTTCTTTGGTTATGGGGAGTATGGCTGGAAATAGCAAAGACTTCCTAAAAGACCCCTAAGTTAGGTGCTTGCAGGTGGAAATCTCTCCTTACATGTGTACTAAGGAATTACAAATTCCTTGAGTTTGGGTCAGTCTTTCACTTCAAATCCATCTTATTTTACAAGAGCAAGAAAGCTTTTGCTGTGCTCCTGGGGATTATGTTTTGGAAATCTGTAGAGGTAGACTTGTTTCAGGTCAATCTTATTTTGCTTTTCCCTCCATTTCTTTCAAAACTTTGCTTTCAAAAAGCCTTCTCCTGGCTTCAGAAATCCCTATTTAATATATAAGTGCTGATGGACTAGACACTAATGTATTATTTATTATTTACATCCTTATTACATGTTAGCTTCCACATCCTACCTTTGTAGGTGTAAGTGCTTCATTAAGCCTTGGCATTTCTGTAGTTTTCTATTTCATGAAAAGTAAAAGTCTACTTGCTGAAGAAAACCCTAGTTCAGGGATTTCAGTGCCTATGTTATGCAGGATCAAGAATCTTAATCCAGTGGATTCAACAGTAGCCTACTAAAGTATTTCTGAGCTTTACACTCACTCTGGGGTTTAGCTGCTGTGTGACAAGAGGATGACTTCACAAACCAAACGTAGGAATCTCTTGTATAAGCTGACCCTTTTTACAACAGACAATTCAGAAAAAAAGGACTTTTCATAACTAGCTAGAATCCCCAATGCTGTTTTTCTCTACCTTACAGTGTTCTCTCTGACAAAGCAGTTTGCTGCAGAAAGCCTTGAAATAAAGTAAGATTTCTCCTTCACCAAAAAAAACTGGAACTAGGAGCAACAGATGCTGGTGTTATCTGAACATTTGCACAATTTTTCCACTGATTTTAGTCTGGCCTACAGTCTAATTGCCCTTTCACAGTCAGTGTGTCTCTGGTGTACTGCTGGAACTCAGCTCCCACTTCATCTAAAAGGGATCTCAATTTTGAGCCTGGAGACCACTCCCTGGTGTGTCCAAAGCACAGTAAGGGGAGGCAAAAGGGGAAGCTCCGCTGGCCTGAACCAAGGGGCTGATGTAAGACAGCCACAGGTGTACCACAGCACAGTATCCATGCAGGAAAGCAGGAGATGCTGGAGGATGTGTGCTGCCTTCCTCAAGTGACCAGTTTGCTTAGGAGAGGTGGCCACCTTGGAAAACTGGGAAAGGCAGCTTGGCTCCTTCTGCTCCCTGTACATACATGTGCTCTGTGTGCAGGAAAGAGTCTTTGCTCTGTTCTGGTTGCCCACTCTGAATGTACTTTTAGCAGGAATTTCAGGGAAGGAGACCTATACTTGCATACATTCTTGGGAGCTTGAAATGCCCTGATTTGCCAGTGGCTTCCTGTCCCAACAGAGCCCATTAAAGTGTTTTGGTAGAAAAGGATTTATTTTACTGCATGCTTATTAGTATCACTGGGAAAAATCTCAAACAGGACCTCGTACAACTGTATTCTAGTTCTGTTTCCAATTTTTTCAGCAATTACTTGAATTACTTGAATCATGGCATAAAAAAATACTTTCAAATTCTGTAAATGATCTCAACTTTCAAATGAGCTGCAAACACTCTGGGTTAGATCACAGCTCAAAGTATATGGTTAAATTGGAGATAGGGTCAGCAGAGTCCAAAATCAATACCATGAAAGTTGCCAAAAAAAAAATGCATTTACTGTGTAGGAAAAGACATGAGCACAATTCAAGGCCTATGTTTATTTATTCACAGTGCCACCCTTTCTGAGCAATACCAACAAGCTGAAGAGAGTCCTTCAGAAAAGTAGAGAGAAAACAGGTTCAAGAGGTATGAAAAAAAGTATGGATAAATTTGATATTTTTAGTTCTGAAAAAAAACCCAAAACAGTAAAGTTCTACTCAAAGTTGCTTAGATTGTAGAATTTCCTCTTGAAAGTTTCTTTACAGCTGTTCAAATAAACTTCTGTTAAGGTTTATTTAAGTGTCCTTGAATCCATTCTAATGCAAAAGGTACTGGACTGCCTCTTGAAATTTTCTGCATCTTTACATTTCTATGCTTTAGTATTATGAAGCACCACTGCCTTTATAAAGAATGGAGACTTGGGGACACTCAAAGTCTCCACACCATCAGAAGCACTCCTGTTCAGCTATGTAAAGGTGATATTCCCAGTACATAAATATCTGGAGCTGTTAAAGTGTCTGTAGAAGCAGTCACTAAATATCAGTTTTTTACTCCTCCTCAGAAGTAAGTTCACTCACAGAAATGGCAAAAGAAAAAACATAATTCTTTTTAGATGCACTTTTTTTTTAGTGTTAGTATTAGCTGATACAAGCTTTTCCAGGGAGAACAAAAGACTTGTAATTTGCAACACAATTGGTAAGATGCTGAGTGAGAAGAGAATATTTGTTTCGAGGGTGGCTAACAGAGGTCTTCCAGTAGCAGATCTTTGTCATTTGAATCAACTTAATTTCTGAAGTTACAAGTAAGTATTCTCTCATAAAAAGCCAGAGAAAACATTTTACTGCTATTTTTTTTCTTAGAATATTTTTTATTCTTACCTAGCATTTGCTGTTTGAGTTTCAAAATTACAGGAATTGGCAATGGCGAAAAATGTCTGGAAACTTATGACGTTGTTAAAAAAAATTTTTTCCCCTCTCTTATCCCTTCAGTAAAGCCTTTCTTTCCTGAACAAAATATCTTAGGGATAACGCCCATTTCATAAGAGATGTGAAGTAATCACAGTCAAGACAAGGATGACTGATTGTTTGGTGCCACTCTAGTTGCTAATCTCTGGAGGGACATTCAGGCTATTAAACAGCAAGTCCCAGTCTGCCAGCATCCCTGCAGCCAGCTTACCAGGTTTTGTGTTTGCCAAAGTAAAAAATGCCTTACAGGGCTCTGGCAATCAGGCAGAGTTGCCATGGTAACTGGAAAAATGGTGGCAAAACATAAACAAAGCTCTAATAAAACTTTAGGAACGATTTGCCTTCTTATCTCCAGTATTCAGTGGTATTACAGGCTCATCTGTTAACTGTTTTGTGTCTCATAAACTACTGTTAATATTACTCAGCCTGTGAGGTTTCTCGCTGAGCTTTAGTGTCCTTGTTAAGCAGATTTAACTGGTACACTTTCAAAAAAATATGTATTGGTACAGAAATTTTACTCAGTTTTGAACCTCACGTGTACATTTCTTGTGATAATTTGATTTTGAAACCAGTTAAACCCTGCCAATTTTAATCACTTTACAGGAGCACAAATCTGAAATAGTATAGAGCAGGCCATCCTAAACAAGGCAAAATTCCTTAATCTGTGATTTTGCTGGTTCCTGCAAACAGTCTTAATTTGTACTGTCTGCTTAACTTTACAGTTTGGTGATGGAAATGACAGAGTGCACCTTTACTTTTTGTTGTTTTATTAGTTACAGACTAGTTCATGATCTCCTGTGTTTGAATTTTTGGGACACATTTATTTCAAAACACATCTAGTACACAATATTTAGGAAGAAAACCTGGGGAATTCACACACTGTGACCACATACACCCCTTGAAGAGGTACCCTTGCTGCAAATTCTGTGGAATATACCTACTTATTAGAACAACATTTTCATCTTTCCCAAGAAAGATCATAAGCAAAAGTCTAGTGACAACCACTGCAATCAACTGACAACTTTCTATAAGCACAACTACGTGACACAATTACTCTAAATGTTCCCTGTGAAAGTTCTTCACATACTGCGTGTTCCGGTTTTATCTCCAAGAGCTCTGTAACACTTTATTAAAAACAGACCTCAGAGACACTTATTAAACAAGAACAGAGAATATTACTCCAGTAAATCAGGTTTGAAACTGTTTTGCAAAGCAGTTAGGCATTAATGAAATTGTTCCAAAGGTCACTAGGTTTAGTTTAATTTCCCACTAAGTGGAGATGAGAACCCAGTGAATAATTAATAGCAAATGATTGAATGAATTTCACCTTTCCATTGTAGGTACAAGATCTTTCAGCAAGCCACCATACTCTCAAGGATGTTATGAAATCACTGGCTTGCTTTTCTAATGCTTTCTTCTCGTGTGGTGTTTGAGCTGGTCCATCTCTTGGCATTACATTGATAGACCCCACAGCACTTGGGGCCTGCCACGTTCCCTCATCTCTCCTTGCACTGGAAATACAAGTCAGCAGCAGTACACGTACTGTACCATGGTGGTACAGTATGGTGGAGTGTCACAGCTCATCAAAAATACCTGAAGGATGAGTACTATTCATAAGAAAGGGCTAAGAACCCACAGGGTGTTTCTGAAAGTTTTATATTAAATACCAAAGGATGCGATACATTTGTTCTTCCCTTATTTTAACAGGAAAAGGTTAAAGAGGAGGAAAGATATTTGAGGGGGCTCGTCTGCAGCTTTAAAGTCTAAAAAAAGAGTGCTGTCACTGCATACCCTGTAATCAATGTTTTTTAAAGCTAAGAGAGCAATTCAGCTGAATGATAAAACTGCTTACCACAGTGATTAAACAAAGAACATGCAGTATCTTAAGAGCAGCAGCCCATCAAAATCAACAACTCCAGGCATCAGCAGAGGTTACAAAAGCCTTATGATAGACTGGATAACCATATCCACAATAAAAATGCTGCTTGAGAAGGAAACGTGGTGCAGCCTGTTTCCAGGCACCTGCAGTAAGTCATCAGGAACGTCTAACACAGTGAGTCTGAGAGACGTCATTACAACATACACAGAGTGTAAATTTTCTTGGTTGCATACTTCAAACTTTATGTTTTATTCATCTGGATTTCCTCCTACGACATCAACCGCAGTGACCAGTTTTGGTGTTATATGACATTTGCCTTTTTTTTTTTTTAAACACTTTCACCACAACTTACCTCTGATAGAAAATACTGGCTGGACATTTTGTCAGGAAATTTTAGTGTTTTGTGGATTAAAAAAAGTTTTTGTCCTTTAGACACATTGGTATCAATTAACTGTACTCCTCAAACATGGAGTTCACATACTACACATTGTTCATGCAGGGATCAGTGCAGAGACAGGGCTAATGGTTCTCCACATGCAGGTGTAAGACACATCTTTGCTCTGGCTCCTCTGGCTTGGCTGTCGGTGGGATGATCATCATATTAAAGTTAATGGCAACAAGATTCTCCTCTCACCATTGAATGACATTTGCTTTGCTACTTCAATTGTGATGATATCAAGACATTTGGTTTACAACAGGCAATAAAGGGAATACAGTCAGCTACTGAGGGCAGACTAGCGTCTCCCTGTTTAAAACACCATTGGAATAACCACGAGGAAAGGAAATGTAAAATGGGAAATGTAAAAAAGGAAAGAAGAATAACGTGTGAAAAAGAGTAGCAAGCTCCTTCTTTTTCCTAAGAAGTGGTTTCTTTCTATTAGACTGCAACTCTTATGTATTTTGGGGGAGTGTCTTTTGCTGTGGGAGCAATTCCCTAGAGCTAGCTATTTTTTTATGGTTGTTTTGATGTTTAGTAACTCTTTATGTTTTTTTTCTCAATGTCTAGATGCATGGCTAAGTGCTCTTTGAACCATTCATATTTTTAGTCTCCAGAGCACCTGTGACAGAGTTTAAAAATCAAATTCTGTAACATAAATTCAACCTATCTGTTGAAAACGTACCTCCCAATTGTTTCACTTGATGCTTTTGGGTTCTTACATTAAAAGAAACACAGAGTAATAATTTCTTTTCTCTGGGCCACTGATCATTTAATAGCTATACATTATCCATCCAAAACTGTCATGACAGCTTTCCATAACTTTGTGTGATCTCTTTTTTTAATAAGCCTGAGTAATTTTGTAGCATCCACAAATTGTCTAACCTCATTACTCATCTCTCTTTCCATTTATGGATCTGTTAAACAGGAGAGCTCCCTCTGATAACCTCTTCTCTTGTAAGAATTTACAATATGTTTTCCTTTTTTTTCCTATTTATTAGCTTCAACAACAGTCACATTTCTGGCTATGTTTGGCTTGCCCTCCATACTTCAGTTTAGTTTCAAAATGATTTCCAGTAAACCTTTCTGGAATATTCTACCTGAAAACATCCATCTTGTTTTCTGCTATTAGGCCTTGTGACTGACTGTGTTGGTTTAACACAGCCTGGTTTTAGTGGGTGGGGAGAGGTGCTCGAAGTTTCTCCCATGTGCGGCACAGAGCCAATCGCTGAAGGCTCTGAAAATGGGCAGGTTACTAGCCCAGTTAGACAAGTTGGTGACGCCTCTGTGATAAAAAAGGGAAAACAGCGGGAAGCTGTCTTTTGATGCATATATAACTTAGGT